>CM056049.1:544659577-545059577 GCA_029574335.1 Rana kukunoris
TTGTGTCCCTTTTTTAAAAATTGCCTTCACTTCCCTGTCACACAGCTGAACAGGAAGTGAGGTTAAAACCCTACCAATGTTTTTTCTTCGGGACACAGGTCAATCTAACTAGTGTCCCCATTAGCAAATTGCACTGCTGTGTACACCCCAAATGATTATTACTTTGGGTTAGTAAAGGCAAAGCTGCTCTGCAGTAAAAGCGTAGGCAATGAAAATCAGAAGGGAAGCACTGATGGTTTTAACTTCCAATCCCGCCAAGTTTTTATTTTTCTTCCTTGCTTGTCCACTTGTAGTGCAAAGTGGATTTGCCTTTAGTAAATGGACCCCAAAGTCCAAGATCTATACTAATTTGGGGTGTACACAGCAAAATGCAATTTCCAAAATGGGAAACTATTTAGATTGATCTGTGTGTCCCCAACAAAACATTACTCAGGTTTTTCCCTCACTTCCTGTTTGGCTATGTGGCAGGAAGTGAATGAATTAGTAGAAAGTGACAACATTTGTGAGGTGTCTTTACCCTATCAGGGGTGTGTTTCCCCTGAAAATTCCTGGGTGGGTCATAAAAAAACAGGGTGTGGCCTTGACAGGAAGGGTGGGTCATTTTTCTATTAGGGGGTGCCAAAATTTGGTCAGGCCTAGGGCAGCACAGAACCTAAATATCCTACTGCATATTAGGGCTTATTTAGACAGGATCCAATTTACAGCATGTTTTTAGATTGTGGGAGGAAACCCGCACAGGGAGAACATGCAAACTCCAGGCAGATAGTGTCACGGGTGGATTCGAGAACAGCAACCCTTGCTGCTAGGTGAACATGCTACACACTACCCCACTGTGCTGAACAAACATGATCGCAGCTGAAAGCATGAGATGTTTTTTTTGTTTTTTTTCCAATTCCATGCTTTCCAGCCTGGAGGACAGATGTGGGGTCTAATTGACCCCGCCTCTCTCTATGAAGAGGACCTGTCACACACTAGTCCTATTACAAGGGATGTTTACATTCCTTGTAATAGGAAGAAAAGTGAAAAATAATACAAAAAAAGGGACAAACAAGTGCAAAAATGAAAATATTAAGTAAAAAAAATAAAAAAAACAAAAAAAAAATTAATTTGAATGCTCCTGTCCCTAGTAGCTCGCACTCAGAAGCGAACATGCATGCAAGTCCCACCCACATATATAAACACCCTTCAAACCCCACATGTGAGGTATCATAGCGTGCGTTAGAGTGAGAGCAAACATTTTAGCACTAGACCTCCTCTGTAACTCAAAAGTGGTAACCTGAGAAAAAAAGTCAAGCGTCGCCTATGGAGATTTTTAATAACGAAGTTTAGCGCCATTCCATGAGTGTGCGCAATATGAAAGCGTGACAAGTTAGGTATCTATTTACTCGGTGTAACATCATCTTTCACCTTATCCCTAAAAATTGGGCTAGCTTTACTGCTTTCTTTTTTTTTTCATTCATGAAACAGGTTTTTTTTTGTAAGCCAAAAAAAAAAAAAAAACTTTGAAATTTTTTGGCGCAAATACCGTTGGAAATTTGTAAGAAAAAATGGCCGCCACTTTATTCCCTAGGGTTTTTATAACCACTTCCTTACTGGGCATGTAAACCCCCTTCCTGACCCGGTGAAATTTCAGCTTGCGGCACTGCGTCGCTTTAACTGACAATTGCGCGTCGTGCGATATGGCTCCCAAACAAAAATTGGCGTCCTTTTTTCCCCCACAAATAGAGCTTTCTTTTGGTGGTATTTGGTCACCTCTGCGATTTTTATTTTTTGCGCTATAAAACAAAAAAGGACGACAATTTTGAAAAAAAATACAATATTATTTACTTGTTTGCTATAAAAAATAGCCCAATTTAAAAAAAAATCAGTTTAGGGGCGATACGTATTCTTCTACATATATTTTTGGTAAAAAAAAAAAAAAAATCGCAATAAGCGACTGGTTTGCGCAAAAGTTATAGCGCCTACAAAATAAGGGACAGAATTTTTATTTTTTATTATTTTTATTTTTTTACTAGTAATGCGGCGATCTGATCTGCGATTTTTTATTGCGACTGCGACGTTATGCGGCGGACACATCGGAACACTTTTGACACATTTTTGGCACCATTCACATTTATACTGCAATCAGTGCTATAAATATGCACTAATTACTGTATACAATGTGACTGGCAGGAAGGGGTTAACACTAGGGGGTGAGGAAGGGGGTAATGTGTTTCCTGCATTGTGTTCTAACTGTGGGGGGAGGGGGGGTGACCGATCTGTGTCCCTATGTACTAGGAACACAGATCGTATGCTCTCTCCCTGACAGGACGCTGTCATTGTGAGAGCCGGCAATGAGAGATGATCTCATTGTTACATATGAATCACATCTCTCATTGGGCCCATCAGAACGCATCGCAAATGGCCACTCTAATTGGCCGTCATCGCGGCGATCTGTGATTGGCTGTGTCCAAGGGACACGGCCAGTACACAAGTTCCCCGCTGCGCGCTCTGGAGCGCGCGCTGGGAACGAGGAAAGGGGCTGCCGTGAAAACACGGCAGCCCGGAGATTTAGAGCCACCCTGCGGCCGTATATACTCGTACGGCCATAGGGAAGTGGTTAATAAAATATATATAATGTTTGGGGGTCCTGAGTAATTTTCAAGGAATAAAATATAATTGTTACATGAAGGAGAGAAGTGCCAGAATAGGCGCGGTATGGAAGTGGTTAAAGTGCAACAATAAAAGTAAAAAATTCCTTGAAATTTCGTACCATGGGGGGGGGGATCAGCCGCCATCGGAATTATGGGGCCGCCATCATTACACCGCTCCAGCAGCTTCAGCATGGCCCCCTGGAGCAGAGAACATGGGGGGGTGCTGCCGCCTGAAATTGAGAAGGGGGGGGGGGCTGCCGCAATTTGATAAGCGGGGGGTTCCTTTACAAAAAAATAAATATAGAAAAATATATATTAAAAAATAGGTGGTAGCCATCCGGGGCCCTGGGACCTCTGGGCCCTTTAATAAAAATAAACCTCTGGGCCCTTTAATGAAAAATAAATAAAAATATTTATATATATATATATATAATATATATAATATATATATATATATAATATATATATATATATAAAAAAAAGGGGGTTGCCTTGGGAGATCTGGGCCCTTTAATAAAAAATAACTAAAAAAATATCTAAACAAAAATAACATGGGGTGGGAGCTGTGGTGGCTCAACGTGATTGGCACTGCACTGACAAGCCGTTCACCTCTGCAGCAAGGGTTCGGATCCCGGTCTCGGCTACATGTGAATTGAGTTTGGTGGTCTCAGCCCGACTCCCGGTGGTGTGCTATGCAAGGTATGCCTGTGCTTAGTATGCCCACCCCCCCAAAAAAAACACCACACTTGCACGCACACGAAATTGGTTAACACGCACGCACTTTGGCCATGAGTCTCCTAAAATAAAGAGAGGCGAAGGACCTACAGGGCTGGCTGGGTGGCTCTGACTCCCTCATAGGGGGAGTCCCTCTATCCCATCGGGCTCCCAAGTGGAGCAGGTGGGGTGAGTGGGAGGCCCCCCCTCACACCCGTCATTGCCACCGGGGGCATGGAGAAGGATGGCGATTGCCTCTGGGGGGAGGGTCTGCCTACTCCCAACTCCTGCAGTCCAGCTCCTCTCTCTCGACTTCACGCACAAAATACACTTTAAAAAATAAATTAAAGAAAAAAAAACAACCTGGGGAAAATATAAAATGTTTATAAACATTTTTATAAGCAAAAAGTTTCATCTGGGGCCCTCTGGGCCCTTTCATAATTTTATATATATATATATATATATATATAATATATATATATATATATATATATGTTAAAAAATATATATGTTAAAAAAATAACAAAAAAAATATAAAAATATATAATTTTTTTTTAAAAAGGGGGGGGGGTTGTCATCTGGAGCCCTGGGGATCTCCGGGCCACTGGGGACCTCCAGACCCGTAAAAAAAAACATTGGCCCTTTAATAACAAAAAATATGGGGGGTTGCCACCCGGGGGCCCTGGGGGCCTCTGGGCCCCTGGGGACGTCCGGACTGCTAAAAAAAATTAAATTCCAAAAATTGGCCCTTTAATAAAATTTAATAAAAATAATAAAAAAATAAACAAAAAAATATATATATTAAAAAAGAGAGGGGGGTTACCATCTAGGGCGCTGGGGGCCTCCAGGCATCTGGGCACCTCCGGACCGCCGGGCCGCTTACAGGTGTACTGCCTGTACCCCCATAATGGCGGCCCTGGGTGTAATGTCAGCATGTGAAAAATTACATTCTTAAGGAAAAAATGCCGTTTTAAACTGACTCGCGGCAATAATGAATTGTCAGCTCCTGGCAATTGCAGGAGAATTCATTCATAAAAAACACCAGAAAAAAAGCGTGGGGGTCCCCCCAAATTCAATAACCAGACCCTTTAGGTCTGGTATGGATATTAAGGGGAACCCCGCCGTCAATTTTCTAAAAAAAATGACGTGGGGTTCCCCCCAAATATCCATTACCAGACCCTTCAGGTCTGGTGTGGAATTTAAGGGGAACTCCACCCCAAATTAAAAAAAAATGGCGTGGAGTCCCCCTAAAATCCACACCAGACCCCTATCCGAGCACGTTGACCTGGCCGGCCGCAGAAAAGAGGGGGGACAGAGCGCCCCCCCCCTCCCTGAACCGCACCAGGCCACATGTCCTCAACATTGGGAGGGTGTTTTGGGGTGCCCCCCAAAACACCTTGTCCCCATGTTGATGAGGACAAGGGTCTCTTCCCCACAACCCTTGCCCGGTGGTTGTGGGGGTCTGCGGGCAGGAGGCTTATCGAAATCTGGAAGCCCCCTTTAACAAAGGGGCCCCCCAGATCCCGCCCCCCCCCCTGTGTGAAATGGTAATGGGGTACACTGTACCTCTACCATTTCACCAAAAAAAAAAAAAGTGTCAAGGGTTAAAAACGACAAGAGCCGATTTTTGACAAGTCCTTTATTATCTTCTTTCTTCTTCTTTACTTCTTTTCTTCTGGCTTCTTCCTCCATCTTCTTCTTCTACCTCTGCTTCTGTCTTGGGTCTTCTATTCCCGCATCTTGCCTGGCGTGTTCTTCCATCTTCTTCTCCTTCCGCTGTCCTTCTCGTCCGCATCTTCTTGTTCTTCTTCGCCGGAGCCGCCGCTTCCAATTGAAATCCCCGCTGTCTGCTGGACCAGGCCCCCCCTCTGACTCCACGGGCAAGCTCTTAGGAGTGTGCTGCAAGTGCGTCAGAGGGGGGCGTGGTCACATGTCAGAGGGCGGGCAATTCAATTGGAAGCTTGTGCGCGGCTTCTTCTTTGCCAGAGTCGCCGCTTCCAATTGAATTGCCCGCTTTCTGACATGTGACCACGCCCCCTCTGACGCACATGCACCACACGGGGACTTTCCTAAGAGCTTGCCCGTGTTTAGAGGGGGGCGTGGTCCGGCAGACAGCGGGGATTTTAATTGGAAGCGGCGCCTCCGGCGAAGAAGAACCAGATGAAGATGCGGACGAGAAGGACAGCGGAAGGACAAGAAGATGGAAGAACACCCGTCAAGATGCGGGAATAGAAGACCCAAGACAGAACTAGGAAGAAGAAGATGGAGGAAGAAACCCGAAGGAAAGAAGAAAAGAAGAAGAAAGAAGATAATAAAGGACTTGTCAAAAACCGACTCTTGTCGTTTTTAACCCTAACTTTTTTTTTTTTGGTGAAATGGTAGAGGTACAATGTACCCCATTACCATTTCACACAGGGGGGAGGGCGGGATCTGGGGGGCCCCTTTGTTAAAGGGGTCTTCCAGGATTCGATAAGCCTCCTGCCCGCAGACCCCACAACCACCGGCAAGGGTTGTGGGAAGAGACCCTTGTCCTCATCAACATGGGGACAAGGTGTTTTGGGGCGCACCCCAAAACACCCTCCCAATGTTGAGGGCATGTGGCCTGGTGCGGTTCAGGAGAGGGGGGGCCGCGCTCTGTCCCCCCCTCTTTTCTGCGGCCGGCCAGGTCAACGTGCTCGGATAAGGGGTCTGGTGTGGATTTTAGGGGGGTCTCCACGCCATTTTTTTTTAATTTGGGGTGGAGTTCCCCTTAAATTCCACACCAGACCTGAAGGGTCTGGTTATGGATATTTGGGGGGAAACCCACGTCATTTTTTTTTTTAAATTGACGGCAGGGTTCCCCTTAATATCCATACCAGACCTAAAGGGTCTGGTTATTGAATTTGGGGGGACCCCCACGCTTTTTTTTTCTTTTTTTTTTATGAATGAATTCTCCTGCAATTGCCGGGAGCTGACAATTCATTATAGCCGCGAGTCAGTTTTAAACGGCTTTTTTGTTTTGGAAAATGTCATTTTGTGCAGGAACCAGTTCTAACCACGGGAAACATGCGCTTTTTCACATGCTGACATTAGAGCCCCCCATAGTACAAAATTTAAAAGAATGTTTCAATGTTTTTGGAAAAAAATGACGTGGGGTCCCCCCCAAATATCCATAACCAGACCCTTCGGGCCCCCCAGATCCCGGCCCCCCCCTGTGTGAAATGGTAATGGGGTACATTGTACCTCTACCATTTCACAAAAAAAAAATGTAAAGGGTTAAAAACGACAAGAGCCGGTTTTTGACAAGTCCTTTATTATCTTCTTTATTATCTTCTAATTTTGGACAGAATACACCCCAACAGCAGAGGGGGTGACTGAAAAAAAGAAACCCGAAGGCAAGAAGAAAAGAAGAAGAAAGAAGATAATAAAGGACTTGTCAAAAACTGGCTCTTGTCGTTTTTAACCCTTTACATTTTTATTTTTTGGTGAAATGGTAGAGGTACAATGTACCCCATTACCATTTCACACAGGGGGGGGGCGGGATCTGGGGGGCCCCTTTGTTAAAGGGGTCTTCCAGATTTCGATAAGCCTCCTGCCCGCAGACCCCCACAACCACCGGGCAAGGGTTGTGGGGAAGAGACCCTTGTCCTCATCAACATGGGGACAAGGTGTTTTGGGGGGTATGTTGAGGGCATGTGGCCTGGTGCGGTTCAGGAGAGGGGGGGCCGCGCTCTGTCCCCCCCTCTTTTCTGCGGCCGGCCAGGTCAACGTGCTCGAATAAGGGGTCTGGTGGGGATTTTAGGGGGACTCCACCCATTTTTTTTTAAATTTGGGGTGGAGTTCCCCTTAAATTCCACACCAGACCTGAAGGGTCTGGTTATGGATACTTGGGGGGAACCCCACGTCATTTTTTTTTAAATTGATGGCGGGGTTCCCCTTAATATCCATACCAGACCTAAAGGGTCTGGTTATTGAATTTGGGGGGAATGAATTCTCCTGCAATTGCCGGGAGCCGACAATTCATTATAGCCGCGAGTCAGTTTTAAACGGCTTTTTTGCTTTGGAGAATGTCATTTTGTGCAGAGACATTTCTAACCACGGGAAACATGCGCTTTTTCACATGCTGACATTAGAGCCCCCCATAGTACGAAATTTAAAGAAAAATTACACTTTTATTGTTGCACTTTTAGCATTATTAAAATCACTGCTCCATGAAAAAACGGTCGTTTTAAAAAATAAAAAAAGCATTGGTACATGTCCCCTGGGGCAGGACTGAGGTCCCCAACACTTTTTAGGACAAAACTTGCAGATTAGCCTTTAAAATTCACAATTAAGATTTCCCCCTATAGACTTATACAGGGAGTTCGGGCGGCTTTACTTATCAAATTGCATCGCGCTGCTGCTGCGGCCGGTTCATGCGCCTAATTAAGGCTTCATCCAGCGCACGTATTAAGGCAGCTTCAATAGTAAATGACCCCCAATATCATATTACCAAATGGCAAAACCTTCAGACCCACTCATTTTTTTTTTTCCAAAAAATATTTATTGAGATTTTCCAAACAGAGGAGGTAGTACATGCACAATATAACAAGCAGAGCAATATTGGGGGGGTATAAAGAAACTTGGGGGGGAAGGGAGGAGGGGGGGGGGTGCACCGAGAGAGTGAGTTCCATCTTATACACAAAGAGGGGAGGTGTGGTGGCGGCAGAGGTATAAAGTCAAGACCTGGTGGTAGAGGGGGTGTCTAGGGGACAACTCCTGCTTGGGTTGGTGGAGGGGCGGATTTGGAGAAGGAAATGAATGATGCTCAAAGGTTTCCAAGTCCTGTTGGGACAAGTTCATTTGCATGAAGGTTGCCAGACGGAAAGAAAACGTTCCTTAGCAGTGTCCGTTCGGAAGTCCGTGGTGGCTCTTTCCTTGTAGAGGAGGAGAAGGATGTCACGTTTGATTTGAGAAGTAGAGGGGGGGCGTGAGGAGGTCCAATTTCTCAAAATGGCTCTTCGTGCGACGAGTAGGCATAGCAGAGGCCAATCTGTGGAGGCATATGAAGGGATATTGGAGGTGGGGGTGGGTGGATCATCCTGCTGTGAACGTCGGAGCAACTGAGGGTCCCAGTAGCCGAAGACGAGGAGGAATGGTCCTTGGGTAGCTTAAGTAAGGTTATTTCAAATACGTAGGCCAACACTTGGTCCCAAAACGTTGAAATGAAAGAGCAGGCCCAGAAACGGTGTGCCAGGGGAGGGTCTGGGGTGCCGGCACATAGGGCACTCGGCGTTGCTTGGGTCCTGAGAGGATCGAAGGAAAGGGATGTGAGCCCGGTGGAGAATTTTTAACTGGGTTTCCCTCCATATTTCGTTCGGAGTCAGTTGTAGCGTCTTGTTGTAGCCTTGCAACAGTTTGTGCAACAGATCATCCTCCGGAAAGTCCTTTCCCCAGTTGGCTGCTGATGAGGATGCCAGGGGGGATGTCTCACTGAGCAGTGGCTTGTAGATGTCTGAGATTTGTATGTGCCATCTGAGAGTAGTTGGTCAGTGAAGTTTGGGGTGAAGCGCTTGCAGTATTCGTTGCAGGTGGCACGCAGGTAATGGACACATTGCCAATAGTGAAGAATGTGAGATTGGGGCAGAACAAAGAGATTGGCTACAGCAGCAAAAGGCCGTGGGCGACCGGTGGCAGCATCACATAGGGAGACAAAATGAGTGAGTCCTTTTTCCTGCCAAACTTTGAAGGGCCTGTGGTCCAGTCCCGGTTGAAAACTGGGGTTACCTTGGATAGGTAGATGCCTCGACATAAAGGGGGAGAGACCAAGGCTTTTCCTGCTTTCCCTCCATGCGATGACCGTGTCCCTAAGTAGTAAGTTATGCTGGTATTCGGGGGAAACAGACTTCCATTTGCAGTGGAGGAGGGCCACCAGTGAAAAGGGGTGTGCCATAGCAGATTCAAGGGGGAAGTTTGAGCATCGGGAGGATTGTGCTATCCAATCTAAGCCAATTCTTAATAGACATGCTATATTATACATTCTAATGTTCGGAAGACTAACACCACCTTCGCGCCTGGGGAGAAACAATTTTTTTAGAGCAATGCGGGGTCTCTTGCCGTGCCAGATAAATTTGGAAACAGCCGATTCAAGGTTTTTGACGTCTTTGTGACGGAGGAGCAGAGGGATAGTCTGCATCGGGTAAAGCAATCTGGCGAAGCTAACCATCTTTACCAGGTGGCATCTCCCCAGGAGCGAAAGCGGCAGGTCTAACCAGTTCACCAGTTCCTGAGAGATTTTTGAGAATAGAGGGGGATAGTTAAGATGGTACAGGGAGGAGGGCAGTTTGCCGATTTTGATGCCGAGATACGTGATATGGGACGTGGCGACCGAGAAGATGGATTGGCGAGTCCACGAGGGAGGGGGGTAGTGAGCCTAGAGGGAGGATTTCGCTTTTGCCATAATTGATGCGGAGACCCGAGCAGGCGCGGAACGTATCAAAGATTTTCTTGATGGTGACCATGTCGGCGGAGGGGTCGGCTGAAAAAATGAGAACGTCGTCCCGCGAAGAGAGAAGAGCGCATTTCGTGCGGGCCATTTCGTATGCCGTGGAGAGGGGCAATTTGGATAAGGTGTCTGGATAAGGGGTTCTAAGGCTATGTTAAAAAGGAGCGGGGAGAGAGGCAGCCCTGCCGTGTCCCCTTATGGAGGCGGAATTCCTCCGAGAGGAGGCCCGCAGCTACTAATTTCGCCGAGGGGGAAGCGTACATGGCGTGAACGAGGTGGCAGAAGGGGCCGGAGAATCCTAATTTCGCCATCGATAGAGAGAGCCATTCAAAGCTTACATTATCGAAGCCTTCTCGGCATCGAGGGATATGATGGCAAAGTCTCCCATAGGGTGTTGTCGAGCGTGCTCTAGGGCCAGCATGACTTTGCGGATGTTCAGGGTTGCCGTTCTGCCTTTCACGAAGCCCGATTGTGCCGGATGGATGAGAGAGGGGAGTATATCGGAGAGCCTATTGGCGATTATTTTGGACAAGATTTTAACATCTAGGTTCAGTAAGGAAATGGGTCTATATGACCCAGGATCCAATTCCTGGGACTGGTAATCTCTCCTGAAGGGATCAAGATGGACTCTGAAAAGGTCTCCGCAATCTTAGACTGGCCTGCACCTACCGACAAGAAGGGGGTGCAGCGCTTCGTAGGATTTGCCAACTTTTACAGAAGGTTCATTAAGGGCTTTTCTGCTATCATAACCCCTATAACACAGCTGACTAGACAGAACCTCCGCTTCCATTGGACTCCCAAAGGCTCAAGCCGCATTTGATACCTTGAAGGGACTGTTTACTTCAGCACCTGTTCTTGGTCACCCGGACCCGTCTCTGCCCCTATACACTAGAAGTACGCATCTGAAGTTCGCTATTGGAGCAGTCATCTCCCAACGCCAAGGCCCTAAGGATCTGATGCATCCAGTAGCTTTTTTTTCCCGCAGGCTCTCTCCAGCAGAGAGAAACTATGACGTTGGGGACCGGGAATTGCTGGCCATTAAGGCGGCATTAGAAGAATGGAGGTACCTCCTAGAGGGAGCAGCGCATCCCATATTGGTCTATACTGACCACAAAAACCTGGAGTATTTGAGGACTGCTAAACGTCTGAAGCCACGTCAAGCACGGTGGGCCCTATTCTTCTCCCGATTTGTGTTCCACATTACCTACCGGCCAGGCTCGAAGAATGTCAAACCAGATGCACTGTCTCGTATGTTTGATGACCCCAAGGAACCACCAGTGGCAGATACCATCTTATCTGAAAATAACTTCTTGCTTTTACAGGCAACCTCCTCAACAGAATGAAGCAGGCTTCGACAGACGTTCCTAGCCCTCCAGGGTCACGCTGACACTCCGGGAAGGTTTACTGTTCAACGGAAGCAAGGTATTTGTACCTGAATGTTTACGCATAACCATTTTGGGTCTGTGCCATGATCATCCCCTAGCAGTCATTTTGGGGTCCACAAGACGCTTGATCTCCTGAAACGCACATTCTGGTGGCCAGGCCTGGAAGAAACCTGTAAGAGGTACGTGAATTCCTGTGTAATCTGCAGTAAGGGTACAAGAAACCAAGCTTGGGGTCTACTTCGGCCACTGCCAGTTCCTGACAGACCATGGAAAATGATAGCCATGGATTTTGTTGTGGAACTTCCCCCATCAGAAGGATGTACAGCCATCTTCGTAGTAGTGGACCGATTGTCCAAGATGGCCCATTTCTTGCCTCTGAAGAATACTCCCTCAGCCATAGAGACAGCTCAAGTATTTATCAGAGAAATTGTGAGGCTTCACGGGGTCCCTATGAACATTGTCTCCGATCGGGGTTCAATTCACCTCCAGATTCTGGAAAACTCTGTGTGAAGCCCTTAAAATCGAAAGATCCTTGTCCTCTGCCTACCATCCCCAAACCAATGGACAGACAGAGAGGACAAATCAAACATTGGAACAGTATATCCGATGCTTCACTACTTTTGTACAGTGTGACTGGGTATCGCTGCTGCCACTGGCGGAGTTCGCCTATAATAATGCCACTCATTCTGCCACAGGTCAGTCACCCTTCTTTGCAAATTATGGTTTTCACCAATCCTTCTTGCCTGACTTTATTCCAGAAACCAAGGTTCCGGCTGTCCAAGACACAGTGGATTTCCTAAATCGCAACAATAAGTTGCTTCAAGAAGCGGTTACCAAGGCACAAGCAGCAAGCAAGACGGCTTTTGACAGGAAAAGGAGGGGTGAACTGATTCTCCACCCGGGAGACCAGGTATGGTTGTCTACTACAAATCTCCGGTTGGCATGCCCCTCAAAGAAACTGGCACCTAAATTTGTGGGACCATTCCCAGTCAAGAGGAAACTTAATGAGGTTGCTTATGAATTATCCTTACCTGATTCACTTAAAAATACATCCTGTCTTCCATGTTTCTCTCTTGAAACCCGCAGTTCCTGACTCTTTTCCAGATAGAGTATCCAAGCCACCAGAACCTGTGACCATCATGGTGAAGAGGAGTATGAGGTGGAGGCTATCATAGACTGTAGGAAAGAAGGAATCAGGTACAGTACCTGGTTAAGTGGAAGGGTTATGCCCGGAGGATAACTCTTGGGAGGTTGAACAGGATGTGCCACGCCAGAGACCTGGTTAATGCCTTTTTTTTCGCAGAAATCCACAGAAGAGAGACCTGTTGGGCACCCAGAGGTGCCCGTAAGGGGGGGCAATGTCATGGATCTGCCACCTAAGAGTTAATGGTGCAGACTGATTTCTGTGATTGACAACAGGCTGCCTATTTAAACACCTCAGCAGCACAGTGTCTTTGCTGCCTGATCTGCAGTGCTTACCTGACTTCCTGTGATCTGACCTGTTTCCTGTTTCCTGTTTTGACCCGGCTTGCTGACTACGATTGATCTCTGTTATCCTGATCCCGGCCTGCCTTGTGACCAACGCTCAGCTCTACAACTGCTTGATTTCCCGTTGCCGAACTTGCCTGTATACTGACCATTCTCTGCCTGTCGTTTATATCTATATCGGATCATCTGTTACCAAACCCGGCTTGTCTGACTACGCATTCAGTGCACCCACCAGCCAGCTTCCTGTTTCCTGCTGCACCTGCTGAACCGACAAGACCCAAGACGAACCAGGCACCCATACACCGCCAGGCTCTTGTGGCCACTGTCGCAACATCGGTGGCCCTTTAGCCAGGGTTGTACGAGAAGCCTTCCCACTACACGTCAGGCTCATCTGGCAGGTACGTAACAGTATCAGGCAGCCACGTCTGAGCCTGCTAGTGGGAAATCGGCCATGGATGACGTCTGCCAGCACCTTGCAGCCCTCACCCAAGCAGTCAAATCTCTACAGGAGGGTTATACGCAACTGGAACAACGTGTACAGACTCTGGCTACACCAAAAAGCAATGCTGCCCCTTCCGTCTCAGGGACTGCCACTGCAGCAACCCCGTTAGTGATGCCGCCCCCTGAACCCAGAGTTCCAGCACCAGAGAGATTTTCAGGTGACCGAGGAAAGTTTCGATCCTTCCGCAACGCATGTGAACTGTACTTCGCCCTACAACCTCAAACTTTTTCCCTTGAAATGACTAAAGTGGGGTTCATTATATCACTGCTTCAGGGTGAGCCCCAGTCCTGGGCTCATCGTATGTTGGAAAAGAACGATGTATTGCTACAGTCCATGTCCGCCTTCTTCGGTGCAATGGCCGAATTATACGACGACCCGCAACGAACCACCACAGCAGAGGCTGCCCTTCATGCACTCCAGCAAGGCCGCAGAACAGCTGAAGATTATGTCACAGACTTTCGACGCTGGAGTGCAGACACACAGTGGAATGACGCAGCCCTGCGACACCAGTTCCGCTTGGGGTTATCGGAGGGTCTGAAAGACGAATTGGCACGTGTTGGGGTCCCAAATACCCTGGAGGCCCTTATCACACTGACCATCCAAATTGACCGCCGGCTTTGTGAGAGACGATCCGAAAGATCAGCCCAGCAGCCACGTCCAGTATGGATGATGCCCCGGATCCCAGCTCCTACTTACTCCGCACCTGATAGCTTCACCCCAGTTCAGCCCGCTCCTGTCACTACTGCTACCGACGCTCCAGAGCCTATGCAAATTGGCCTAATACGCCCCTCTCTGTCCCCAAAGAACGCCTGCACCGACGTCAGAATAACCTTTGCCTGTACTGTGGGGGTGCAGGCCACTATGTGCATTCCTGTCCAACCAAGACACGTAAACAGCGAGCGGATGATTTTTTCAGTTAATAACTTTTTTTTGCCTACCAATGCTACCAACCTAACCCTTCCCATCTCTTTCCAGCTGCTAGAAAGGGAAGTGACAGTTACCATTACCGCGATCATTGATTCCGGGGCCTGCAGTTGCTTCATTGATCTAACCTTCGCAACACAACAACGCATTCCCTTGAGACCTAAAGCACAAGGACTTTCTGTTTTTCTAGCTGACGGTCATGTATCAAGTCTGGACCTGTGACACAAGAGACATTTCCCTTACCCGTGTTGGCTCCCTCTCAACATAAGGAATTCCTAAGCCTTGATGTCATCTCCTCCCCACTATTCCCTGTTATTCTGGGCCTACCCTGGCTGAAGGCGCATAATCCGCAAATTGACTGGGCCACAGGGAGAATCAACTTCCACTCAGCCTATTGCCAGGAGCACTGCCTACCAAGGCCCCCAGTTCCTTCTACAACACTATTTTGTGTGGACTCTGAGTCTGAAGTGCGGAAAGTTGTACCTGAACACTATCATGAGTTCCTGGATGTCTTTAGTAAGCGAGGGGCTGACATTCTTCCCCCGCATGGGCCATATGATTGCCCAATTGAACTGCTTCCTGGGTCCGAAATCCCGTTCGGTAGAATCTTCCCCCTCGCTGAACGAGAACAGGAGGCACTAAAAGAATAAGTACAAGAAAACTTGGAAAAGGGTTTCATCCGACCCTCTACCTCTCCAGCAGGAGCTGGAATATTTTTTGTTGAAAAAAAGATCACTCCCTACGACCTTGTGTGGACTATCGGGAGCTCAACAAAATTACAGTTAAAAACCGATATCCTCTCCCTCTAGTACCCGAACTATTTCAGAGACTAAGGTCAGCGACCATTTTCACCAAACTGGATCTATGGGGGGCTTACAATTTAGTCCGCATTCGCCAAGGGGATGAGTGGAAGACAGCCTTTCGCACCCGATTTGGCCACTATGAATACCTAGTGATGCCCTTCGGGCTATGCAATGCTCCGGCCATTTCCAACATTTTGTTAATGATATATTCAGAGACTTCCTTGATATATTTTTGATTGTTTACCTAGACGACATTCTGATTTTTTCCATTTCTCTGGACTCTCACCGAGGTCATGTCAAAAGGGTGCTAAGCCGACTCCCGCCAACACGGACTATATGCTAAAGGTGAAAAATGCGAGTTTGAAAAACGCAGCATCCAATTCCTGGGACTGGTAATCTCTCCTGAAGGGATCAAGATGGACTCTGAAAAGGTCTCCGCAATCTTAGACTGGCCTGCACCTACCGACAAGAAGGGGTGCAGCGCTTCGTAGGATTTGCCAACTTTTACAGAAGGTTCATTAAGGGCTTTTCTGCTATCATAACCCCTATAACACAGCTGACTAGACAGAACCTCCGCTTCCATTGGACTCCCGAGGCTCAAGCCGCATTTGATACCTTGAAGGGACTGTTTACTTCAGCACCTGTTCTTGGTCACCCGGACCCGTCTCTGCCCTATACACTAGAAGTAGACGCATCTGAAGTCGCTATTGGAGCAGTCATCTCCCAACGCCAAGGCCCTAAGGATCTGATGCATCCAGTAGCTTTTTTTTCCCGCAGGCTCTCTCCAGCAGAGAGAAACTATGACGTTGGGGACCGGGAATTGCTGGCCATTAAGGCGGCATTAGAAGAATGGAGGTACCTCCTAGAGGGAGCAGCGCATCCCATATTGGTCTATACTGACCACAAAAACCTGGAGTATTTGAGGACTGCTAAACGCCTGAAGCCACGTCAAGCACGGTGGGCCCTATTCTTCTCCCGATTTGTGTTCCACATTACCTACCGGCCAGGCTCGAAGAATGTCAAACCAGATGCACTGTCTCGTATGTTTGATGACCCCAAGGAACCACCAGTGGCAGATACCATCTTATCTGAAAATAACTTCTTGCTTTTACAGGGCAAACTCCTCAACAGAATGAAGCAGGCTTCGACAGACGTTCCTAGCCCTCCAGGGGTCATGCTGACACTCCGGGAAGGTTTACTGTTCAACGGAAGCAAGGTATTTGTACCTGAATGTTTACGCATAACCATTTTGGGTCTGTGCCATGATCATCCCCTAGCAGGTCATTTTGGGGTCCACAAGACGCTTGATCTCCTGAAACGCACATTCTGGTGGCCAGGCCTGGAAGAAACCTGTAAGAGGTACGTGAATTCCTGTGTAATCTGCAGTAAGGGTACAAGAAACCAAGCTTGGGGTCTACTTCGGCCACTGCCAGTTCCTGACAGACCATGGAAAATGATAGCCATGGATTTTGTTGTGGAACTTCCCCCATCAGAAGGATGTACAGCCATCTTCGTAGTAGTGGACCGATTGTCCAAGATGGCCCATTTCTTGCCTCTGAAGAATACTCCCTCAGCCATAGAGACAGCTCAAGTATTTATCAGAGAAATTGTGAGGCTTCACGGGGTCCCTATGAACATTGTCTCCGATCGGGGGGTTCAATTCACCTCCAGATTCTGGAAAACTCTGTGTGAAGCCCTTAAAATCGAAAGATCCTTGTCCTCTGCCTACCATCCCCAAACCAATGGACAGACAGAGAGGACAAATCAAACATTGGAACAGACTATCCGATGCTTCACTACTTTTGTACAGTGTGACTGGGTATCGCTGCTGCCACTGGCGGAGTTCGCCTATAATAATGCCACTCATTCTGCCACAGGTCAGTCACCCTTCTTTGCAAATTATGGTTTTCACCAATCCTTCTTGCCTGACTTTATTCCAGAAACCAAGGTTCCGGCTGTCCAAGACACAGTGGATTTCCTAAATCGCAACAATAAGTTGCTTCAAGAAGCGGTTACCAAGGCACAAGCAGCAAGCAAGACGGCTTTTGACAGGAAAAGGAGGGGTGAACTGATTCTCCACCCGGGAGACCAGGTATGGTTGTCTACTACAAATCTCCGGTTGGCATGCCCCTCAAAGAAACTGGCACCTAAATTTGTGGGACCATTCCCAGTCAAGAGGAAACTTAATGAGGTTGCTTATGAATTATCCTTACCTGATTCACTTAAAATACATCCTGTCTTCCATGTTTCTCTCTTGAAACCCGCAGTTCCTGACTCTTTTCCAGATAGAGTATCCAAGCCACCAGAACCTGTGACCATCAATGGTGAAGAGGAGTATGAGGTGGAGGCTATCATAGACTGTAGGAGAAGAAGGAATCAGGTACAGTACCTGGTTAAGTGGAAGGGTTATGGCCCGGAGGATAACTCTTGGGAGGTTGAACAGGATGTGCACGCCAGAGACCTGGTTAATGCCTTTTTTCGCAGAAATCCACAGAAGAGAGACCTGTTGGGCACCCAGAGGTTGCCCGTAAGGGGGGGGCAATGTCATGGATCTGCCACCTAAGAGTTAATGGTGCAGACTGATTTCTGTGATTGACAACAGGCTGCCTATTTAAACACCTCAGCAGCACAGTGTCTTTGCTGCCTGATCTGCAGTGCTTACCTGACTTCCTGTGATCTGACCTGTTTCCTGTTTCCTGTGTTTGACCCGGCTTGCTGACTACGATTGATCTCTGTTATCCTGATCCCGGCCTGCCTTGTGACCAACGCTCAGCTCTACAACTGCTTGATTTCCCGTTGCCGAACTTGCCTGTATACTGACCATTCTCTGCCTGTCGTTTATATCTATATCGGATCATCTGTTACCAAACCCGGCTTGTCTGACTACGCATTCAGTGCACCCACCAGCCAGCTTCCTGTTTCCTGCTGCACCTGCTGAACCGACAAGACCCAAGACGAACCAGGCACCCATACACCGCCAGGCTCTTGTGGCCACTGTCGCAACATCGGTGGCCCTTTAGCCGGGGTTGTATGAGAAGCCTTCCCACTACACGTCAGGCTCATCTGGCAGGTACGTAACAAGGGGGTCTTTCCCCTTTTTGGACAGCAGTTTGATGATGGCCTGGTTTCCTGAGGGGAGGTATGAGCCGCCTGACCACACGCCGCTATAAACTGTGAGAAGGGTGGGTTCCAGTAAAGTTCGTAGGGTCTTATAGAATTCGCCCGTGAAGCCATCGGGACCCGGGGCTTTAGATGGGGCAAGTGAGCGAATGGTATCAGAGATCTCGGCGGGAGAGATAGGGGCGTTTAGGGCCTCCAATTGGGAGAGGGTGATTTGGGGGATGACTAAGTTTTCTAAAAAAGCTTTTGCCGTTTGATTGTCAATAGGGTCAGGGGCATATAGGGTCGAGTAATAGTGAAGCATTGCCGCGTTTATTGACGGAGCCGCTGGGGTCTCTCAGGGACGTGATATGGGTGGGTGTGAAGGAGCCTTTACAGAGCCTGGCTAGTAACTTGCCAGATTTATTGCCGAACTTGTGGAGGGTGGCATCTAGTTTAGCCTTTTTGACCGATTCTAGAGTGTCTGCCCAGGTGTCAAATGATCTCTTGGCAGCGTGCCATTCGTCTCTGTTTTGTGGGGAATCAGAGGTGTGAAGAGCCCTTTGTGCCAGGTGCAGACGGGAGCTGGCCAGTTTGTATTGGGACATGGCGTTTCTTTTAAAGGAAGAAGCATAAGAGATGATCTGGCCTCTGAGGAATGCTTTACCGGCATCCCAGAAGAGGTTTGGGTTGTCTGCATGGGAGGCGTTGGCCTCGGAGTATTCTAGCCACGCTTTTTCCATGAATCGTTGGAAGTCAGCGCGGTTATGTAGAAAAGAGGGAAAGTGCCAGATTTTGGGGTGAGGGGGGAGGTCCAGATTGTCAAGTGAGACCGTTATCGGGGCATGATCGGATATAGCTATATCGAGGATGTCGGTGTCCGATATCATGGGTATTAAGTCGTCCGAACCAAAAAGGTAATCTATCCTGGTAAAGACGGCATGGGGGTTGGAGTAAAAAGTGAATTCCCTGTCTGCAGGGTGTGATAAGCGCCATAGGTCATGGAGATGGAGGGAGTCCATAGTGGACGCGAAAAGGGAGGGATGACCAGCATCTGGAGCGAGTTTCGAGTGTTTTGGAGAGGACCTGTCATCCACTTGGTGGAGGGTGTCATTGAAGTCGCCCCCAATCAAGTGGGGGAGGTGAGGGTTTTGGAGAAGCCAAGTGGAGAGTTCGCTGTAGAAGGTTTTACCGGGACTGTTAGGGGCATAGACGTTAGAGATGACTAGTTCCTTGGAGCCTATTTTAACGTGTGCTGAGAGAAGCCTACCTTGGGCGTCCGAGTTAACTGCGATGATCGTGCAGGGGAGGTTTTTGTGGATAAGCATTATAACGCCTGCCTTACGGCCTACAGCCTCTGAGCCAAGGACCGTGCCCACCCATAGCTTATGTAAGCGTGGGAAGTCAGACTGTGCCAGATGGGTCTCCTGCAGTAGTGCAATGTCTACTTTGTGCCTCTTCAGGTGTCTAAGAACCTTCATCCTCTTATTGGGTGATCTGAGTCCCTTCACATTCCAGGATATAACTTTCATGTCAGGGGGACTGTGTAAGGGGTTTGGGCAGAATTTCTATATAGGGGCCCTCTTATTTCAAAGGTATGGGGGGGTCGCCACTTCAAGGGGTGGACAGACATCAACAGAATGGTGTGTCGACGGAGTGCAAGAAGGGGGCGATACGGTGCATGGTGGGGGGGGGAGGGGTAGGGGGATGGCAAGGGGGGAACCTGAAGCAAAGGTAATATCAACAGTAGCAAGAAAGAACACAAACAATTGCGAGTACTTCGCTTTTTTCCACATGGAGTCACTGTACGAGCCAGCCCCCATGTCACGACCACACCGAATTGAGGCCCGAGAGCCCGGCACCAAAAGCATAAGGTGCCAAGCGGTGCATGATCACAGACCGTGTAATGGAGGAAATGAAGGAAATGAAGGATGACAGCGTACAATGAGCCCAGGGGGTGCAATGCCCAGTGAAATATCATGAGAAATATACCATATAAACATACTATAGCAACCCGGGGGGGGGGAGCATGACAGAGTAACAACATAAAACAAAACAGTCGGGCATTTGCATCAGAAAAAGCAACAGAGCAGCTGAAATGGCTAACTAACTAAGCCCATTTGCCCAAGGCAATGCAGCAGCAATAACAGAGAAGTGCAGTGGCATGTTGAGAGATGCCTGAGCTCAGAGATCAGAGGTTCACCTCAGCGGACATAACTACCTGGACCTGCGGTAGTGCGGCAGGCAACCGGCGTTGTGGGTAGGTCACTTTGGTAGACAGAGACTGCTACGCAGCGAGCTCTGAGGAGAACCTGACAGGTCACTTTGGGTCCCCTCAGGGAGGGATGTGAGTAGGGGGAGAGAACGAGTGGAAAAGTATTACTGCCAGATCAGTTTGTGATGAGCCGGGCAGAATCCAATTCAGAGCCCCTGAACCTCTTTGGGGAATCCTTGCGGGGGCTCCTCTGGTCCATGGGACGGTTGATCGGAAGGGCTTTAGAGGGTGTCTGGTGGTGCGGGTTTGCAAAGCGCGAGCAAAGGAACGCTTCTGCGTCAGCAGGGTCATGGAAGGTCAGTTGGTCGCCATTTGGAGCTCTGAGGCGGAGAATTGCCGGGAAGGCCAAAGAAAATTTAATTTGTTGTTTAAAAAGTTCCGTGCATACCTGTTGAAAGGCTTTTCTCTTTTTTGACACCTCGACGGAGTAGTCAGCAAAAATTAAAACTTTAGCGCCATCAATCTGAAGTTGACGTGATTGCCGGAATGATTGCAGGATAATGGACTTGTCCGCATAGCTGAGGTACTTGGCAATGATGGGACGGGGTGATTTTCTCTCCGAGTTAAAGGTCCCCATACGGTGAGCTCTTTCCACCGTGCATGGGCCCGAAAGGCCTAAGGCTTCTGGGACGCGCCGGTCACAGAAGTCTGTCAGGGCTGATGCCTGTAATGTCTCCGGTACTCCCCACAAAGCGCAAGTTACTTCTCCTGGCCCTATTTTCCAAATCATCCAGCTTCTGCAAGATGTACTGGTTTGTTTTGTCCTGGGCATGCTCTGTGGCCTGGGCTTGATAAAGCTCCTCTTCTGCATTGGAGAGGCGATGTTCAAGCTCATTTAGCCTCGTGCCATGCTCCCCTAGCTGGGCCTTAATTTGCGCCATCCCGGCGTTCACGGCCTTCTCCACTGATGCCGCAATCATGGGTGATAGCAATGCAGCAACAGCCTGGGCTATCCGATCAATGGATCAGCAACAGCGCCACGACCCCCAACATCCTGTTCATTTTTCTTATTATACTCCCTTAGGGGAGTTATATTTAGGGGGGGCTGCAGTTGCATACTCCCATACCCCTATTTCTACTATCCTAAGCGCAGGTCTTCTCCTTTATTATCCGATCAATGGAGTCATCTCCCTTCAGCTGAGGTGGGGGTGTGTGTGGAGGAGGGGGGGAAGAGATCTCACCGCTTACCTCCATGTCCGCCCCCGACGCGGATGAATGCAGCGCGGCGTAGGCCGAGACCGGGGCCTCGATTTGTGGTTGCGCCGGCGGCGGGTGAGCCGTCTGCGCCGTGAGCGTCCGGGCGCCCGATTTTTCCAAGAAACGGTCCATGGGTGCTGTGTAGAGTGCCCAGAGGTGGAGGGAGGCTCGGATGTCTTCTCAGGCCGATTTTATAAGCTGATTTTGGGTCGTGCTGCGGGAGCTGATGAGGAGGTCAGCTACTCCATGCGGCGCCGGAACCGGAAGTCGACCCACTCATTTTGCGAAATTGCTAAATGCCTTGAGTGGTATACTTACTTCTATGCCACTGTGGGGCGTTTTATATCGGCAAAACTAAACAACCCTTTCATAAACGTGCTTCCAGACACATTACTTGTATGAGAAAGGCAGATCCGGATCTCCCTTTGGGTCGTCATATTCGAGACGCCCATACTGGTAGGATCCCAAAAATTAAATTCCTAATTTTGGACAGAATACACCCCAACAGCAGAGGAGGTGACTGAAAAAAAAACTTTTTGCAGAGAGACGAGATGGATAGCTATGCTAAATGCCACTACTAAGCCGGGACTCAATGAAATGGTTAGTTACCGCCCCTTTTTAGAGGGTTTCACCTCGGGGGGATGGGAGGAGTAGATATATTTATATTTACTTGATGGCATTTTTTTTTACCTCATGACTATCCTGCCTCAACCCCACACGCTCATAGTTGGATACACTCCTTTTTGGAGTATCTCCTTGTTTGGATAATTCTAGCGTCCACCTGACACATGAAGGGGGGTTTTCATGCACACTGACAGCTGTTTTATGCGCCTGTGGTGTGTAGGGTTCCCCCTTGCTAATGCAGTTGATTCTGCTTTCATGCGTCAGCGTTTCTGTGTTTATATTTTTACCAGAACGGCGACTTTTTAGTTTTGTTTTGTTTTTGTGTTTTTTTATAAAGGTCAGATCTGCACTTGCAGTATTACTTATGTAAGTAATTATTCCCTCCTGCTGTGTTTGGATGGTGTCTCCTCAACTTTTGTGGAAGTCTCTGCATCCCTCAATGTTTAAAATGTAGTCACCGTATTGACCACTACACTTGCATGTCTTTGCGGGTTCACGCTCTTCTGCCACGATTTTATCGGACGTCGCTTTGGATGCCGCAATTGCGTCATGACATCGGACGTCAGCCACGCGCATGCACCCACGGTATTGGCGGACTTTATAAAGTCCATTACAGATGCCAATGACTTAGACTGTCATGACGTCTGTTGGGATACCAAGAATAATCTAACTACAGGTACATTTTCAAACCCCCCCTCCCTGTTTTTGACTTTTGGCTAACTATTTTCTTTGATGTTGTACCTTGAGTGCAATTTTACCAAATTGGGCTATTCACATTATACCTTTATTTTACTAAAGGCAAATAGACTGTACACTTTGAAAGAGAAAGTTAAACTTTGCAAGAAAATTAAACCCAGAGCTTAGTGGATGAAGTGAAGCTCTGTTGACTTCCATCACCCAATCATGTGGGAACATTTTTTTTTTCTTTACCTATGCACATCATTGGGTATTTTTTTTTGCAAAGTGAATTTGTACTACATTAATTATTTTTATTTTTTTTTAATAACAAACATGTCATACTTACCTGCTCTGTGCAAGGGTTTTGAATACATCAGGACATGGACTAAGTGTAACACTTGTTATAACTATGACTTAGAATAATTATGTCAAAATGACCAATTTGATGGAATGCAGGGGGATTTGAGGGATGCAGAGACAAATTGTAAAATGAAACTGTAGTTTTGATTGTTTGTTATCCACTTGCGGCCCACCATATAGCAAAATGATGGCGGTAAAGTGATTTCAATAACCTGACTAGACATCATATGACGTCTTCAGGATATTGAGCCGATGCACGCCCCCGGGGCGTGCATTGCGGTGATCGTTGTTGCAGAGTGTCAGTCTGACACCCCCACAACACCGATCTAGGTAAAGAGTCTCTGTCTGAGACTCTTTACCACATGATCAGTCATGTCCAATCGCGGCTAATCACGATGTAAACAGGAAAAGCCGGTAATCGGCTTTTCCTCACTCGCGTCTTTCAAACGCGAGTAGAGGAGAGCCGATCGGCTGCTCCTCTGACAGGGGGGGTTTGTGCTGATCGATTATCAGCGCAGCTACCCTGAGGATGCCCACACTGGACCACCAGAGATGCCACCAGACCACCAGGGATGCCCACCACAGGTATGCCACCCTAGACCACGAGGGATGCAAATCAGAAATAAATAATGGATGCCAATCAGTTCCCACAATGGATGCCAATCAGTGCCCATAATAGGCATCACTGATTGGCAGGCATTATTGTTTGGTACTGATTGGCATCCATTAGTACAACACATTACAGTCAGTGCCCATCCATGCCCATCCGTGCCACCTATCAATGCCCATCCATGCCCATCTGTGCCATCTATCAGTGCCCATCCATGCCGCCTATCAGTGTCCATCCGTGCCGCCTATTGGTGCCACCTATCAGTGCCCATCAGTGCCGCATATTAGTGCCCATCATCAGTGCCAATCAATGCCACCTCATCAGTGCCACCTCATCGGTGCCCATCAGTGCAGTACCATAAGTGCCCATCAGTGAAGTAGAAAACATACTTATTTACAGTGTTTTGTAAGTGAAACAAAAAAACATATTTGTTTTCAAAATTTTCGGTCTTTTTTTTTTTTGGAAAAAAAAAAAATTTCAGAGGTGATCAAATAACACCAAAAGAAAGCTCTATTTGTGGTAACAAAATGATAAAAATTGCGTTTGGGTACAGTGTAGCATGACCGTGCAATTGTCATTCAAAGTGCAACAGTGCTGAAAGCTAAAAATTGATCTGGGCAGGAGGGTGTATAAGTGCCCTGTATGGAAGTGGTTACTTACATAAAGTAAAAACATACAATTCTATATAAAAAAAAAATCAGGCTTGATCAGTAATACCCTTATTTATACCTTTTTAGCATTGTGGACAACATGTTTTATTTATTGACTGACACTGAACAGGAATATTATACAATACCATGCAGTAAATCCTTCTGGTCTTCTACTATGGGAATATTACCAATAGAAACACTATTTTTTAAGAAATCACTGAAGCAAATATAACTCTTTACACATTTGTGCCTTGAAAGCACTCCTATCAGTTTTGTGTTAAAAATGCAAAATGGATTTTTAACGGTGCATTGACACTTGCATTGTTAATGTGCCTTCAGGCATGTAATTAGCTAAGGAATTTTAATCTTTTATATTCCATAGTTTGATCAGAATGCAAAAGCTCAGAGGAGCTATAAAGTATTGACCAAATCTTTGATAAAAGGAAGCTCTAATCACCACTTGAATGTATTTTACATAAACTTGAATGCACATCATTAGTTTAGGTTTGCTATAACTATATCATAGATGATATATTTCTTTAGGTGTCACAAGACACACATACACACACACACATATATATATATACATATATATATATACATATATATATATATATATATATATATATATATATATATATAAATAAACTAATGTTAGAACAGTGTACTACAACAAATGAAAAATCTGATGTATGAATACT
The DNA here is from genome assembly GCA_029574335.1 of Rana kukunoris. Lineage (NCBI taxonomy): Eukaryota > Metazoa > Chordata > Amphibia > Anura > Ranidae > Rana > Rana kukunoris. The sequence goes on from CM056049.1 coordinate 544,684,684, forward strand.
TAAATCAAATATTAATTCTAGGGATTACGAGGATTTTGAGAAAGAATCAGCCAAATGCCACATACACATGATAGGTTAAACCAATCATGTGTGGGCGCCATCAGTTATTTAACCATCTGTTAAAAAAAGCCAACTTGTTTTAAATTTAACCGATGGATACCTAACCTATAGCAAAAAAACGATTGTTTGTAGGCACGACCATCGGTTAAAAATCCACGCATGCTCAGAATCAAGTTGACGCACGCTTGGAAGCATTGAACTTCATTTTTTTCAGCGCGTCGTTGTATTTTACATCACTGCATTCTGACATGATCGGTTTTTTAACCAATGGTGTGTAGGAGCGAAGGACCATTAGTCAGCTTCATCGGTTAACCGATGAAAATGGTTTATCAGACCGTTCTCATCGGATGGACCGATCGTGTGTACACGGCAATAGAAGAAATCCACATTTATTACATATGGCCAGTAAGGACTGCACATAATTCCTTTTCCATTATGCCGTGTACACACAATCGTTTTTCATGACGAGAAAAATAAAAAATTGTTATTGGTCATTAAAAATGGTCATGTGTAGGCTCCAGAGCATTTTTCTCAACGTAAAAATTGGCCATTAAAAATTTAGAACATTTTTTCTCGTAGTTTTTCACTTTGTCGTTTTTCACGTCATGAAAAACGGTCGGTGTAGGCTTTAACAAAAGAGAAAAAATGCGCATGCTCAGAAGCAAGTTATGAGAAGGAAAACTTGCATAATTAGCCCAAAGGGTGTCGCCAATCGAATGCAACTTGCCCTTTATAGTGCCGTCGTACGTGTTTTTCTTCACCGTGCTTTGCTTTGAGCATCTTTTTTTTCACGATCGTGAGTATGCAAGGCAGGCTTGACAAGAATCACGTCGAGAAAAACTTAGTTTTTTCCATGACATGAAAAATGGTCGTGTGTACGGGGCTTTAGAATCAATGTTCCCTAGCAAAGTCAACTGATACATTGAATTGCAGTCCAGGTGTGTACATTGGATTTTATTTCAATGCCTTTGCATCTCCCTCTCTGTAATTCATATCAGAGCTGCTTGAAATTGTTCTTGAAGCAGGAAAACTATTTTACTTAGCAGCACTTTCTTTAAGTTTTTGAATGTTATTACGATCAAAATACACTGAGATGTTATTTTAGACAGTACATACAGCTGTGGTGTATACATGTGTTATAAAAGTACAAAACATACATTTATTATGTGCTCAGCTGCATGACAGTAAAAAAAAAAAAAAAAATTAAGGCCTTCTCTAGCCAAGAGATTACTTTTTTAGTTTTGGATAGACTGGGGAAGGGTTACAACCTCTGTTAATGGTGACTATGATTGCATTTTCTGCCAGATTTTAAAGCTTAACTACAGACAGATCTAACAAAAGCACCAATTATTGCAGCTATGTATTTAGTAACAAAAATGTAACCTATTTCTATATGCAGCTAGTGTAATTACCTGAATGTGACTTGTTGGCAGCTTCATGTAATCCCCTGTACAGCAGCACTCAGACTGGGAAAGTGAGAGGCAGCAAAATATGCCAATTACTGGGGGAAGCAGAGAAAAAGCTGGCTGTAGACCTGTGTAAATCCCAGGACTAGATGGACAGTAACAGACATCCTTTGCAAGATAAAGGACTAGGGGCTGCCTGTCCATTATGGGAGAATGGGCACCATCCTTTCTCTCCAGCCACCCCCTCTATGTAGAATAGATATATTCATGCCTTGCATGAATTTATCCATAGCTGCTGCCACCCCCTATTTAGGCATCCGACCCCTTTTAGGACGTCTGAATTACAGTGGCGGGGGTGTATTTTTGAAGCACCTTATTAGAGCCTTAGGTTCTAATAGGCTTCCAAAAAGGTAAATTCGGAGCGCAGAGCATTGCTTTTGGAGCCCACCTAGGTGTGTTAAAAAAGCAAGTGAATATTTGCTTTTCTAACACTGAACCGCCTCTCCACCAATCAGGTAGCGCGGGTCTGATACCCATCATCTAATTGGCTGAAAGGAGAGGTGCTGCTATTGGAAGCCTAGCAGGAAGAAAGAAGAATTACACGGAGGACACAGCTCACCGCTGTCTGACACACCACCAATATTGGGTAAGTGCCCATCAGACAGCAGGCGGGCAAGGGTCACATTGGCTGCATTTGATGGGGCACAATGGCAGTATTTGATGGGCACAATGGTGACATTTGATGGGCACAATGCTGGCATTTGATGGCATAGTGGCATCATTTGATGGGCACAGTGGCTGCATTTTATGGGCACAGTGGCTGCAATTTACGGCACAGTGACTGTATTTGATTGCACAGTGGCTGCATTGGATTGCACAGTGGCTGCATTTGATGGCACAGTGGCTGCATTTGATGGGCACAGTGGCTGCATTTTATGGGCACAGTGGCTGCAATTTACGGCACAGTGACTGTATTTGATGGGCACAGTGAAGCTGCAATTGAAGTTTTATTTTTCAGATTTTTTTCAGTTTGTTTGCCCCCCCCCAAAAAATAATAATAATAATAATAATAATTTTAAGTACTGTAAAGGAGTTCCCATATATGTATGTATTTTAAATGTGTATCTATCCGCATTGGGTTTAGATTTTAATACTTGCCTATTATTCCGTCTGGCACCTGTCACCTGAATTATTCTGTCTGACACCTGAATGAGTGAGGGGAAATCACCTTATTGAGGGAACAGAGAGCAATAAAATCCTAAATAAAGGTTCTAAACCTTTGTCGTTACTAGAACATGCATCTACTGGAGTGTATAAAGAAAGTGCAGCACTAATAAAACAACAATATTCAAATTGTGTAAAAAAGTTATAAATATAATGGCATATAATCACTGTATTGTTATTCAAAACAAGTCCATATGTGAAACAAATATAAAAAGAACTTTCTGTCTGAAAGTCCAAAGATTGATGAAATACAAACATGTGAATCAAAGTGAAATGTTAGGCCCCATACACACGACCGGTTTCCTCGCCAGAATTCAACAAGAAACTCGATGGGAGACGTATTCTGCCGAGGAAACCGGTCGTGTGTACACTTTTCGCCGAGAAAACTGTCGAGGAACTCGCCGAGCCAAAAAGAGAGCATGTTCTCTATTTCCTCGACGGGCAATGGGAAAATTTGGCTCGACGAGTTTTCTGACACCCGAACAAGGAACTCGACGGGGAAAACGATGTGTTTTGCCCATCGAGTTTCTCGGTCGTGTGTACGCGGCCATACACTTGACTGATAGGAGATCCACCACCAATAACACCAGTCTCTTACCAGAGAGATTGAACTCAAGTGGGTGTACACCCAGTGAGTCAATCTAGCTTTGTAATGTGATGTAGTAGTATGGTAGCAGTGACCATAATGTGATTTCATTTTATGTTAGCTGTAAGCAAGAAATACATACAGGAAAGATAAAAACACTTAATTTCAAGAAGGCAAATTTTCCAAGGATGAGGGCTGCTCTCCAGACTTAGACTGGGAGTGAATATTGGCACCGAAGAACACAGAACAGAAATGGAAATTTTTCAAAAAGACCTCACTGCAAAGTATATTCCCATGGGCAATAAGTTTAAAAGGCTAAAAATAAAACCTTTATGGCTCACGGTCAAAGTTAAAAAATCTATAAACTATAAGAAAAGAGCTTTTAAAAAATATAAAAATGAAGGAACACTAGTGTATTTTAAATGTTACAAAGAATATAACAGGATATGTAAAAAGGAAATCAAGGATGCAAAAATTCAAAACAAACGACAGATTGCAAAAGATAGTAGGACAAACACCAAAAAGATCTTCAAATATATTAATAGTAAAAAGGTCAAGTCTGAGCATGTACAGTAGGCCCTTTACAAAATAATCTAGAGTGGGTGACTGAGGACAAAGAGAAGGCTAACTTATTAAATGCTTTCTTCAGCTCTGTGTATACAATGGAGCATGGGGGAGCTCATGTCCATAATGGGGGTGGGAGTGACACAGCCCCAAATCCACAATGGCTCAAAAGTGATATGGTCCAGAAATATTTAGACAGAATAAAAGTGGATAAAGCACCTGGACCTGATGGCATCCACCCACAGATCCTAAAATAATTGAGCTCTGTAATTTTCAAAGCCACTGTATCTAATAATTAGGGACTCATTAATGACTGGAATAGTACCACTGGATTGGCGCAGGGCCAATGCGGTCCCCATATTTAAAAAGGGCAAAAAGTCTTTACCAAGTAACTATAGACATGTTAGTTTAACTTCTATAGTTGGGAAGATACTGGAGAGATTAATAAAAGACCACATGGATGAGTTCTTGCTGGAAACAAACTATTTAAGCAGCAGACAGCATGGATTCATGAAAGACAGAAGCTGTCAGACAAACCTGATTTCCATTTATGAAGAGGTAAGTAAAGCCCTGGACATAGGCGTGGCTGTGGACATGGTATACTTGGATTTTGCAAAAGCATTCGATACAGTTCCCCACACCTGATTCATGTGTAAGGTAAAGTCTACAGGATTGGAAATATCAGTTTGTAAATGGATAGAAAACTGTCTAAAAGACAGAATTCAGAGAGTAGTGGTTAATGATTCATACTCTGAATGGTCTAAGGTTATCATTCAGTGGTGTACCCCAAGGGTCAGTGTTGGGACCCTTACTTTTTAATATCTTTATAAATGATATTGGGTTTGAGATCAAAAGTAACATTTCTGACTTTGCAGATGACACCAAGCTATGCAGTGGAATAATGTCCTTACAGGATGTCTCCAATTTACGAGCCAACCTCAATGCTCTGTCTAATTGGGCGACTATGTGGCAGATGAAGTTTAATCTTGATAAATGTAATGTTATGCACCTAGGGGCTAAGAATATGCATGCGTCAAACATACTAGGGGGAGTACAACTGGGGGGATCTGTAGTGGAAAAGGATCTGGGGGTTTTGGTAGATCATAAGCTCAATAATGGCATGCAATGCCAAGCTGCGGTTTCCAAAGCGAGCAAAGTCCTTTCTTGTATTAAGAGAGGTATGGACTCCAGAGAGAGAGATATCATTTTGCCCCTGTACAAATCATTAGTAAGACCTCATCTGGAATATACAGTTCAGTTTTGGGCTCCAGTTCTCAAAAAGGATATCGGAGAACTGGAGAAAGTGCAGAGAAGGGCAACCAAACCAATAAGAGTCATGGAGGAGCTCAGCTATGAGGAAAGATTAGAGGAACTGAATTGATTCACTCTGGAGAAGAGGAGTATAAGGGGGGATATGATCAACATGTACAAATATAAAAGGGCTCCATATAGTGAACTTGGTGTTGAGTTATTCTTTACGGTCAACACTGAGGACAAGGGAGCATTTTTTAGAGGAAAAGAGATTTCATCTCGAAATACAGAAAGGTTTGAATGAAAACTTATATAGCACAGCACATGCAAACTAAATCGCCTCTTGGCGCTTGTTGTTCCTGTCTCCTTTGATATCAAAAGAGATAAGTCTTGATCTTTCTCCTGAATGCTAAGTGGTTCTCCTCCAACCGAAGGCTGGTTGGTAAAGCGTTCCATAGTCTGGGACCTTGGATCGCGAATCTTCTATCTCCTTTGGACTTGTAGTTGGCTTTCGGTATCTGGAGTAGATTTTGATTGGTGGATCGCAGAACACGATTGGGATTATGAGCTTTTATTTTTTCGCATAGATAATGGGGAGCATTCCCATGGATACATCGATGCGTTAGACAGAGTGCTTTAAAAGCAATTCTGTCTTTTACTGGCAACCAGTGAAGGGTTCTCAGTGAAGGTGAGATCGATTCCCAGGGTGTTTTCCCAGTCACAAGTCAGTAAGGGCCCTTTCACACTAGCGGACGAACGGTCCGCTCATTACAAGTCCGTTTACGGACTTGTAATGGGTCCCTATGGGAGCGGATCCGTTAGCGGATGATGCATCCGCTAACGTCCGCTCGATCCGCATCCGTTTTTGCGGACGGAAGAATGTCCTATTTTTCTTCCGTCCGGCCAAACGGATCGGATGCAAACGGACAGACGGTCCGTTTCCATCCGACTCCCCATAGGGGAGAGCGGAGGAGAGACGGGGTGGTCCCTGCACAGTGTGCGGGGACCGCCCCGTCCGCCCGACAGCTCAGCGGAGACCCCCCGCTGAGCTGACGGACACACGGAGCGGACCGAAAAACGGACCGCTCCGTGTGTAAGGAGCCTAAGGCCTCGTACACACGATCGGACATATCCGATGAAAACGGTCCGCGGACCATTTCCATCGGATATGTCCGATCGGGAGTTTGATCCGATGGCGTGTACACACCATCGGATCAAATTCCCCGCCGCCGGACAGCGCGGTGACGTGGCGGTGACGCGGCGGTGACGTTGACGCCGCCACGTCACCGCCACGTCACCGCAACGTCACCGCACCAGGAAGTTAAACACTTCCATGCATGCGCCGAATCCATTCGGCGGCGGCGCGGCGGCGGTGGGGGACGACATGTCTGCTGGTAAGTGTACTAACCAGCAGACATGTCGGGCGGACAGATTCCCACCGGATAGATTTCAAAGCATGCTTTGAAATCTGTCGGGTGGAGAAATCTGTCCGCTTGCCCATACACACGAGCGGAGATGTCTGCTGAAACGGTCCATCGGACCGTTTTCAGCGGACATATCCCCTCGTGTGTACGAGGCCTAAGAGCTGTGAAAATGTGGAATAGACTCCCTCCAGAGGTGGTTCTGGCCAGCTCAGTAGATTGCTTTAAGAAAGGCCTGGATACTTTCCTAAATGTACATAATATAACTGAGTACTAACATTTGTAGGTAAAGTTGATCCGGGGAAAAATCTGATTGCCGCTCGGGGATCAGGAAGGATTTTTTTTCCGCGCTGTAGCAAATTGCATCATGCTCTGCTGTTTTTTTTCTTCTTTGGATCAACTGTGGGTATGGAGCTGCGTGTATGGGATTGTACTATGTTTTTTTTTTTTTGTGGTTGAACTGGATGGCCTTTTTTCAACCTGACTAACTATGTAACTATATGTACCCTAGATGGATCAGGTCCAGTATATCAACACATCTTCCGGGGGTAATATTGAGATGATGGATATCCAATGGCAGTCACCACCGTCTCACAGTCAGACCATTCAATAAAGCAAGAGAAGAAGGCATATAGTGTAATTCTGTAAAGAAAACTAAACATTTATTGGATAAACAGAGGTGATACATTCACATTTTCCATGGGTAAAAGCGCTTATAAAAAATATAGTGGAATCAGCATAGCATCCCGATGCCGTTTCGCCTCAAAAGGCATCATCTGGTACATGAGTAGTGTTGCTCACGAATATTCGCATTGTGAATATTCGCTACGAATATTGCATATTCGAGTATTCGTGAATAACTCGAATATCGCGGCGAATATTCGCTATTTCGAATATTCGTATTTTTTTTCGCAATCAATTTCGCAATCAATTTCGCATTCGCACTAGCAAAATTTCACATTAGCAAAATTTCGCTTTTTTTTTTTTCGTGATATTCAAAATTGCGAAATTTCGCCAATGCGAAATTTCGTCAATGCGAAATTTCGTCAATGCGAAATTTCGCAATTTTTTTTTTTTTTTAATAAAATATAGCGAATATTCGTAAATATCCCAAAAAAATATCCAAAAAAAAAAAATAGCGAAATTTCGCATTGGCGATATTTCGCAATTTTTTTTTTTTCATAAAATATAGCGAATATTCGTAAATATCGAATATTCGTGATATTTTATCCCAAAAAAAATTAACCACTTAAGACCCGGACCAAAATGCAGGTAAAGGACCTTGCCCCTTTTTGCGATTCGGCACTGCTTCGTTTTAACTGACAATTGCGCGGTCGTGCGACGTGGCTCCCAAACACAATTGGCGTCCTTTTTTTCTCACAAATAGAGCTTTCTTTTGGTGGTATTTGATCACCTCTGCGTTTTTTATTTGCGCTATTAACAAAAATAGAGCGACAATTTTAAAAAAGTTTTATTGCATTTGTATTAATTTTTTTTTTTTTACTACTGAGAGCGGCGATCAGCGATTTTTTTCATGACTGCGACAATATGGCGGACACTTCGGACAATTTTGACACATTTTTGGGACAATTGTCATTTTCACAGCAAAAAATGCATTTAAATTGCATTGTTTACTGTGGAAATGACAGCTGCAGTTTGGGAGTTAACCACAGGTGGCGCTGTAGGGGATGTGTGACCTAATGTGTTTGTTTACAACTGTAGGGGGTGTGGCTGTAGGTGTGATGTCATCGATCGCGTCCCCCTATTACAGGGATGACGCGATCGATGCTGCAGCCACAGAGAAGCACGGGGAAGCCATGTGTACACACGGCTCTCCCCGTTCTTCCGCTCCAGGGACGGATCGCCGCACTCCAGCGACGATCGGGTCCGCGAATCCCGGTCCTGGAGCTTCGGACCGGGTCGCGGGCGCGCGCCCGCGACCCACGGCTGGGTACTAAAATCAACGTATATATACGTTGATGTGCCCAGCCGTGCCATTCTGCCGACGTAAATGTGCAGTAGGCGGTCCTTAAGTGGTTAACGAAAATTCGCGAATATTCTTCGAAATATTTGCGAAATATCGCGAAATCGAATATGGCGTATTCCGCTCATCACTATACATGAGGCGATGCTATGCTGATCCCACTGTCTTTTTTAGATCAATCTCTCTGGTAAGAGACTGGTGTTATTGGTAGTGGATCTCCTTACAAAGTGTATCATTTCACTTTGATGCACATGTTTGTATTTCATCAATCATTGGACTTTTAGACACAAAGGGCGAGATTCAGGTACATCTGCGCATTATTGGACCGGCGTAGCGCACCGCCTTTACGTTAGACTTGCGCAATGTAGCCGCGTAATCACCCTATTCTCGTAGCTTTTGCGCAGAAAATTGCGCATGCGTAACGTTTTTTCAGAGGCGTAAGGCGGAGTAATACAAATTGGGAAGGACGTGGGCATGTTACATTGAAATGAGCCGTGACCCCATGCAAATGAAGGGCCGGCCGGCTCGCGCATGCGCGCTTGAAGGAGACCATGGTCAGCTCCACTGTGCGCATGCTCACAACTCGGGAATGACGCAATCAGTGAAATTGGAAATGGACTAAGGACTACGCAGACAGCATAAATAGACAGACACAAACGCACTTCCATTGCAAAAGTACATCCCTTTGTCCCTTCCCATTTAACCAAGTGCTTTTGTCCCGTTGTTAGTTGCGTTGTGTTTTGTATTTGTCAGATTAGTGTTCTGTGTGATCAAGTGTTTGTTAGTAGATCTTTGAAAGTGTTTTTTTAAAGTAGTTTGAGAGACTGTTTGTTTGATATATTTCTGTTCGTTTGTTTTCTTGCTTAATTTTTGCTGTTTGTTTTTGTGACTGTTTTTTGCTGGGTGCTTGTGTGATTTTTTGGGTGTTAGTTTTCTTTTTGTGTGTGTTCTTGCTTGATTGGTTGTGCTTGTTTTTGTGACTGATTTTTGTTGACTGGGAGTGTTTTTTTTCAGTATGACTAAATGTTACTTTGGGGGAAAAAAGAATTCTTGCCCGGGCCATTAGCGATTATGGGCGTTTCCTCCACGGCCCGGACAGGGAGATTTTGGACCTCATCACTGAGCAGGTCAATTCAGCGGGGGAAGGGGAGACACGGACCCGGGCCGGCATTGATAAAAAGATTGATGACCTCCGGCGTCTGGTCAAACAGAAGTTGGCCAGAATGCTTGCCCATGCCAGGGGCACAGGAGGGGGCCCACCATGCCGTGTTAGGCTGATAGCGGAGGATCGTGCGGTGGCCCTGACCTTTCATCGGCATGAAGTGGAGGGCCTGCCCGGCTTTGACTCAAGTCCGGAGCCCGTGGTGCCAGGTAAGTTTTTTTTTAATATCAGGTGTGTAGAATGTGTGGGGGAGGGGGTGAAAGGGAATATGTGGCAAGTGTGTGGATCCTCCAACCTGTGAATGTTTTGTATCATCCACAGATGTGCAGGAGGGTGCAGGGCCATCTGGCCTGACCGCACCATCCCCAGGACAGCAGCCTAATGAGGCCCCCCCGACAAGGCTGGAGTCCGCGGAGGAGGTTGAAGAGGAGGAGTTTCATGAGGAGGAGGAGTTTCATGAGGAGGAGGAGTCCATGTCAGGCACTGGACTTTTGGTTTTTGAGGACTCTTCCCCTCTGGCTGGCAGCAGGCAGCCCTCCATAAGGGGGAGCCCCCCCTCCTCCCCCAACATGGCTCCCCTCCCAAGGGCCTCCCCTTCTCCCTGGCCACAAGCATCAGCTGGAGGCAGGAAGTCATCCCAGAAGACCAGGGGGGTGGCCGATCTCCTGCCCGCCACTCTGAGAAGGGACCAGTTCCTCCAGACCCGCCATCTGGGACAGGTCAGCCAGACATTGGTGCGGATGGAGGAGAGCCTTTCCTCCATCAAGGATACGCTGGGAAACCTGGACTGCCACTCCTGGGCTTTCACAAACTGCCTAAACGAACTTCAGACTACATCAGCAGGCGTTGGGCAGGATGTGAGGGCCCTTACCCAGGCTATCCAGGCCAACACGGCAACACTTGGTGCTGCCCTGGACAGAATAGCCGTGGCCTTGGAGGGCAGGCCGCCAGGTGGGCAGAGATCAGGGGCTGCTCCTCCTTCCCCGGTTTTCCCCCTCCCCCATGAGTCTCCCCTGAGGAGCCGGGGCCGTGGCCGGGGGCGCCCCAGGCGTGGCTCACATCAAGGGCAATAATTTTTTTTCCCCTCTTTTTTTTTTTTCCTGGAAATTTTTTGATTTTGCTGGTCATTTTTTTTTTTGGTTGTGAATTCTGTTTGAATTTGGGGGTGACATTCCTGTCGGAAAAGGGGTGTCACCGTCAATTTAGGTGGGGTAGGGTTCCCCAGGACCAGGGAGAAGTGATCCCCAGGTCCGTGTGAATGGTGTATGAATGTACAGTGACATAATTGGAGCCTTGGCGTGGCGTTGCTGCTCACAAGTCCTGCATGGTGGACTGGTGCCAATCCAATTTGATGTGGATGTGGGGTGTGTGTGCTAGGGACCACAGTGGTGTGCATGCATGCATTCTCATTGTGCCATGATTAATGTATGTGTTTAACGTGCAAAGATGCCCAATGTGAGCTGTCTCCTGGCTGCTCTTCCCTCAGAAGACGGGGTATCCTCGGTTAGGGGGGGATTGTCTGGTTCAGGGGTCAGGTCATCACGTAGGTCAATCTGCAGGTCCTTTCTTACTGCGAAGTTGTGCAGCATGCAACATGCACCGATGATCTGGCACACAAAGTTTGGGGAATACAAGAGGGTACCTCCAGACTTATCCAGGCATCGAAAACGTGACTTCAGGAGGCCAAAGGTGCGCTCCACCACTGCTCGTGTTTGGGCATGTGCTTGATTGTATCTTTCCTCTCCTGGGGTTTGGGGGTTCCGGATAGGAGTCATGAGATGGGGTCCCAGTGCATATGCAGAGTCACCTGTAAGGGAAAAGACAGGAGGATGTTAGTCATGCATGTGCCCCTTGTGATGTGTGCATCATGGGGGGGTACAGTCATGCCTGCCACCCATGTCACTCACCAACCAGCCAGGTGGCCCCATACACGTTCTGATCGAATTCCATTTGGATGTGGCATTGATTGTATATGTAGCTGTCATGGCTGGACCCTGGGTGTTTGGCACGGACGTGCCATATGAGGCCTTGGGCATCGACTATCACCTGTACGTTGATGGAATGCCAATGCTTTCGATTGCGGTACATGTGCTCTGTCTCCTGGGGGGGCTGGAGTGCCACATGTGTGCAATCAATGGCCCCCACGGTGCGTGGGAATCTGGCAATTCTGTAGAAATCTGTCATTGCCTTCAGCCGCAGGTCCTCAGTGGTGGGTTTGATGATTTTGTTGGTCATGCATCTGAGGATTGCTGGGACAACCTGGTGCACACATCTGCTCATGGAGGATTGTGACATCCCAGCCACCACTCCACTTGGAGCTTATGGAGCAGACAACGGGGGGTTTTACACACATTCTTGGTGGCTGTGAAAATGTTGATTGTGATACATATGTTGCCTATCGCCACGCATGCAATAGTGAGAGTAATATTTCTAACAGCACACTAGAATCCTCTGTAATGCTAAACTGATGACTTAAATGGGGCTTTTAAAGCGTCACCTATGGAAAATTTAGGCTACCATTTCAGGGGTGCACGCAAATTTAAGGTTTGACATGTTGGGTGTCTATTTACTCGGTACAAACTCGTATTTTATATTTTACCAAAAAATTGCATAATTTATTTCTTTTTTTGAAAAGTCTTCTGTGAATGGACAGGGGGAGAGGAGGGATTAGCAGTGTGACTGCTTTGTAACAGAAATGCATCTGGGAATATGGAAGAGTAGGATTATTAACTCCTTGGTGCCAACAGAACGCATATATGCAGCCTCTCTGTAGGTATTCTTTACTGCTGAGTGGCCACATATATGTGTCCCTGTGTAAACTGCTTACTGTGGTGGTGGCACACGCTCTGAGCATGGTAGCAGGGGTTAATTTGTAAGCTCCTGATGCATACTTGTGATCAGGAGCTTTACGATTGTGTGACCTCTATGACAGTCAATCATAGCAGTCACATAACCTGAAGGCCAGCCTCTGCCTCCCAGATTTTAGAACTGGTAAAGGGCTGGGAGTCACCTGGGCCAAGAGGTGAAGGAAAAACATGTAGAATATACTTTCCATAACCTGTTTCTTTAACCACTTCCCATCTGACCTATAGACAAATGATGGCCAAGTGGAAGCACTAAAATTCCAGGTGGACATCATATGATGTCCTCCCAGTCACATGCTTCACATGCACCCTAGAGGCCACACTACAGTGCAATCTGTCTCCCCCTATGTCCATCAGAAACAGCGAATGGCAAATCATTGTATCGGGCCAACACCTGTACCATGTGATTTATATGAGTGGTGTACACAATAGTGGCTTTCATTCATAGCCATTTATTGTGCACTGTTGGAATGATCATCGTGATTGGTCACAGCAATTACATGGTGGAGACTGGGCCAATCAAAGCACATGCTTTAAGAAGGGCCTGGATTTGCTTTAAGAAGGGCCTGGATTCTTTCCTAAATACACATAATATAACTGAGTACTAAGTTCTGTAGGTAAAGTTGATCCGGGGTAAATCCGATTGCCTCTCGGGGGATCAGGAAGGAATTTTTTCCCCTCCGGTAGCAAATTGGATCATGCTCTGCTGGGGTTTGTTGCCTTACTATGGATCAACTGTGGGTATGGAGTTGGGTGTATGGGATGTACTGTGTTTTTTTTTGTTTGTTTATTTTTATTTTTTTATGGTTGAACTGGATGGATTTGTGTCTTTTTTCAACCTGACTAACTATGTAACTATGTAACTATCTGTACCATGTGATAGCTGTGATTAATCACAGCTATCACAAAAGTACACAATGTGAATAAATTGATGCCATGCATAAAAATGATTGCTTATAAGCCATACCTGTCAAATGATGACGCTGTACTGTTCTGGTGACAGTAAAAAAAAAAAAAATGAAAAAAAAAAATCTTAATTTTAAATAAATTGTTAAACAATCTACAACGTCAAAAAAACTCACTATACCTCTTGCTAAATAATGTGGACTGTCTACTTTCCAAAATTTTGAATTTTTGTGGGGATTTGTACTGTCTTGGAATTTTAGGGACTCAAGAGAATGAGATAGGCAGTCAGTACATCAGGACTGACCAATTTTCAAATATAATGTATTTACCACAGTTTGTATACTTTATGACTTTCAAACAGACTAAGTAATAAACAAAAATACTTGTAAAAAATAAATAATAATATACACTGATATACAATGATTCAAGTTATTTTTAGAAATTAGGAATTTAAGTTTAGCAGAATTTCAAATTTATGAGAAAAAAATATATATTTGCTAAATTGTATAACATAAACAAAGAGAAATGTGTTTTTTTTTCAACATTTTTGGTATTTTTTCATTTATATTCCCAAAAAATTAAAAACCTGGTGGTGATTAAATACCTCAAAAAGAAAGCTCTATCTGTATATAAAAAAAGAATAAATGGTAAGAAAATGAGAAAAAGGATAGAAATGTAATTTGGGTACAATGTTGCTCGACTGAGTAATTGTCATTCAAAATGTGACAGCGCTGAAAATTGGCCTGAGCAAGAAAGGGGTTAAAGTGGTTACATTGAATTAAACAAATAATAACACAATTTAAATTCTGATGTTTATTTCTTGTTTTACTTTAAATCTCTGAAATGTTGTAACAATATTTTATCAGACTTTGCCCCTAGTTAAAGCACAATTTGTGGTATATTAGTATACCAAGTTCAATTAGATTAAATTAATGAATTACTGTATTTAAAACAGTAATAAAGCATTATATTATTGCTTTGTTTCCTTATAGAAGGAAACAGCATCCTAATTCCATATGGACCTGATCATGTTATGGAAGATGTATTTTTCTAAACTCATTAAGAAAAGCTTGTGCGTCAAGTGTAGCTAATTTGAATATTTCAGTTAGATAATTCATTTGGCATTTGAAAGTTGTGGTCCAACAGTCTGGTGAGATTAAAATAGAACATTATATTGTATAAAAAAAAATGATCAAATCGTTCTGCTTAAAACAACTAGTTTATAAGATATACGTTTTAATAACATGTATTTTGTCAAATAATATGAATCAAGATTGGAACAAGATCATCCAGTGCTCTGTTCAAAGCTCTCATCAACTAAGACCAACCCCCCCCCCCCAGCATGTGGGCACCTGATTGTCTTCTTCAGCTGTCCCACTTTTCTCAACATCACCGTGCAACTGCCAGTTGGATTTCACATGGATTGAAAGGCAAGGCATGCATGCAGGAAACCAGCTTTCATATTTAGGGGGGGGCACATAGGGGGACAGGGACAAAAGTAGGGGGGCCCAACTATAAAATGCAATTATATATATCCTGGGGCCCTTTACTACGATCCCACAATGGGCCCTTTTACATGTTCTGCAGTGAGCTCCCTTCCTACTATACTGGGGCCCCCTAGGGTGGAAGAAACAAGAGCTATGTGTCACCAGCACACCAAGAAAATATAAGGGTCCAAAGCAGTGGGAGAACTTTCAGGGTTGCAAAGGTTGTCTTGCCACCAAACCCTGGTGTTCTGCCACTGTGGGGTTCCCCAGCTGTCCTGTCCCTGCCATTGACAGCGATGGTCTGGCATCTGTCTCCTTGGCAGCGGCGGCAGTCTATTGTGCTGGTGACATTATGGGTGCATGCAGGGGAAGGCTGGCACTATTAGTTATAGAGAGCTGAGCCCCCAGCTGGTCACCTAGCTGCAGTAATGCTGTATAACCTTCTCTGTTGACATGCTGATCGTGATGTGATCCAGGTAATGCTCCCAGTCAGATCTAATAAATACAGTATTTATTAGCATCAAGAGTACAACCATATATATATATATATATATATATTCAAACATATGTTCCGCAGCCGTGTGGGCTCTATGCTTGTGAAATGTGGGCTCTATGCCTGTAAAGTGTGGGCTCTATGCCTGTAAAGTGTGGGCTTTGATCAATAAAATCTCTGATATTTAACACTAGGATTTGACTGGGAGCACCACCTGGATTGCATCCCGATCAGCATGTCAGAGAAGGCTCCACTGCTGCTAAGCAACCTGCAGGGAGCTCAACTGTCTACAACCAATAGAGATGGGCTTGGGTGTGTTTGAAATCCCACATGCCCAATCCCAGGAAGCCAACACTCCACAGTGCTAATCACAGGCAGTGAGACATTTCTTGATCTGTGCAGAGCTGCGGACCGGGAAATCTCTCACTGCCTGTGATTAGCGCTGTGCAGTGTGGGTTTCCTGGCAGGCTCTGGCATGTGGATTTTTGAACATGCCCAGCCCATCTCTAACAACAAATTGTGCTGGCCCTCCTGTACATCAGCCCCATTAAGTAACCAGCACTGGGTTCCAATGTGCTGCCGCCGCTGCCAAGGAGACAGAGACCAGCGCTGTGAATAGCCGGGACAGGACAGCAACTCTGGTTATTTCAGCACTAGTCCACACTGGGAGGATTCCCCCATCCACCTATAATGTGTAGATGGGGGAATTGGATCATTTTTTTTTTCATTCAACCTAATAGTTGAATGAAAAAAAGTGATCAGGGAGTGCGCATGCGCGGGGGTTTCCAAGATGGCCGCCGGCATCTAAAGCTCCGCTCCACCGCGGCCTGTCAGCGCTCCTTACAGCAGACTGAGCGCCCCCACAGCTCCCTTACCGGGTCCATATCGTAGGGGAAGCCCCCCGGTTCCCGTGGATGTCAGCGCCGCCCGCCAGGAAGAACCTTACGGGTCGGATGGCGGAGTCTCCTGGCCCCCTCAGCTATGCCAAGATGGCGGCTCCACGAGGCCTGCATGACGCGGACCAGCCTGGGACCTCTATTGCTGACCAGGATCTCCCCCCCCCCCGCAGTCACCAGGTACTGATAACCCCCCCCTGGCTGCAGCAGCCTCCCCTGCCTCTACAGAATCCCTGCTGAACAGGATGGGAGCTGGATTCCCCACTACACCCATGATAGACCCACACACAGGCATGCTGCTCTCTGTGTGTGAGGCTCAGGAGGAGACCCCTGTCCCCACAGACTTTCCCTCTATGATGGCAGCCTTCTCACAAATGCTTTCCAAAAGTCTGGCTTTAAACGCAGCACAGATCACTTCATCCATACATGCGGACCTGCTGCATCTGGGGATGAGAATTGACACTATAGAGCAAAAGGCAGACCAGGCAGTGGCACGGATTAACCAGAACTCTAACAGATTAAAAGAACTGCAGGACCAATTGGAGACTGCGTTCACCAAGATAAACGACCTTGAGAACAGATCGAGACGCTATAACTTTAGGGTAAGGGGGGTCCCGGAATCGGACAAGGAGGTGCAAGGGGCAGTTAAATCACTCATTAGAAGCCTCATCCCTGACATAGTGGAGCATCGTCTGGAGCTGGACAGAGCACACAGAGCCCTACAACCCCCCCGATCGGATGGTTTACACAGGGACATCATTGTAAAACCACACTTCTATGCTGTCAAAGAGGAGGTTATGAAAAGGGCTAGGCGCTCGGACAATCTCACTTTAAACGGCCACAAAATTCAGATCTTTGCTGACCTGTCTCCTTATACAGTGCAGAAGAGGCGTGCTCTCAAACCACTGTTGCAAGTTCTCTTGGAAAAAGAAATCACCTACAGGTGGTCGTTCCCACTGCGTGTAAATTTTTCCTACAGAAACAAACATTTTGGATTTTCATCATTTCCAGAAGGGGAACGCCTGCTGACCCAGCTGGGTCTGATTGTCCTAGAACCTCCATCCCCACAGAACAGCATGGGGACTCCCGGCTCCACGAAGAGGCCTCCGCCAGCAAGCCCGCTGCAGCAAACCTGGCTGACGCAGAACCACAAGCGCTCTAAAGAGAACTATCTAACTTGAGAATCGTTCCTGAATTCCTTTTTGTCTGACTGGGATCCTGACTCCTGGAGTTCTACCCCTGCCCACACAGGGAGGGGGTTCTTGTTCTCCCCTCCGGTACCAGTGACTGCCTTACCGAGTCCAGTTTGCCTTTATCACAGCCTGTTAGTCTCTCTGAGGCCTTGCGGGACTATTTTTACCTTTTTACTATTTTTTGATGTTGCGGTTACACATTTTTTTTTTTTGGACTTGGGGCGATTGACTGACTGGGGCTCGTGGGGGAGGGGGGGGGTCGGAGCACCAGTGCTCCAGGGGTTCCAGATTTTTCTTTAGTTTCTGGTTTACACTTATAGACAAGCTACTCAGCCCTTACTGGGAGATGGGGGGGTAGTTTAAGGTTCTTCACAAGTTTCTATGGATGTGGGGACGGGGGGCTCTATCTTTGATTTCTCCTTGTCCAGTGTTCCTGTTCCCCCGGGAGGGGTATACTGGTCCCTTGGGACATTAGACTTGAGGGGGGGTGGGGGGTGGGAGTAGTTAACATATGGGGACCACGTTCCCTTTTTTCCACATAGGTCCCTCCTTCTGTTCCCTTTTTTTTTTTTTCCACACTGCTCCGGCTGTCCGTCCTCCGCAAGGCTCTTTTTCTACGGGACACAGGTAGGCCACGTTTGTCTGGTATAGCTCTCACACCTCTGGTCCATGGCTAACACACACCCCTCCCCGCCAACCCTCAAGCTTGTCTCCCATAATACCCAGGGCCTCAATTCTCCCGTGAAACGTAGGAAGCTCCTACAATTATACCATTCTACACATGCGGACGTCCTTCTACTTCAGGAGACGCATTTCCCCTCCTCTTACAGGCCCACGTTCCTCCACCACCGATATCTCCAATTTTTTCTCTCGTCGGCAGATAACAAACCTAAGGGAGTAGCCATCTGTTTTGCTAGACACATTAACCTCTCCCTGGTAGAATCAATAATTGACCCTCAGGGTCGCTATGCCCTCGTATCGGGTCACATAGATGGGGAACTGTACACCTTTGTCTCTTACTACACTCCTAATAGGGGACAAAGACACTTCTTTGAATCATTGCTACGCAAACTGCAACCTCACTTTAGGGGCTCAGTATTCATGGGGGGAGACTCAAATACAGCGTTTGACTTTTCGCTTGACAAGTCGGCTGACGGCACTTCTAGACCCAAACGCCCCTCCAGACAAAGCTGCAAAATTTCCAAGCTTCTACATTCGGTAGGGCTGATAGACATTTGGCGTGAGGCCAACCCTCGCACGAAGGACTACACCCATTTTTCTGCACCACACAACTCATATGCCAGGATTGACCACATATTCACCCATGCTGCATCAGTTCCCCTGCTGTGTAACTCCAGGATCATTGATTCCCCCCTATCAGACCACTCGATGGTGACTCTGCTTATCCGGAGGCCAACGGGTTCTAGGAATCTGCCCCGCTGGCGCCTGAGGGAATTCCTTTTGAGCGACCCGATACAATGCTCCCTACTGGAGGAGGCCATTAAGGAATACTTTCTGATTAATACCACGGGCGAGGTGTCCCCTGCCACGGTCTGGGCGGCGCACAAGACGGTTATTAGGGGAAAACTGATCCAATTAGCTGCCGCACTTAAAAGGGCTCACGGGGCTGAAACTCTTAAACTCACAGAGGAATTCCGTTTATTGAAAAAGGCCCACAAACGCCAGCCTACGCCCGACTCACTTGCCCGACTGGACGAAACTCGTGCCCTTCTTAACCTTTCCCTGACGACTGCGGCCGAGCAGCACCTCCGGTGGTCTGGGGCCAGGTTTTACTCCCAAACTGACAGGCTAGGCTCCCGTTTGGCCACTAAATTAAGCCCCAAACAAAGGGCACTAGCCTTCCCTAAAATCTGGGGGCCCACGGGGGATCTGACACAGGACCCGTTGAAAATAATGGAATCCTTTTCTCGGTTCTACTCGGACCTGTACGGCCCTGCCAGTGTACCTCCCAACCCGAGGGGGGGGAATTCCTTGATGATCTCCCTCTACCGTCACTATCTATGGAACATAGGGATATCATGGAATCCCTTTTTACACAGGAGGAGGTATTGTCCACTATTAAGGCCCTCAAACTGGGATCCTCCCCGGGTCCGGATGGCTTCTCTACCGGTTACTACAAAAAATTTGGAACGTGTCTAGCCCCTCACCTGACGCGACTGTTCAACTCTCTCAGGGATGGAGCCCGTTTGGGAGCTGACTTAAACTCTGCTTATATCTCGGTCATTCCGAAGCCGGATAAGGACCCTAGCGAGGTGTGTAATTACCGCCCCATTTCCCTGATCAACAACCACATTAAAATAATGACAAAAATCTTAGAAAACAGAATGTCCAGCTTCATATCTTCATATATTCACAAAGATCAGGTGGGCTTCATCCCTGGGAGACAGGGAACGGACCAGATCAGACGGGCTATTGATGTCATCTCCCTACTTAGATCACATTGGGATGGGGACTCGCCACAGGAGGGCTTCTTACTATCCATAGACCTACACAAGGCCTTTGATTCCATAGACTGGGGATACTTGACGGGAATCCTAGGCAGATGGGGATTTGGCCCTAGTTTCCTTAACCTCATCGAGTCGCTTTACTCAACCCCCTCCGCACAGGTCCGTTTACTGGGCAGGTACTCGGATTCCTTCCCTATAGGCAGGGGAACTAGACAGGGGTGTCCGCTCTCCCCTCTCCTATTTGCAGTAGCAATCGAGACATTGGCAGTAGCTCTGAGGTCGAATCCTGACATTAAGGGGGTAACTTGTGGGACAGGGGAGCATAAATGTGCTCTCTACGCTGACGACCTCTTGCTCTTCGTCACTTCTCCCCATATTTCCACCCCAAATATACTGAAGACTCTACGGATTTTCAGTGAACTTTCTGGGCTGAAGGTTAACTTGGGTAAGTCTCTGGCTATGAATGTCTCCGTCCCCCCAGAGCTACTCCACAAGCTGTCCAGTAACTTTACTTTCGCTTGGGCTCCCGTACACATTCCATACCTGGGCATCAAACTAACAAGGGACTTCAACAGCCTCTTTAAAGCAAACTACCCCCCTATGATTGTCAAGTGTAGAGGGGACCTGGAGAGATGGGCCAAGTGTGGTTTGTCCTGGCTTGGAAGGGTGAATGCGGTAAAAATGACACTCCTGCCGCTTCTTTTATATTTGTTCCGTGCTCTCCCGATCCCATTGACGAAACATTTCCTCGCCAGATTCCAATCAGAGATTGTTAGGTTTGTTTAGGGGAAAAAGGGATATCGGTGTCCCTCGAGCATCCTCTTTCGCTTGAAAAAGCAGGGGGGCCTGGGACTCCCTAACTTATGGGGGTATTATCGAGCGGGCCCAACTTTCACAAATGTCGATGGTTTTCGCTCAGGGTCCTAAGCCTGACTGGATTGCGATGGAACGACAAGCCATCCCTGCACATACCATTGACTATGTTTTGGGGTGTGATTCCAAACGCAGACCAACCATTTTATCCCCCACGTTATCCCACTCCGTGGCCCTCTGTACCAAACTATTTTCTCTGCACACCCTGATTTCCCCTTTGAAGCCCCTTTCGCACCTATTTCATAACCCTGACTTCCCTCCAGGGATGGATATCAGGGCTTTTCGGTGGTGGACGGACAAAGGCCTGTATAGGATAGGACACTTTCTCTCCTCAGCGGGCCCGCTTTCCTTGTCCCATTGCAAAAAACATCTAGATATGCCCGACAGCGAAGTCTTTAGGCTCTCACAAATTTCCCACTTTCTCCACTCTGCTTGGTCAGACAAATCGTTACCCCCTGGCATAACGCCCTATGAAAACTGGTGCGCAAACACCAAGGATCAGAGAGGTGGGATCTCGCTGATATATGTGGCCTTGATGTCCAAGTCGGATAAGCCGTCTTATGCTTTTGCCTGGGAAAAGGACCTGAACACCTCATGGAGCACCGAGGTATGGTACCGAGCATCGACCCAAGCATATAAAGGTATTCTTAACGTAAGGCTTATAGAGGCTAGTTTCAAACTTATGGTTCGGTGGTATTATGTCCCTTCCAGGTTAGCGAGGATGTTCCGAGGGACCTCACCACTATGCTTCAGGGGATGCGGTTTGGAGGGTAACATGTTGCATACGTGGTGGTCCTGCCCCGGCATTAGATCATTTTGGAAAAGGGTGTTTCGCACCATCGGTGCCTTGCTAGGGGTAGTGGTAGCGCCTCAACCTCATGTGGCACTGCTGAATCAGTGCATACCAGGCCTTCCTAAGAATTCTAGAACTTTAAGCTTTTTTATTTTATTAGGGGCTAGAATGACCATAGCCAAATCATGGAAGAAACCCTCAGTGTCCTTCCTCGCCTTTAGAAGAAAAGTCTCCTGGATAATGTCCCAGGAACAAATCGTAGCTAAGTGGGCAGATCACACAGACAGATTCCTATCTATTTGGGAACCCTGGGCTATCTACTGTAAGGTGTCACTCATTCCTGGGATTCAGCCTGGTGGCGGGTCCACTCCAATATCGGCTTGATTGTATCTCTCTGTCCCTCTTCTTTCTCTTACTTTCCCACGTTTCTTCCCCTCTGTCCTCTTTCACACCTCTCTTGGTGAGCTTCTCTGCTGTTCGGTTTACTACAGTGTTATGTCTTGGGTGCTAAACATAGCTGACTTCCCCTGAACAGGAGAAAGCCTTTCCGTAAGGAGGATAGACGATGTTGATTTAAGGCGGCGGGAGGGCTGGGGGCCCAGCTCTCGGGGCGCAGCGTGATCCCTTTATGGGGCGCCCGGGGAGCAGGGGTTCGCGGTTTCTCCACGGCGATACCATATTTGAGGGATCGCCATTGGAGCGTCAGTAGGGCTGACTTAGCCCTGATTGACTGATTAGTTCAGGGGAGTGGACTTCAATGAGCTGTTTTACTATGTGGGAACGGTACACCCGAAGCTGTTAGATTGGATGTTTCTGTTATAGTTTGTATACTTTAATGCAACTCTGCATTTGATTTTCTTGTAACCTGAAAAAACCTTAATAAAATACTTAAACGTGAAAAAAAGTGATCAATGTATGGGCTGCCTAAGAGCTAAGACTAGCCATAGACAGTTTAAATCTCAGCTGGTTCAGCAGGAACTGGCTGAGATTTGAACCATTAATGAGCAGATTCTCTTATGATTATCACTAGTTGTTGCTGTATAGCCACTAGTGAGAATCACTGTTTGTCGGGAGAATACAATTGCTGGGCAGGAGGGATATTCCCGTCAGCACTGTCTGTGTTAATGGGGGAATAATGCAAGTTTCTTTCCTGCAATCTGTGGATGTGGGAAAGAAATTTGCACTGTATATTACCTGCCTAACGGAAAGTGAAAGTGTAACAGAATGGCCCGTGACACCCAGAGACTTTTGAAGGATGGGGGGTACTTGAGTGCCAGCATCACTAATAAATCTTGGGTCTAGGGTCATCCTGTGCCCCTTTTGGGCATAGGGTGACTGAGAAATGATAAATTACATGGGATGGGACATTACTGATAATTCATGTTTTGCAGGATATCTTTAAATATTACAAGTTGGTAAAGTCTGACTCCGACAGGTCAATAGAGTGTTTTCATTCAATGTGGGGGATACATGCTTTTGAGGTGTTAATTGAGTCTGCTCCTAGACATTCCATTGTGTGATGCTAATACTGTTTTGTGTCCATTGTGCTAATTAGATCTGCTCCTAAGACCTGTTTATTGTGTATGCTAATGACACTGTTAAGATGTGGAATGTGACTTGTCAAGCTGTAGTAATTTACCCCTCTAAATGTGGAGCCAGACCGTCTGGGTAATGAGTAGTAATTAACTCATCGGAATGTCATTATCTAAAAGAATGTGTATAAAGCCCCCCATTGTGTGATGTGTGGGTGGAGTGTGTCTTTGTCCCTGTGATTAACTGTAACATGCTTGTACTGTATATAAGAAAGCTAAGTTACCATTAAAGGATTCATTCATTCATTTTGGAACCAGTACCAGAGCTTGTGTTGTCTCGGTTATTCTGGAAAATGAAATGGGTCGTGTCTGATGTCTGTCGGACTGTCGGATAAGCTGTCATGGGGCGATGGAATGGAATATCGTAAACGGTGGTGACAGTTACAGAAAGTAAATTGTGAATGTCTTGAAAGAACAGGAGAGGGGAGGGAGACAGATGGGGGGAGAAGGGATGGAGATAATGTAGTTCAGTGATTACAGTGTACTGCAGTCTGCAGTGCACACACTTACCCACGGTGCAGGCTAGAATCTCAGGCATCATTCACACACATGCTGCTGATTTTAATGTTTCCTGAACACACATCCCCTCTCTTCAGATACAGCACACCGAGATAGTGTGGGCGGGACTGAAAGGAGGAGGAGGAGGAGCTGCATTCCTCCCTGCCCGTATGTGAGGAGAGTGGGGGGAAGGTGGCTGGACTCGCTGGGCTGTAAAAGAGTGTCATAGATTGACACTCGGCTCAGCTTGCAGTCACCACTTTTGGAATTTACAGGCTGGTTCTCCTGTCCTAGGGACGGGAGAAATTAGTCTGTTTTTTTCAGTAACTGTGATGAAAGCTTGGGCCCCCCCTCTCCCACAGTGCTCATGGAGTCCTTTCTGCAACTCACTCTTCTCCGTGCCAATGAGGATGCAAGGGAAGGAGCAGATCGGGCGGCTGTGGTTGTGTAAACGCTTGCAATATGCAGTGTCAGCGAGCAGAGGGAGGGGGAGGAATGCCCCGCAGAGCTGACTGGGGACGCTCTTCCTCTCAGGAGAGACTGTTACTCCAGGGGCGGCCCGAGAAAAAAAAAAAAAAAAAGCAAAAAAAAAATGTTTTTTTTTTTGGGGGGGCACATGGTGGGGCACAGCATAATGTTTGGGGGGCCAGGGCCCCCTCTGGCCCCCCTAGAGACGCCTCTGGCAGGAAATGTAACCAAAAATCACATGGCCTTATAGCAAATAAGTTAATAGACCCACAGCAGAAAAATAAATTAAAGCTATGAATCCTAATTGTCCTGGCGAGTGGCATAGGACTAAAAAGGACAACAATGAAATAAGTACAGAACTGTGTAATAGCACTGTGTAGAGGACATAGCAGGTTTAAATATGAAATGAAATATATAGCATGCTACATAGATACATAGAAGGTGAGGTTGAAAAAAATACACCAAAGTCCATCAAGTCCAACCTATGTGTGTGATTATATGTCAGTATTACATTGTATATCCCTGTATGTTGTGGTCATTTAGGTGCTTATCTAATAGTTTTTTTAAACTATCGATGCTCCCCTGTGGAAGGGAGTTCCACATCTTTGCCGCTCTTACAGTAAAGAACCCTCTATGTAGTTTAAGGTTAAACCTCTTTTCTTCTAATTTTGGGGTCATCAGTATAGTATTTGTAAATCTAAATCATATCCCCTCTCAAGTGTCTCTTCTATAGAGAGAATAAGTTCAGTGTTCGCAACCTTTCTTCATAACTAATATCCTCTAGACCTTTATTAGTTTGTTGTTCTTCTTTGTACTCGCTCCATTTCCAGTAGATCCTTCCTGAGAACTGGAGCCCAGAACTGGACAGCATTCTCCAGGTGTGGCCGGACCAGAGTCTTGTAGAGCGGGAGAATTATTGTTTTATCTCTGGAGTTGATCCTGTTTTAAAAGGATTGATAATATTATGTTTGCTTTGTTTGCAGCAGCTTGGCATTGCATGCCATTGCTTAGCCTATCACATGAAGTGAAGCTATACAGAAAAGGAAAATTACAGTAAAACATACAGATTTTGTCAGTGTGGCATAGAAAATACACAACAAAGCTTAAAGAATGTGGTGGTGCAAAAGAAGAAAAGTAAGCATGGCATATATAATGAGGCAATACAGAATAGAACATTTAAAGCATAGTATATGGAATAAGACATTTCAGAATAGGTAATGCACATGATGGCATATGGAATGATGTAATGTAGAATAGGTAATATAATGCATGGCATACAGAATGAGGCAGTATAAAATAGGGAATGCACAGAACAGTGTATTTAATAAGGCATGTGGCATAGGAAACATACATCATAGTATCCAGAGTGTGATAGGATATCTGCTCTCCTAAATAATATTGATCATGCAAAGGTATGAATATTGATAGCTATTTTTGCATTGCTTATGAAACCAAGGCAGGAAAGCTTGTTTATGCAGAATTATTGAAAGCTATTTTCTCTAACTCTGGAAACATTAACATAGGAAAGAGGAAGTGTCTTCTCACACTAGCTAACCACAAAAGATCAAACGTACACAATATCTCTAGTAGGCAATAAATGTTTATCAGAACACATTATACGATTTCTGGTAATATGGGCACATAAATGCTGTGAACAAGATTATTTGCCAAAATATGTTAGCAGTTACTTTGTACTTGGTGATTATCGAATAAAGAATTTGTATGTATTCTAGAGTGCAGGTTTTTTCCATACATCTATGGGCACATAAATGCGATGGTACTTTTGGTACTTTGGGGATAAATGCACCCACCCATTAGAAGGAAATTATGTCCTATTTAGGAGTATACTATGAGTGGGTGCCATCTTTTTTATCACATGATATCCTATACTGTGCATGAATATATCATGTAATGTGATTGTTACAAAAGATCAAACACAGAAATAAATGCTAAGCATTGTACCGACTTCATTGTGTTGTGTATGAGGCTTCCCACGCATGGTCTCTGAGAAGATTGAATTGAAGGTAAGAGGTTAACCTGAGAATATAGATAAGGTATATAAGAAGTGTTATACAGGTATTAATAGGTAATGGTTTATATTACATGGTGTCAGAAGTGGGATTTGAACCCACTCCTCTAGAGTGAGGTAGTGTGAAATTGAGAGTGTACAGCATTTAAAAAGTATATGGAAATAACAGCATGAAATACAGAATGTGGCAGTGAGAAAAAAGAACAGTGCAGCATGTTATATGGAAGACATTACATACAGTCACTTTGCAGCAACCAGTTTCTCAAATCAAATTTTACATGGACACAGAAGTGTTTAGTGATGCCATGTCTGCAGGGCCAGTACAAGGGGTGGGCAGAAGGGAGTGCCCTGGGTGGAGTATTACATTAAGGAGGAGGGGCACACTGGAGCCACGTTAATCTGAAGTTTCCTCACTTACAGAAGCGACAGTGTCGTCAATACTATCAGAACAGAGAAGAAGGGAACTGCCACTCCAGGTGAGTGCACAAGGCAATCAGTGTCCTCTCAGAAGCATGGGTGCAGGCAATGCATGGAACAAAACTTGAAAAGAAAAAGGTTGGACAGCCGCACTTCCAAATATCCTTAAAAATGTTGCCTTTAATAGTAAAAAGAAACAGCACTACAAATCACAGCAGGCAGTGGGGTATAAGCTGACGCGTTTTGCACTGTAATGTCAGTGCTTAGTCAGCTATGATTGTATGATTTGTAGTGCTGTTTCTTTTTACTATTAAAGGCAACCTTTTTAAGGATTTTTGGAAGTGCGGCTGTCCAACCTTTTTCTTTTCAAGTTTTGTCAATACTATCAGGCAGAACAGGAATCTCGATAGCTGCTAAAGGGAGGAGACTGCTCTCTACTTCCCTCCAATAGCAGCCTGTGGGCAGAAGAGAGGAGGACAGCCATGGAGAACATCTCCTTCTGTGACTGTATAGAGCACTGGGGGGTGAGGGTAAAGTATCCTTTAGCTTGTTTCCACAGAGCAGAGAAATGCAGCTACTGACAAGAGGAAAAAAAAACGTATGTGTGTGCAATGTGTGTGCAATCACTGCCCCATCCCCTCCCTGCATGTTAAGCTCCTCCTTCTCACCTCTACAGTCAGCCCATGTGCATCCTATGGAGGGACAAAGCTGCAGAGAACCGAATGGCAGCAATCCAGCAGCATGGAGGACCTGAGATGAGCCACTCTATTGCTGTTACTGAATGGAGGGAGAAAAGAGCTTCAACGTCCTACAGAATATTATGTGGGGGATAGTATTGTAGCAAAGGAGAGATTGCTTCAAAAACACTGATAGCATGTATTGTAGAAAGGGGGTGAAATGCATGGAGAGGGGTCTGACAGTTATGTGTTACTCAGAGATAAGGAAATACGCTATTCCTGGAGAGCTTCTTCATCTCTAACAAATATTGCTCTTTTATTACTAATTGAAGTAACAATAGCCAGGTTAAAAGAAACCTAACATGAAACAGGGGGGTTGGCATTGCTGTTTTTTATCTGAAAATGCTAGTTGCTTGGTTTTTATGCTGGACTGCACTGTTCTGATTCAGTGGAGGTATACAGATTGGGGCATGTGAATTTTGGCAGACTTTCCTGATATACGTAAGAGGTTGTAGGGGCTTATAGTTCACTAGTCAGACCTAGTTCCCCTTTTCCCAAACACACAAGTTCACAGGACTCTTCTAAGGCCTTGTATACACGACCAAGGAACTCGTCGGAAAAGACACATCGTTTTCCTCAATGCGTTCCTTGTTCAAGCTGTCTTTGCGTACAAACAGTCAAGACCAAATCTCCTCGTTGTCAAACGCGGTGAGGTACAACACATAGATGGCAGGGGAAGTTCGATTCCACTGGCACAACTCTTGGGGCTGCTTTTGCTAAACTCATGTTACTGTGTGTTAGTAAAAGTTTAGTAAGAGACGATTTGAACTTTCAGTCTGTTACAGCGTGACAAATGTGCTATCTTCATTACAAACGCTACTTTTACCGAAGGTGTGCTCCCATCTCATACTTTATTCTGAGCATGCGCGTGTTTCTAAGCATACACACAAACATGTTCCTCGTCAAAAACCAGCCCGACAAGGAACACGACAAGGAAATTGAGACTCCCGACGAGGAAAAAGAGAACGTGTTCCCTTTTTTCCTCGTCGAGTTCCGCGTTAGTTTTCTCAATGAAAAGCATAAACATGACCGTTTTCCTCTGCAAAAAAACTCTGCCACCAAGTTTCTTGATGGATCCTGTCGAGAAAAACGGTCGTGTGTACAAGGCCTAAGGGGTGGGGGTGCTAGAAGTAAAGTGTAATATGCCTTATTGCAGGTGCTTTATGCATTATGTCACCTCTTCTCTACCTGTTTTAGGCTGGGTTCACACTATTACGATGATAGACATCACATTTGATTTGCACTGCATTGCGGTGCAGATCACATGCAATGTCTTTGTGATGCAAATTCAGCCATACAGTTTGTATACAGTTTGTATGGCTGAATTTGCATCACATTTGGACCAAAATGGTGCAGGACCCATTTTTTTGGTCCGCACTGGAATCAGTTGGCATAAGTGTTCACACCCATGCCATCCGATTCCTGTACCATTTCACAGTACACACTGAGATACGCAAACCAATCTGGGAAGGTCCTTAACTTCACATTGACACCCGCAACAATTCTCAGATGTCAGTGTGAAAGGGGCCTTACTGACAGGAGGAATCTTGTTGTCCATACTATTGTTTGGTTGCATGAAATTACCCCCCCCCCCACATGAGTGCAATATGTTGATTTATTATATTTCATCATGAATCTTTTGTGCTGGGGTTGTTTGCTTCATTGCTCCATTGTGATAAAAAAAAGCCTTAAGATCATTACTTGGCACTGCAATCTTGTTTCTGATGTCAGCTTCACCCAACAGTCAATAAAGCTTTACTCTGTTGCTGCTGAACAATCCCCTGCATGTGGCGGTAATACTGTCATCTTGTTTCAAAACATATTGGGCCAGATTCACAGAGCCGTAACTCCTGTCTAACTGGTGTTAGACTGGAGTACTTTCAAATTACGAGCGCCGTATCACTAGTTTGAATCCTCACACCATGATACGGCGGCGTTGGGCTTCGATCTGACAGGCTTACATCTTCGTAAGCCTTCGGATCTACGCTGCAATCTTTTTGCGGCCGCTGGGTGGAGTTTGCGTCGTTTTCAGCGTCGGGGTATGCAAATTATTTTTTCCGGTGATCCACGAAGTTACGAGCGTCGTTCGTAATCGCTTACGTCATTTTTTTGCTGCGTAAAGTTAAACCAGCTATTAGCTGGTGTAACGTTACGCAGCCCATGTTAAGTATGGCCGTCGTTCCCGCGTCGACTTTCAAATTATTTTTTATTTTTTGCGTAAGTCGTTCGGGAATAGAAATGTACGTAAACTACGCTACTCAAACAACGAATGACATAACGACGTGATTTCGCGCAATGCACGGCGGAAAATTTCTGAACGGAGCATGCGCAGTTCAATCGCCACGGGAACGCGCCTAATTTAAATGCCTCACGCCCCCTAATCGCGTAGTTTGATTCCGCCGGGAGAAATACACTACGCCGCCGTACCTTACAGGCCAAAATCTCTCTGAATTCCTCGTAGAGCCAGGTAAAATACGGTGGCGTAGAGTATCTCTGATACTCTGCGGCAATCTAATTCTACCTGAATCTGGCCCATTGCTTTTTAGGCAGTGAGGTAGCATTATCAAAAGGGAGTTGTGAATGTTATCAGGAGGAGCCATGGAATTGACGCTCTCAGAATTGTCAAAATCCTTGGTGATTTCAAATGCTTATATTTCTGCTAAGAAGGAAGGTTTCACAAAAAAGTCTACAACACTCTATAGAATTCCTTCACATCTTTGCACAACAAATGTTGGTGCAGAAGACAGGTTCATGTGCCTATTAGAAACAGGTATTTAGAGCAAGCAATATGTATGGTGGTGCAACAAATTAAATATAAAAAAATATATTATATAACATAAATTCAAAATTATAAAAGAGAACATGTCATCATACATCACATTGAATATACCATAGTGATATTTACCGCTAAAACATGAAATGAATGATCCTGGGACCAGGGATATTTGGAGCTGCTGGATGATCCGGAAGGACTCAGAGCTACCCCCACCTTTCCAGGAGTGAGGGGCCCACCCCAAGGGGCTTGCAAGGAGACACATTAACCACTTAAGACCCGGACCTTTAGGCAGCTAAAGGACCCGGCCAGGTTTTGCGATTCGGCACTGCGTTGCTTTAACAGACAATTGCGCAGTCGTGCAATGTGGCTCACAAACAAAATTGGCGTCCTTTTTTCCCCACAAATAGAGCTTTCTTTTGGTGGTATTTGATCACCTCTGCATTTTTATTTTTTTGCGCTATAAACAAAAATAGAGCGACAATTTTGAAAAAAATGCAATCTTTTTTACTTTTTGCTATAATAAATATCCCCCAAAAATATATAAAAACATATTTTTTTCTTCAGTTTAGGCGGATACATATTCTTCTACCTATTTTTGGTTAAAAAAATTGCAATAACAGTTTATCGGTTGGTTTGCGCAAAATTTATAGCGTTTACAAAATAGGGAATAGTTTTATTGCATTTTTATTAATATTTTTTTTTTACTACTAATGGCGGCGATAAGGTTTTTTTTTTGTGACTGCAACATTATGGGGGACACTTCAGGCAATTTTGACACATTTTTGGGACCATTGTCATTTTCACAGCAAAAAATGCATTTAAAATGCATTGTTTATTGTGAAAATGACAATTACAGTTTGGGAGTTAACCACAAGGGGGCGCTGAAGGGCTTATGTGTGAGCGAATGTGTGTTTACAACTGTAGGGGGGTGTGGCTGTAGGTGTGATGTCATAGATTGTGTATCCCTATAAAAGGGATCACACGATCGATGACACCGTCACAGTGAAGAACGAGGAAGCCGTGTTTACACACAGGTCTCCCCGTTCTTCAGCTCCGGGGACCGATCGTGGGACTCACCCGGCAATCGGGTCCGTGGGTCTCGTGGTCCCAGTCATGGAGCTTTGGACCGGGCCGCGGAAATGTGCCACGGGCACGCGCCCGTGACCCGCGGCTGGGCACTAGCACAGGAAGTACCTGTACGTGCATGTGCCCAGCTGTGCCATTCTGCCAACGTATATGTGGTTAAGGACGCCCTCCAGGGGAAGGAGGAGCAGGTGCCTGCAATGAACACCCATGATAGCCATAATTAGTTAGGAAAAATTGGGTAAGTTAATTCTGAGCACACCTGCCAGAATAAAAGTTAAACCAGCCCTCAAAAATTTCCACTTGCCTACTAGCATTTGGCGAGTGGATTTAAGCTGGGGACGAGTGATGACAGGGCTGCATGACCAATCTCCCTCCAATCTGTACCTACACTTAGAGTCCCGATGAGATTGGCGGCCGAAGAGGAAAGGTGCATGCTCAGGAAAAGTAGTCTGCTCAGCCGTACACAGGCAGAGCAGTACACAGGTGCTCTCCTTACAATTCTTATTAAGCCGTGGGACCTAACAGTATGACCTCTCTGTTCGTGCAGTTTTCTTCTCCTTATGCTCTATGTAAGTGACCAACAGTTCAGCCTGAGCACTGCGAACAGACTGGTCTCTATGTGTGCTGTGCTCCTCACTGCCAGCCTGAATAAAAGGGGGAAGTGGGGACATGCAAGCGTGGAGCCGCACACACAGGCTCCTGAAGATGAGATAAATAGGAGAGGGAGAGAAAGAGAGGATGGATGGGAGTTAGGCCTTGTACACACGGCTGAATATATCCGCTGTGAACGGTCCCCGGACCGTTTACAGCGTATATTTACACCGGGGTGTTTTGATCCGATGGCTGTACACACCATCGGATCAAATTCCCCGCCGGCGGACAGCGCGGTGACGCGGCGGTGACGTTGACGCCGCCACGTCACCGCACCAGGAAGTAAACACTTCCGCGCGCATGCGTCGGATTCATTCACAGGATACGACGCATGTGCGGCAAGATATGTCCGCTGGTTTGCCGTACTAACCAGCGGACATATCTGACGGCCAGCTATCCGGCGGAATTATTTCAAAGCATGCTTTGAAATTTTTCCGCCGGATGAATCCGGCAAAAAGCGTCCGTTTGCCCCTACAGACGAGGGGATTTTTCGGCTGAAATGGTCCGTCGGACCATGTTCAGCGGAAATATCCCCTCGTGTGTACAAGGCCTTAGAGGAGACAGCAAGAGAATGGGGAAGAGACCCAGTTCTAGTGCCCTGTCCCTCTGGTCTAACCCCAGTGCCCTGTCCCTCTGTCCCTCTGGTCTACCCCCAGTCCCATGTCCCTCTGGTCTTCCCCCAGTGCCCTGTCCCATTTTGTTAAAGTTGTTGTTGGTATTATTTAATTGTATAACTTGATTCTGCATAAAACATTTAACAGTGTCATTCCATGAGATAATCTACGAGGGCGTGTTTACGGGTGCAATTAGGAGCAGGGCAGTGTATGAATTAGGTGGGGCAACTGGTGGCGAGTAACTCTTGAGGCCTGACTAGTAGCCCAGGGCTTGAAATTTTGAGGCCTGAGTTAAACTATATATATGTATATATATATATATACTGTATATATA
This sequence comes from Rana kukunoris, assembly GCA_029574335.1. Classification (NCBI taxonomy): domain Eukaryota; kingdom Metazoa; phylum Chordata; class Amphibia; order Anura; family Ranidae; genus Rana; species Rana kukunoris. The sequence goes on from CM056049.1 coordinate 544,717,517, forward strand.
TATACTGTATATACATATATATGTGTGTGTGTGTGTGTATATATATATATATATATATATATATATATATATATATATATATATTCTGCATTTTGTGTAGACTATATATACAGTACATTCGGTGGGGTACAATATTAAATTTACTTCAGGTGGTGGATTCATATATATACAATGCCTTGTAAAAGTATTCACCCTCCTTGGCTTTTTACCTATTTTGTTACATTACAGCCTTTAGCTCAATGTTTTTTTTTTTATATATATATCTGAATTATACGCGATAGATCAGAACACAATAGTCTAAGTTGGTGAAGTAAAATTAGAAAAATACATACATAAAACAATTTTTCAGAAATAAAAAAATGTTAATTGCATTGTGTGTATGTATTCACCCCCTTTGTTATGAAGCCCATAAAAAGCTCTGGTGCAACCAATTACCTTCGTAAGTCACATAATTAGTGAATTGATGTCCATCTGTGTGCAATCTAAGTGTCACATGATCTGTCATTACATATATACACTTTTTTGAAAGGCCCCAGAGGCTGCAAAGCCTAAGCAAGAGGCACCACTAACCAAACACTGCCACAAAGACCAAGGAACTCTCCAAACAAGAGGGGACGATGTTGCTGAGAAGTACAAGCTAGGGTTAGGTTATAAAAAAATGTCAAAATCTTTGATTATCCCTAAGAGCACCATCAAATCTATCATAACCAAATGGAAAGAACATGGCACAACAGCAAACCTGCCAAGAGACAGCCGCACACCAAAACTCACGGACTGGGCAAAGAGGGCATTAATCAGAGAGGCAGGGCAGAGACCTAAGATAACCCTGGAGGAGCTGCAGAGTTCCACAGCAGAGACTGTAGTATCTGTACATAGGACGACAATAAGCCATACACTCTATAGAGTTGGGCTTTATGGCAGAGTGGTCTGAAGAAAGCCATTACTTTTAGCAAAAAAATAAATTACACATTTTGGGTTTGTGAAAAGGCACGTGGGAAACTCCAAAAATGTATGGAGGAAGGTGCTCTGGTCTGATGAGTCTAAAATTTTTGGCCATCAAAGAAAATGCTATGTCTGGCACAAACCCAACACATCACATCACCCAAAGAACACTATACCGTGGGGATGTTTTTCAGGAGATGAAAAAGATGGATGGTACTAAATACAGGGATAATCTTGAAAAAAAAAACTGTACCATTCTGGCGGTCATTGCAATACTTTTTGTCACACAGTATTTGCGCAGCGGTCTTACAAGCGCACTTTTTTTGGAAAAAAATCACTTTTTTGAATAAAAAAATAAGACAAAAATAAATTTGGCCCAATTTTTTTATATATTGTGAAAGATAATGTTACGCCAAATAAAATGATACCAACATGTCACGCTTAAAAATTGCGCCCGCTCGTGGCATGGTGTCAAACTTTTACCCTTAAAAATCTTGATTGGCGAAGTTTAAAAAATTCTATAGGTTGCATCTTTTGAGCTACAGAGGAGGTCTAGGGCTAGAATTATTGCTCTCGCTCTAACGATCATGGCGATACCTCACTTGTGTGGTTAGAACACCGTTTTCATATGCATGCGCTACTCAAGTATGCGTCCGCTTTTACGCGCGAGCTTGTCGGGATGGGGCGCTTTAAATAATTCTTATTTATTTTTATTTATTTTATCATTTTTTACACTGAACATTTTTTTTATCACTTTTATTCCTATTACAAGGAATGTAAACATCCCTTGTAATAGAAAAAAGCATGACAGATCCTCTTAAATATGAGATCTGGGGTCAAAAAGACCACAGATCTCATATTTAGACTTAAATGAAAAAAAATAAAATAAAAAAAAATGGAAATGTTGTCATTTGAAAAAATGATAACAAAAAATGTGCCTTTAAGACGCATGGGCGGAACTGACGTTTTGACGTCACTTCCACCTTGCTATGCTATGGGGATGGGTGGGGGCCATCTTGCCCTCACGCGCATCCCCACACAGCAGGCAGAAGCACCTGATCGCCTCCGCCGCTATCGACGGCTCCGGTAAGTGGTGGAGGGCGCGGGAGACCGGCGGGAGGGGGGCCCCAATTCTGCCACCGATAATGGTGATCTAGTGGCAAATCCACCACAGAGACCACCGTTATCATTTACAGGACCGCTCATGCTAAAGATGAATACCTCGGTTGTGGCAGCAGCTGCTGCCGTTACCGAGATATCCATCTTTAAAAAAACGACGTATATGTACATGAGCGGGTCCTTAAGTGTTAATCTCCTCTTCTCCAGAAAGAATAAATTCAGTTAAGCTAATATTTCCTCATAGCTGAGTTTCTCCATGCCACTTATCAGTTTGTTTGCTTTACTCTCCACTTTATTTTTATGAACCGGTGGCCAAAATTGAACTGCATATTTCAGATGAGGTCTTACTAATGATTTCTACAGGGGCAAAATGTTATCTCTCTCTCTCTCTCTCTCTCTGCAATCCATGCCTCCCTTAATACAATAAAATATTTTGCTAGCTTTGGAAACTTGGCATTGCATGCCATTTTTAAGCTTTGATCTACCAAAGCCCCCAGATTCTTCTCCACCATTGACTCCTCCAGCTGTTCTCCTCCTAATATTTATGATGCATGCATATTCTTAGCCCCCAAAGTGCATAACTTTACATTTATCAACATTAAACCTCATTAGCCATACAGTTGCCCAATTAGAGCATTGAGGTCAGCTTGTAAGTTGGAGACATCCTTTAAGCATTGCTTGTTGTCGTCAGCAAACACTAAAAATGCTACTTTTAATCCCAGACCCTATATCATTTATAAATATATTGTATACTATAATAAAAATAAGAATATCAACACTGAACCTTGGGGTACATCACTTATCACCTTAGACCACAGGTGTCAAATACAAGGCCTGCGGGCCGAATCCGTCCCTCCAGGCCATTTCATGTGGTCCTCGCACCTCTCCTTCAGCCGCAGGAGAACTCCAGCCTTCCTCTGGTCCTCCTTTAGACCCTTACTTTCTGCTTTCAAGCAATGCATCCAGCTCCTTCCCAGTAGCAACATAAGGAAAGGGGCTTGCACTGTAATGTAAGGGAGAGTGGGGGACTCAACTTCTGATGGTGGGGTGGCTCTTCACATCCAATCCAATTAGAGATACAATTGGCCCTTTTGAGGGCAATCATAATGCTGATGTGGCCTGTGATGAAATTGAGCTTGACACCCCTGCCTTAGACCATTCAGAGTAAGATTTATTAACCATTACTCTTGGAATTCAGTCTTTTAGACAGTTTTCTATCCATTAACAAATTGTGTTTTCCAAGCCTGTAAACTTAACCTTACACATAAGCAATGTTTCAGGAACTGTGTGAAACGCTTTGGCAAAATCCAAGTATACTACGTCCACAGCCAGGTTTTACTTACCTCTTCATAAAAAAGAAATCAAGTTTATGTGACAACTTCTCTTTCTGAATTCATGCTGACTGTTACTTAGAATATTTTTTTCCAGCAAGAACTCATCTATGTGGTCTTTTATTAAACTCATTAGTATCTTCCCAAGTATAGAAGGTAAACTAACAGGTCTAAAGTTACTAGGTAAAGACTTTGATCCATTTTTAAATATAGGCACCACATTAGTCTTAGGCCTTGTACACACAATCAGTCCAAACCGATAAAAACGGACTGAAGTTAATTTTCATTGGTTCACAGACTGATGGTCTGATGGCCTGATGTGCGTACACACCATCAGTTCAAAAACCGATCGTGTCAAAACATGGTGACGTAAAACACAACGATGTGCTGAAAAAAACTAAGTTCAATGCTTCCAAGCATGCGTCGACTTGATTCTGAGCATGCGCTGGTTTTGAACCGATGCTTTTGCATACTAACCATCGGTTTTGACTGATTGTCAGGCGTCCATCAGTCCGATTTTCAGGCCGGAATCACACTAGTGCGGTGCGAATTTCAGCTCTGTAATCTCTGCAGATAGATAAGGGAAGTGTTCAGCAGATCCATTGCGTTTTAGCTGCGAATTTGGAGACCTGGGAGAAGTTCCAGGTGAGAGGAGAGTGGGGGAGAAATGTATTGAGCTGAATGAGAGAAATTCCTGAAGAGAAATGAACACATCTGCGAATCAGCTGCGTACCCATAGAAGATAATGGGACTTAATTCGCACCTGAGCCGCACCGCAAGACATAAAATCCGCACACGTTTTTACTGCAATGCACAGTGCGAATGCATTGCACATATGTGAACCAGCCTCATTGAAAACAATGTATTTAGAAATTTTCTGCGTATTAGATGCGGTTTAAGACGCAACCAATTTGCATACGTGTAAATCCGGCCTGAAGCAAGTTTTAAAACTTTGGACTGAAGGACAAAAGACTGATGGGCCATACACACCGGTTTGGACTGATGAAACTGAACTTCAGTCCATTTTCATCGGTTTGGACTGATCGGGTGTTATCGGCCTTACGCCAATCCAGTGTTAATATTCCAGTCATTAATGAGTCCCTAAAAATTAGAAACAATGGCTTTGAAACAACAGAGCTCAATTATTTTAGGATCCATGGGTGGATGCCATCAGGTCTAGGTGCTTTATTCACCTTTATTCTGTCTAAATATTTCTGGACCATATCAATTTTGAGCCATAGTGGTTCATTTGGGGCTGTGTCAATATCATCCCCATTATTGACATGAGCCCCCCCATGCTCCTTTGTATACACAAGGCTAAAGAAGGTATTTAATAAATCAAAGAATATCAGCGAAATGAAGGCTGGTTGTGCGTCAAAAAGAACAATAAAAAAATAATGTCCTTGGTCTCCTAATCCACACTTGTTATGTAAGTGCATTTTTACAAAAAGACTGCTAGGTTAAAATAAAAATTTACATACATAAGCCTACAGTATATGTTAAGGTTAGGAACTATTTCTATATTTATATTATATAATTAAATACATAGCTTTTTCAATTCCCCAGTGATAAATGTAAGCAATATTTAGCAGATTAAAGACATGAAGGGACATTAATTATATTAAAAATATGCACAGCATCTCCCAAGTAAGTGAAAATATTAATGACAGACAATTTAGGAAAACAAAAAAGATTTTATATAATCAAGAATTTATATATCCTGAAGATTATAAAAAATGAGTGACAAATCTTGGAAGAAGGATCTCCTTAGGGCTTTATTCTGCAGTTGTAATCATCTATTTATGAAGTCTCTGTCCTCTTTTTTCTCATGTAGTATGTACAAAGCTCCTCTGAAGGTCAACATAACCTGTCAAGAAAACTTTAGAATTAAATTTGATAAATGTTTCTGTTTAAAACATTATGTTATCTCTCCCACCTCTTCTCCATCACCCCACATACTACTATGGGACCTATTATTGTGATAAAATACATCCAGAGAATTGTTCAAATTAGATTTTGACTTTCAGCAGCCATTTTGGATCATATGCTGCCACTGGATATGTCTCTGCCTAGGGCTAAACTTTGATTAGTGTGAAAAAATTACATTATTGTCTCTATATCTTTACAACTACAAGACTTATTTTCGACCAAAGGTATACAATGTGCTTTAAATTCAAGACACTGATCCTTACTACTTGCATTGAATCAAGACAGTAGCTGTGTAGGGTTTTCCAATTGTTTTGCTAATATTAGTTTTTAGATGCCATAAAGACATGAAACCATACGATTGATGTAGAGTTTAAGAAACTGAGTAGTTTACACTACTGGGAAAAACAATAGCCAGTAAGTACTATATTGGCAGTTTATTTTAAATAGTGTTTGTTAGTACTAAAGTAAATTGTACTGTTACTGTAGTTAACTTTCAGATCTGTCTTGTTGTTTTTCTGTATGACCTAATCGTCATTATAGATTTGTTTTTACTCTCTACTGCTTTGTATAACTTTACTATAGAATAATAGTTAAAATTAATCAGATCTATCTGCACATGTACTGCAAACTTGGGAGTAGACTTACCAATTAAAACTTAACCAACTTTAACTTGCTGAACAGGCTTTTTCTAGTAAAATAGATACCTAACATGTCTCACTTTTAAATTGTACACGCTTGTGGATTGGAGTCAAACTATGATACCTAAAAATCTCTATATGCAATGCTTTAAATGCCTTTACAGGTTACCTGTTTAGAGTTCTATCACTGGAATTCTTGCTCTCGCTCTAAGGCCTCGTACACACGAGGGGATATGTCCGCTGAAAACGGTCCGATGGACCGTTTCAGCAGACATCTCCGCTCGTGTGTATGGGCTAGCGGACAGATTTCTCCACCCGACAGATTTCAAAGCATGCTTTGAAATCCATCCGGTGGAATCTGTCCGCCCGACATGTCTGCTGGTTAGTACACTTACCAGCAGACATGTCGTCCCCCACCGCCGCCGCGCCGCCGCCGAATGGATTCGGCGCATGCGCGGAAGTGTTTTACTTCCTGGTGCGGTGACGTGGCGGTGACGCGGCGGCGTCAACGTCACCGTCGCGTCACCGCGCCGTCCGGCGGCGGGGAATTTGATCCGATGGTGTGTACACGCCATCGGATCAAACTCCCGATCGGACATATCCGATGGAAATGGTCCGCGGACCGTTTTCATCGGATATGTCCGATCGTGTGTATGGGGCCTTACATTTGCAGTGATACCTCACATGTGTGATGCAAATACTGCTTACATATGCGAGTGCAACTTACGTCGGAGGGATAGGTCATTTTATTTTATTTTATTATTAATTTTATTTTTTATTTTTTTATTTTTATACTGTTTCATTAATTTAATTTATTTTTGATCACTTTTATTTCTATTACAAGGAATGTAAGCATCCTTTGTAATAGAAATTATGATGTCAGATCCTCTTTATAGAGAGATCTGGTGTCAAAAACACCTCACATTTCTTCTTTACCTTTAAAAGCAAAAGATCGCAAAACAATTTTTTTTTTGATCTTTCGCTTTAACCACTTACAGACCACCCACCACATACATTCTGTGGCAGGGCAGCTGGGCTGTGCAAAATAACATACCTGAAAGTGATTTTGTGCACACGATCTGGTGCACACGATCTAGGTCCCCTATGTCACTTCAGGACACAATAGCCAAGATTTAGAATACCACTCACTGGATAGGTAAGTATAATCCTTTTTCCTGACAGACTCCATGGCAGCCTACGTGTGGGTTAATCCCGCCCCCTCATACCTCATAGGACCCCTCTCCCATAAATCTTTGCTCTGAGCCAGAGGCCGTGTTCCAGGTTTTGAATTTGCCCCAGTACCATAACTGGTCAAAGCTGTCAAAGAAGCTTTGAGATGAGAAGAGCCAGTAGGGGCACCCTCCAAACAGAGGAAATATTTTAAAGCCTTAAAAAAAAAAAAAAAGACGCCCTAATTTATCCTTTTTGGGTGAACTTGGCACATTAATTACCTATGAATGTGGCGGTATTGAAAGGAGGTATTGCCTGTTAACAAAGGTGTCAAAATTGTACCCATTTAAAAGCAAGGACGTAAAACACCTGGAGTCGGCTCCTCTCATTGATGCAGCCCTAATGAGGATGGCAAGGCACGTCACACTCCCATTGGAGGATACTGTTTCCTTTAGGGATGGCTGGAGAGGAAAATTGAGACCGACCTCAAGCGGATCTACATTGAATGAATGAATGAGAAACTTATATAGCGCAGCACATGTGAACTGAATCGCCTCAGGGCGAGTATGAGATGCAAACCAGCTATAGCTCTCACAGCTCTTTCTAAAGCCATAGAAGTCTGGGCGGACGGCATAGATGCTTCTCTGAGGAGCATCTCCGAAGAACTGGCCAGGAGCTCATTTATTCATGGGCTAAAGTTGGCACTGACTTTTTTGGGTGAGGCTTCCCTAAACATAATTCACATGGTGGCTCCGATCATGCTGTCATCTGTCGCGGCTAAGCATACATTGTGGCTGTGCCCATGGGTAGCTGACCCTCCCTTCAAGCAGGCATGGTACAGGATTCCCTTTGAAGGTTCGTCCCTCTTTGGGAACAAATTGGACAGTGCCATCACCCGTGCCAAAGGGACCAAGTCAGGGTTCCTTCCCCAGGATCGCTGTCGGCTAAACCAGAAGAGAACACAGCCAAGGCAATTTTCAGATTGAGCAAGGGATGCTCGCTACTTAAGGCCCGGCCATGAGTTCAAGAAGACCTGGAAGGAAAAATTAGCCTTTAGGACAGAAGTTTTCAAAGGGCATCTTCCGGTGAACAAGAATCCCCTAAGTCTTTATGATATCACGCCTGCCCAGACAGAGTGAGTCGGCATCCTTGCCTCTCTCTCTCAAAAAACAAAACAAAAAAAATAAAATAAGAAATTCTCCAGTCCTATGCAGACTCTCTTGTGGCTCAGGGCGCTGCAATTTCAGTTCCAGCCGACAAAAGGTTTCAATGGTCTACTTGTCCCTCTTCATGGTGTTGAAGAAAAAAGGCACCTGGAGGCCAGTTATAGACATAACCCACTTAAATTATTTTATCAAGAAGAAGTCAAGATGGAGATACTACTCATGATCTGTCACTCATGATCTGTCACTCAATCTAACCAGGCGATAGGCTTGTGTCCATAGACCTGAAGAACGCCTACTTCCGATGTTTCGATAGCGTCAGAATTCCAGAAATGTCTTTGCTTTGTCGATCAAATCCATCTGCAGTTCACCTGTCTCCCCTTCGGGCTTACGACATTGCTTTGTGTTTTCAAAACTCTTGTTGACTGTCGTGGCTCTGATCAGGACCAGAGGTATCCATCTGTATCACTATCTAGATGACGTGGTTTTGTTCTCTCGGGACAGGGAGCAGTTGCTAATCCACAGATTCCAGGTCATCTCCACTCTACTCGAGTTTGCTTGGCTTCTGAATCTGGAAAAGAGCCATCTGGATCCTACGCAGTCCCTGGTATTTCCCGGGGAACACGTCAACGTTATCAAGAGCACCATCTCATTACCACTGGAAAATCCCAGTGATCCTGACAGAGTGCAAAGTCGTCCTCTCATCTCCGAGCCTCTCAATGCCTAAAGATCATCGGCACAATGTGGCAACAACACCCATGGTAAAGTGGGCTCAGTGGAAAATACGGCGGCCCTTCTAGAAGGGTTTCCTTCAGTGGTGGAACCCAGGCTTCGGGTTTACTCTATCCAAATAATCTCATCCATGCGGGACAAGCCTTCCTTTGTGGCTACAACAGGAACCTCCTCAATTGTCACTCCATCGCATCTGTGTCTTGGGTCTCCATCACTACAGATGCCAGCAACAGGGGCTGACAGAAGTAACCCAAGGCATATGGAATTTTTCCTCACAGGATAGTTTCCAATGTTCTGGAACTCTGGGCAGCGTTCTGCGCTGTGTAGGCCTTTTCACCACTTAACAGCAGAAGCCTCGGTCCTCTTGGACTGGACAACACGACGGCAGTCGCATACACCAAGAGACAGGGGGGTACTCAGTCTCTAGCTGTCAAAGGAAGTAGAGCCCATCATGATCTGGGCCCAGAAAAACCTGACCAACCTGACAGCTGTCTACCTCCCAGAGTCCAGAACGTTCAGGCAGATTTTCTGTTGAGAATTTCTCTGGACAATGAGTGGACTTCCTTCAGTGGGGTCCTGTCCCTGGGGGTCATTCCGAAAGTAGACTTGTTCACCTTCCTGTGCAACTTCAGACTAGAGATACTACACAAGGTCGCTGTATCCCCAGGCTTTCAGGTATATGCTATGACAGAACATTGGCGGTTCCACAGGGTCTATGCCTTTCCCCCGGTTCCTGTCATTCTCCGGTTTCTGTCGAGGCTCAGGATAGAAGAAGCATAGATAGTGGCAATAGTCCTGTACTGGCCAAACAGGCCATGGTTTCCACTGTTGATGTAACTCAGCTTCCGGGAACCAGTTCCTCTACCCTTCAGACCAGATCTCCTATCACAAGGGGCGATTCTACATCCATGACCAGTCCATCTACATCTGATGATCTGGCTCTTGAGAGGGGAAGGTTGGAGGTCATAGGCTGTCCAAGTAGGGACATCTCCACATTATTAAATGCCACTAGAGCAGGCACCAACAGGGTCTACCAGAGGATTTGAAAAAAAAAAAGTTTGCAGACTACACCACTTCCACTGCAGGTTCTTGCAATAACCCAAAGATGATATTCTGAGTTTCCTACAATCAAGCTTGGATCTCATTGTCAGTCAGCTCGCTGCGAGTCCAAGTCGCTGCAATCTCTGCCTTTATGTGTTTCCTGGGCTAGACACCATCTTACTCAGTAGTTGTTTAGATGAGCAATAGAGCTCAGACCTCAAAAAGCCAAGATTCTCTAATTGGGATCTTCCCCTGTCCTGGATTTTTTTGGTAGAGAGTTGGAACATGAAGATCAGTCCTTTTCTATCAAATGACTCTCTCTAAAAGTTGCCTTCATGGTGGCTTTAACATCGGCCAAGAGGGTCTCTGAAGTCAGCTCTCTGGGATGCAAGAAGACATTTTTAACCTTTTATAATTCCTATGTTGTGTTTAAAACCAAAAGTGGCATCTGTGTTTCATGACAATCAGGAGACTGCCCTTCTATCGTTCAGATCTACCGAGGATTTCAGTGTTCATCCCTTAGATATTGGAAAGGGTCGGAGCCAGTATCTTGAAGCTACAGCTTCTTTCCGTCACACCGACCACCTATTTGTTCTTTTTTTATGGGAAGATTAAAGGAATGCGTGCCTCTTCCAGATATATTGCAGCATGGATTGTTCAGGCTATTTAGTGGGCCTTCAAAGCCAAGGGCTTGGTACCTCCAGAATTGGTGACTGCTCACTCAACTAGAAGTCTTATTCATGGGCACTGTTGTGTCACGTGGCTCCAGAAGTTATTTGCAAGGCGGCCTCGTGGTCTTAAAGTAACACGTTTAAGGCACACTACTGCTTAGAGTCAGCCTCGTTAATTTTGATTTACATGCCGGTTGATGGTACCAATTAAACCTTCTTTGCTTTTGTCCAGCACTTGCCCACCCGTGTGGTTTGGCTAGTTATTTCCCACACGTAGGCTGCCATTGAGTCTGTCAGGAAAACGGAAAATTTATATCAAATACTTACCATAATTTTCCTTTCCTGATAGACTTCATGGCAGCCGGAGTTCCCTCCCAGTGGCTGGAGCAGGCTAAATTATGGAACACGGCCTCTGGCTCAGAGCAAAGATTTATGGGAGAGGGGTCCTATGAGGTATGAGGGGGCGGGATTAACCCACACGTAGGCTGCCATGCACTCTATCAGGAAAGGAAAATTACGGTAAGTATTTGATATAAATTTTCAGTTTTTTTACAGTCTGGGACTTAACAATTCAATTTGCTTAACATTGCAACAGGATTTATTTAAATGTAGAAGCATAACACATCACTGATAATAAGATTATCACATATTTTCTAGCAACAAGGTAATATAAATTAATATTTTTTTTCATGGGAATGACTTCTTTGACTTTTTAAGTCCTTATACTTTATAATGAAACTCTTAATAGCATTATCCTTTTTTTTAACTGGTTTTATTGAAAAATGAAAAAGGGAGAGTATAGTCTCAGTTATTCAATTTTGGGAAAATTTAAAATGTACCAGCATCCCGAAATATTTGAAAACAAGGGAGGAGGGACCAACTAGATAGAGACAGTAAAGCTGCTTGATACTAAGGCGGCGTACACACGATCGGATATATCCGATGAAAACGGTCCGCGGACCATTTCCATCGGATATGTCCGATCGGGAGTTTGATCCGATGGCGTGTACACACCATCGGATCAAATTCCCCGCCGCCGGAAGGCGCGGTGACGTGGCGGTGACGCGGCGGTGACGTTGACGCCGCCGCGTCACCGCAACGTCAACCGCACCAGGAAGTAAAACACTTCCGCGCTTGCGCCGAATCCATTCGGCAGCGCGCGGCGCGGCGGTGGGGGCCGACATGTCTGCTGGTAAGTGTACTAACCAGCAGACATGTCGGGCGGACAGATCCCCACCGGATAGATTTCAAAGCATGCTTTGAAATCTGTCGGGTGGAGAAATCTGTCCGCTAGCCCATACACACGAGCGGAGATGTCTGCTGAAACGGTCCATCGGACCGTTTTCAGCGGATATATCCCCTCGTGTGTACGGTATACTATATCGATCAATATGGGTTTGGTTGGGATTTTCAAGGTACTTGTAAAGAGACGTATATCATATAAAAAATAGATTTATTACAGAAAGGACAATACATCAATAATAAAACGATGGGACAGGCCCCACAATTCGGACACAGTAAGGTGTTTGTTAAGATGACACAGAACAAAGCAAAACCGTATTGGTCAGATGCGTGGAGCCAATCTGCGACCTCGACCGGTTTCGCGGTTGATACCGCTTCTTCAGGAGGATATGGGATAGCAGGTGGCCCGAATGAGCAGACAACAAACGTGTCCCCCAAACAAACAAAGAATACAAAGTGGCTCGCGCCGGGGAAGCTGACAAAAAAGCTCCGAAAAAGGTATAGAGTTTACAAAATACTGGGGTAAAAGGCAACAGGCAACATCACAACTAATAGGTGCACGTGGCAACTATGAGGTATAAGAGAGAGCCAAAGGCGCTGGTAAGCAATTAGCTTAGTACGATGGCCGATGTGTATCCCCAGGGAGAGCCTGTCATATCTCGAGATATATGACAGGCTCTCCCTGGGGATACACATCGGCCATCGTACTAAGCTAATTGCTTACCAGCGCCTTTGGCTCTTCTAATACCTCATAGGTTGCCACGTGCACCTATTAGTTTGTGATGTTGCCTTTTATCCCCAGTATTTTGTAAACTCTATACCTTTTTCGGAGCTTTTTTGTCAGCTTCCCCGCGCGAGCCACTTTGTATTCTTTGTTTGTTTGGGGGACACGTTTGTTGTCTGCTCATTCCGGGCCACCTGCTATCCCATATCCTCCTGAAGAAGCGGTATCAACCGCGAACCGGTCGAGGTCGCAGATTGGCTCCACGCATCTGACCAATACGGTTTTTGCTTTGTTCTGTGTCATCTTAACAAACACCTTACTGTGTCCGAATTGTGGGGCCTGTCCCATCGTTTTATTATTGATGTATTGTCCTTTCTGTAATAAATCTATTTTTTATATGATATACGTCTCTTTACAAGTACCTTGAAAATCCCAACCAAACCCATATTGATCGATATAGTATAGAGCATTTTAGTATCAAGCAGCTTTACTGTCTCTATCTAGTTGGTCCCTCCTCCCTGGTTTTATTGAAAGTATTATTTTGCTAATATATACATTTAGCTAATATATATAGAAAAAATGGGAGGAAAGACCATTTTAAATAGGTTCACTCCGCTTAGCAAAAAAAGTGAAACTCGGTGAGCAACCTAAGTGCAGAATGAAGAAATACAAAGGGAAATACAAAGGGACCAAATTATTATCATAAACTGCAATAAAGAGAGTTGAATATGAATACCCAGATATCTAAATTTAGATGTAAACCGCAGAGGGCAGTCAGGAGGCAACCAAAAGGGAGAGTTTCTCATCTATTACAAAAATATGGTGATTTAATCCAGTTAACCTGGAATGCTAAGAATTTACCAAAACTCTGAATAAGAGGGAGGACCTGAGGCAAGGATGTTTATGGGTCCATACCACAGGAGATTTCCGGTGAAGCTCCACCAAGGGCAAAATAACCAGGGCAAATAACAGGGGTGAAAGAAGACACCTCAACTTATGGGAAAGGGATTATAAATGTGAGCAGTAAACTTTAACCACTTAAGACGGACTGCAGGTAAAGACCAGGCGCGACCAATAACTATGCAGGTCAAACAGTGACCAGGCCCCTTTTTGCGATTCGCGCACTGCGATACAGAGTTTTTGAAGCAATTGCGCGGTCGTGCTACGTGGCTCCCAAACAAAATTTGCGTCCTTTTCTTCCCACAAATATAGCTTTTTTTTGGTGGTATTTGATCGCCTCTGCGATTTTTATTTTTTGCGCTATAAATAAAAATAGAGCGACATTTTTGAAAAAAAAAACAATATTTTTTACTTTTTGTTATAAGAAAAATCAAATAAACTAAATTTTAGTCAAACATTTAGGACAACATGTATTTAGCCACATGTCTTTAGTAAAAAAAAATCGCAATAAAAAAAATAGCTACCTAGCGGGAACAGCGACACTAATACAGCGATCAGAAAAATGATCGCTTAGTGACACTGGCAATAGGGAGTGAAAGGGTTAACTAGGGTGGTGATCAAGGGGTTAAAACTTTATTAGGGGGGGTACGGGGGCTACCCTGGACCTAACACTAACTGCCTGTCACACTGACACTAACTGCAGTGATCATACATATGATCACTGCATTCAGTGACACTGTGACAGGGGGGAGGGGGTGGGGGGGTGATCGCAAGGGGTTAAGTCTGCCTGCGTGTACTGGTGTCAGACTGTCAGTGTAGTGTTGTGCAGACTTACTGTGAGATGTGATCTCTCCTCAGCGGCGGTTGAAAAAAATGCAGAGAGCAGAGATCACATCACTTCCTCCTCCTGTGGATTGGGGGGGGACGCGCGGATTGGCTGGGAGCGATCCAGAGGGGGCGGACAAAAATGAACCACCACCCCCTCAGCACGGATCGCTCGGCCAGGTAACCGGACCGCCGCATGTACCGGGGGGGGGGTCCCGATCGGACCCCCGACCCACGTCTAGGCACCAACGTATATATACGTTGATGTGCCTGCCGGTGCCATTCTGCCGACGTAAATGTACATGTGGCGGTCTATAAGAGGTTAAACAAGTTAGAAGCTGTGTATATAAAATGTTTATCTATTTTAGAAAAATTTCCACAAAACCAAATTTTTGCAGCACTTGGAATAAGGCCACTCTATAGAGTCAAATGCCTTATGCATGTCAAGGGACAGTAAAGCTTTTGGGGCAATTTTGAGATCAGTATTAATTAATGAAATAGGATGAAAGGATCCACAAAGATTGAGATCCTTATTGGGTTTAGGAATAAGCGCTAATTAACACCTGTCGCATTGATGGGTGGAGTATCTTGTCCTATAATATGGTCCTTTAGAGACAAAGTAGGGAGACGAATGTCACTGAGATATCCTGTAAGAGCTTCAGAGTTATAAATATCTTGAGAGGCATATCAATCAGGATACAATTGTAAAAAAGTGTCCAAAATACATGCCCCAAAAGATTGGGAGTTACCCGCACACTATAATCTTAGGAATGGTAAAATATTCATAGATGGGTTTAGCTAATAAAGCAAGTAAACAACCATTTGTATTGCCAGAATCAAAAAAATGTGCTGTGGGGGCGTGACCGGATGCAGGAGGGTGTGAGAGTTGTGGTGTGAGTGTGTGAGGCTGTCCACCCCGCCTCCCCTCTGCTGATGAACCGACCTATGGCGTGTGCTGCGTGTGCTGCCCCACGTGTATCTCCAGCAAAGGCCGCAGTCCTGGAGCTCTGAGCGGAGGATTGTGTACGGCGCCAGATCGAATTGCCCGGTGTGCGGCGCCCGATCAAAACATTTGGTGTGCGGCGCCTGATCGAATCGCCCGGTGTGCGACGCCTGATCGAATCGCCCAGTGTGCGGCACCTGATCGAATTGTCCAGTGTGCGGCGCCTGATCGAACTCTCCATTATTCGGTGGAGTCTGGCGGAGCCTGGAGCCTGGAGCGTGCACTTGTGAGTCTCTGCCACATTAAAGAACCAGGAGAACCAGGAGAACTAGGAACACAGAAGATCCTACGGAGTGCCTGTTCAGGGGGGTCATAGACAGTGTAACTCACAGACCTTGAGAGAGCCTACATCCCTGCATATCTTCACTTTTCTCCCATATCTACTAGCTGGCGGTGGGGGTTTGAACCCCTGAGGAGGGGCCCCTGCAGCAGGATGGCGAGATGGCGAGAGTGCGAAGTTGATTTGGGTCCAGATCCAGGACAGAGGTAAAGATTTATATACCCCTACTTGCTTTTACAAACTGACAAACTGTCCATATTAAGCCGCATGAAGTGACTTTCTAGGAGTTATCTTTTTTTCTATATATATAGCTCTGGACTGCTTCTTAAAGTTGTGTGGGAGATTGCCTGCATACTGTCCTGAGTACCACTATTACCAACAAAAAATGTAACAAACCTAAATGTAAAAATTAACCAGCTATTGTGTGCTTATCTGAACCCCAAAGGGAGGTGAGAAGGAGACTTACAGGGAGAAAAGGAAGTGAAATATCAACCATACACTTTTTCAGTTTATGTCTGTGCTATACACTATCAGCGAGTGTGTGGGCGGGCTCCATTAAACAAGCCAAATAATAGAGCTAGTTGGCCGTCTATTGATCTATTGATCCCCCCTCAAGAAAGGCAAGAACTAGCCACGTCCTATATGTTTACTATGAGTAAAGGTGCGCCTCATTCAGAGGGTGCCCCTATTACAAGATCAACTAAAGAGAGAGAGAAAGGCAGCCAGGCCGCTGCAGCCAAACTAGAGCCCTTTGCTCATTCCCCTAAGTCAACTAACCATTCCCCTATACAGGGGGGGTTATCATCTACAGCCGCCCAATCCAAGGGCACGACAGGGACATCAGTGGATAGGCGAAGCTTAGGCTCAGTAACCTCCAAACCAGCAGCCTCCAAAACAACAAATTTAACCAATCCAACTGGGCCCAAGACTCAAATTGTTAAGGAACTTGGAGAGGAGAAAACTGATATGGCGGCTACTACATTGGCTGCTGCGGCTACATCTGGATCTCCGGCTAGAGCTGTTACGGAGCCAACTGAGGAGCCCACATTAAAAGATGTTTTAAGAGCCGTTAATGACTGTAAAACACTCATGGTTGGATTTGATAACCAACTTAAGAGCTTGAAAGATGAATTCTCTTTATTATATCAGGATATGAGTAAAGCCGTCGAAAGGGTCACTAATCTGGAAGAGCGAACAAGTACCCTAGAGGACATTTTGCACCCTATGAGGAATGAACTAAAGGGGTTACAGGAAAAAAACAATCTCCGAGCATCAAAAATGGATGAAATGGAGAACAGACTTCGCAGGAGCAATGTTCGTGTGATTGGTCTCCCAGAACAGTGTGAGGGCTCCGACAGGATTTTCTCTATGGGGAGAGGGTGGACAGGGGTGGTGCACTAGTGGTTGAATGTTTTTTTTGAGGAGAGTGGGTAAGAGAGGAAAGGTCACAGGAGAGGCCCCCAAGAGGAGCCCCAATGGGCAGGGTGGGAGTAGAAGGGGGGGAGGACCTAAGCACAGGAGTGGGCTTAGTAGGGGAGAGGAGGGGGGGGTGGAGGGAAGGGGGGAGGGATGGGGTGGGAGGTCAAGCTAGGGGAAGGAGGTACTCCAAGTATCTTAAACATCCTTAACACCATCAGTAAGGGGAGAGGTTTTGATCTGAGTAACCAGTCGGAGGAGAGGGAGAAGAGCAACTCCATGCCATGGTCTATTCCTGTTTATTCTCTACTACACATTGCCCATGGCTTGGAGAATTAGATCATGGAACATACGGGGGTTGGGGGACCCTATCAAGAGGGCACTGGTTCTGGCGTCAATGGATGGGAGGGGAACAGGGATACTCTGTTTACAGGAGACACATCTAACCCGGGAGACTATGGCCCAATTGGGTGCTCGGAAATTTCCATTCCGATAACATTCGGTACATTCTTCATACTCAAGAGGGGTCAGTATACTGGTGGGGAAGGGACTGTCATTCTCCTGTGAAAAGAGCTGGATAGACGAACAGGGACGATACATCTTTCTATCCTGCTCTATTGAGAATAGGCCCTTCGTACTTGCCAGTATATATATCCCTCCCCCTTTTAATTTTAGTGTACTACAGAAACTAGTTGAGTTTATGTTGGATAAGCCAGATACTCCCCTGATAGCAGTGGGCGACTACAATGTAGCCCCTGATAATGTGAACGATAGATTTCCCTCAAAACCTGACTCGAACACTAAACTGGGGGGGCCGCTTAGTCCAGTTCATGGAGGAGGCAGGGTTAAGAGATATCTGGCGTATCCATCATCCACAGTCCCGGCAGTATTCATGTTTCTCTAGCTCCTATGCCACCTTGTCAAGAATTGACCTGGCTATTGGCAATGAAAAACTATTAAATATGGTGAAGGTAATATAGTATGGCCCAAGAGGGGTCTCAGACCACTCGCCCTTAGAACTAGTATTTAGAAAGAATGAGCAAGCACCCCCAAGGGAGTGGAAAATTAGCCCATATTGGCTAGAACTACTCTGGGACCCACAAGAATTATTAAACAATTTGAAGGAGTATATCCGGATTAATACAGGCACAGCAGCGGCTGGGGTGGTCTGGGACTCCTTGAAGGCATACCTAAGGGGGTTGCTAATACAAAGGGTGGCAAGGCTACAGAGGGAATCTAGGAAGTGGGAAGAAGAGGCCAGAAATGGGGCATTGATGGCTGAACAGCGATACATTGAGGATCCCTCCCCAAGCAGCCAAAGAGAATGGCTAGACAAACAGCAGGTCTATAAAATGGCTACCATGAGGAAGGCAGAGAACCATCAAATTTTCCAGAAACAATCTCAATTTGGGGAGCGTGAGAAAGTGGGGCGTACGCTGTCACTATTGATACGGACCAACACCCCTTCCTCCAATATCGGAGCTATAAGGGGGCCCACAGGTGAAACCTTAACTGAAGGAAGGGAGATAAGGCATAGGTTTCACGACTTCTATAAAGCACTATATAAATCAAGGGGAGAAAACAAAGGCATGGAAGCTTTCTTCCAAGGAATTCCGTTTCCAAATCTGTCTGATATGGAAAAAAAAAATGGAATCCCCTGTCACGTTGGAAGAACTACAGCTTGCAGTGGCAGGGATGTCCAACCATAAATCACCAGGTCCCGACGGGCTCCCAATAGAAATCTATAAGCGATATGGAGACATATTGCTACCTGAACTATTACATACTCTGGAATCAGCCTTCTCTGAGGGAAATCTCCCTGCCTCCATGATGGAAGCAACAATCATCGTTATCCATAAAGAGGGAAAAGACCAATTAGACCCATCTTCCTATCGTCCAATTTCATTGCTCTGTACAGATGTTCAAATCCTTGCAAAAGTCCTGGCGACACGGCTAAAAGAATGTATAGAGAGACTCGTTCACCCCGATCAGTCAGGAATTATTCCGAATAGGTCAACATCCTTAAATATAAGAAGGGTCTTTCTAAACTTGCAGATCCCTACCGATAATGAGGGCCCTAGAGCACTCCTGGCCTTAGATGCCGCTAAAGCATTCGATAGCCTGGATGGAGTGGTCCTATTTATGGAAGGTACTAGAAAGTTTTGGATTTGGCCCATCTTTTATTAGGTGGATTAAACTCCTTTATAATAAACCATGCGCAAAAATTAAAATAAATGGCGAAGCCTCAGGCCTGTTCGAGCTGGAGAGGGGGACGAGACAAGGGTGCCCCTTGTCCCCTCTCCTGTTTGCACTGGCCATGGTACCTCTAGCCATTAAAACCAGGCTTAAGGAAGATATTCAGGGATTTAGGAGGGGCCTAGAGGAAGACAGGATATCGCTATTTGCGGATGATGTCCTCTTTTTCAAATGCAACGTTAATAACTCGCTGGCCCCAGTGGTTCAAATGATCAAGGAATTTGGTGGATTCTCAGGACTGATGGTCAATTGGGACAAGTCGGCCCTGCTCCCTATAGATACGTTACAAGTCCAGATGATAGCCGAAATGCCCCAATTAAAAATTCCAAAAAAATTTAAATATGGATCACCCGAGATGCCAGGGAATACACTAGCAAAAATATAGCCCCATTATTAGCAGTGCTGAAGCAAAAGAAAGACACCTGGAACGGCCTCCCTCTCTCTGTAGCTGGGAGATGTAATCTAATTAAAATGATCTGGCTTCCCCAACTACTCTATGTACTCCATAATTCTCCGATCTGGGTTAACCAAATATGGTTCAAAAAAATGGAAACATTATTCCGAGAACTAATATGGAAAAGAAGGAAGGCCAGAATTGGGTTGCAGACCATGCAGCTCCCGGTTGGGGAGGGAGGGATGGTGGTCCCGCACCCGAGAATGTACTTCCTGGCGTCTCAGCTACAGCAGATCGCAGGATGTGGGATCCCGGACCGAAGAAATGATTGCTTCAGACTAATACTAACCGAGGCCCCACATAAAACACTGGTAGAAGTCTTGGAGGCAAACTCATTTGCCCATAAATGCCCGACTATAAAACTATTAAACAAAGTGTGGCAGACAACAAAGGCTTTACTGGGTTATTCTGGGATAAATGAGTTGGCCCCCCTCTGGAACAATAAAAACTTGCCAGAAGTAGCGGAATTAGAAAAGTGTAAAATCTGGGAGAGCCAGGGAATCACACGATTAACCCCCTTATATGAGGGCAACCTTATGAAATCATTCTCAGATCTAAAACTTGAATTTAATATACCAAATAAGACGTTTTTCAAATAACTTCAAATCAGGCATGCCATTCAGACCCAGACTAAGTCCTATCCGGCTGATAGGATCCAGACTCTCATTCTTATTAAAATAGCTCAGGCTAACACACCGAAAGGCCTAATTTCAGTGCTATATGACAAACTGGGGGCTAGGGCCATAAACCAGTCAGGCGTGACTAGGAGCAGAGAAAAATGGGCAAGGGACCTGGGATTGATAACAACAGAGCAGTGGAATAGGATCCTAAAGAGAGGGGCTCTGGTATCCATCGCTCCGGCACAGAGATTGTCCCAACTTTATCTACTACATCGCATCTATTATACCCCTAAAAAAATGCTCCAAATAGGATGGAACCGGAGCGACGAATGCCCTAGATGCAATGCTACAGGTGACCTTGTCCATATGTTCTGGAGATGCCCCAAGCTCTTCAGATATTGGACAGAATTTGTTAATAAACTTAACAACATTTTTAAGTCCTCCCTAGAGCCTAATGCTAGAACTTGCCTCCTAGGGGACATAGAGGACCATAGAATTCTTCCGGGAACTTTAGAGGGCGTACTGCGAGGCCTCTTTCAGGCACGCAAGTTAATTGCTCAGAGATGGCAGGCGCACGTCCCCCCCTCTGTTAGGAATTGGACCGAAACTATCAATACTTTGATTTGGAGTGAGAGAGTGGCCTTTATTAAACAAGGAAACTATAAAAGGTTCGAGAGAGTCTGGGGACTATGGCTGAGAGATATAGGAGCCCTCGCTTAGAGATAGAATACCGATATAACCGGCAGCTTCCCCCGACACTGTAAAATAATAACCCCCCAATAAACAGGCACTAAATATAGGAAGGACCTGAATCTGACCCTTCTTTCTAGGGATTAGATCTGCATTGGTAGCTTGGAGGGACCCCCCCCCGGCTGCCCCCCTATCTCAGTGGTACGGCACTAAGAAAAACCTAGATAAATATACCTATACAAAGGAATGGTAAAGTAAAACCTTAGTAGAACTGACACCTGGTAGGGGAGAGGGGGTCAGTACGGGGGGAGGGGTCAGAGGGGGGTGGGAGGGAGGGTGGGAGGGAATAGGTTAACTTACAGAATGTACACGGATTTTGAAGTTGGTATTTATTTAATTATTTATGTATAATATGCACTTTTACTATTTGTTGTTGTAAATGGATACACACATTTTGTATGATGAGAAACAATAAAGAAAAGTTAAGATAAAAAAAAAATGTCATTATGTAAAGGAATGTGACTTCTTTAGACCGGTGCCAATGTGTCTACCTAAAATCTGTATTGAAGCCCCCCTGTGTGGGGCGCCCCAGCAACACATCCCAGCTCATCTCTACAGTTAGAGGTACTTTGGGATAAGAGAATATATATTTATTTGAAAAAAAAACACGCTCATCCTTACCCTGTGTGGAACTTGGGGGCCACAAGAGTGAATGAAGCCAATTGCAAGTGGGGGCCTTATAAAACCGGACCACGGTCCGCAACTGGCCCACGGGCCGGACTTAGGACATGCCTGCTCTAGGGTGTCTTCTTTCAGAAAATATATCACGTTTTGGGGGTTTTATATAATATTCAGGCCTAAAATGATTCTTTAACTCCTTCCCACCCGGCCTATAGCAGAATGACGACCAGACGGGGTTCCATTATCCTGATTGGATGTCACATGACATTTTACAAAAAAATTAAATAAAAAATGTGCTGTGCCTGATATAGTAAATTCTTTTGAGTCTTATTGGTTAATCGATATTTGAAGGCCTCCACTTTTGAATTCAGTCAAAGTAGTTTCACTGGCCTTCTTCAAATCATGTACATTGGACATATATTAACCTCTCATCACCACTTTAAAGGCATCCCATTGGAGGTATGTTGAGCCACCCAAATCTATCTCCTGCCAATAAGCTCTTATGTCATAAAAAAATGACTCATCCCCCAGGCACATACACCTTTTGTATAGGCTAGTCTGAGTTAAAGCTCTTTAAGAGCATGGTCAGACAGAGCCCTAGGGAGATACTTGTAAAACCTAGTTCAAAAAAGGCTAAAGTTGAAAACATAAAAAAGTGATGTGAGAGTCAGAGTGCCAGGAGTATACTTTTTGATCAGAGTGCTTTCACCTGCCAAATGACAACAAACCCATAGCCATCTGCCCAGTCTCTAAAAACAGTATATGAATAGATGTGAACACCCCTAGCCTATCCAGCAAGGGATTCAAGACTGCTCTGAAGTCCCCTGCTATAATAAAAGCTCTATTAGCTATCTGAAGCCGTTTAGAAGTACACGATTGAGTATCAAATGGAGAGGAGGATATATATTGACTAAAGTATAATATGTATCAGATTTATCTGCGTGTCATTTTTTATCTTGGTAAAAAAAAAAACAAGAGGATTGCTCAGAGCTGGATTAACTCTAATGCCCTGTACACACGATCGGTTTGACTGATGAAAATAAACCGATGGACCGTTTTCATCAGACGAACCGATCCTGTGTGGGGCCCATCAGTTTTTTTCCCATTGGGAAAAAAAACGATAGAAAAAAAAATGATCGTCTGTGGGGAAATCCATCGGTCAAAAATCCACGCATTCTCAGAATCAAGTCGAAGCATGCTCGGAAGCATTGAACTTCACTTTTCTCAGCATGTCACCTCATTGGACACGATCGGATCTTTAACCGATGGTGTGTAGGCAAGACTGTTGAAAGTCAGCTTCATCGGATATCTGATGAAAAAATCCATCCGTTCGTTTTTATCAGACAATCTGATCGTGTGTACAGGGCATTAGTGGCAAGACTGGGCACAGATGACTTGCCACCCTCTACTGTTCTAAGTAGAAGTATTCATTAAAAAAAAAAAAACTTTTCAAGTTTACATTCACTTAAATAAAATCTACTTCCTGCTGATCAATACATATACAGTATATATATATATATATATATATATATATATAGATATATATACCGTATTTATCGACGTATAACACGCACCGGCGTATAACACACACCCCAATTTCAGAGGGAAGTTTCAGGTAAAAAACATTTTTTTTTACGTTTTGTGGTCAGTGTCATCATCTCCTGTTCATTCGGAGGTAGTCACATACACAAAATGCAAAAAATATATTTACTACAGTGCTAATAAATAAGTAACTAATATGACATTACAAAAATAACCAAATACTGCTGCATATGTGTGTGCACCAAACCAAAAGTGATAAATAAAAAAATGATATATAATATGCGCTAGATATTAACTAATGTGATGCAAAACCATAAACACCAATGATAAATGATATTAATAAGTAGGAAGTTCCAACAAACGGAAAAAACAAACTTCTTAGTGCAATCCTCCACCACTCCTCCGTGCATGGGGAAAAAAACACAGTACTGATGTAATTATCTTGAATGATGACAGGTGGACTCAGCCTCACAGGTTACCAGTAGCTGTTTCACTGACACAGTGTATAGCCATCCACAGTAATTTTAAACATGAAAGACAAAGATGAAAAAAAAACTCATTAAACAATCATAAAGAAAAAATCTAATTCACACAATAAGCCTCAATCTGAAGGCGCACTCACGAATCCTCTGGGCATGTTAGACCATCAAAAAACAGACATCCTGTTTGCCGCTCAGACTTAGAAGTTTTTCCTCCTCATACGGATCCAGCGTCCGTCATTGGTGTGCGTAGCTCCTCCCCCATGCGTTACGTCACTAGGCACATGACTTAGTCATGTGTAACTGCCATCACAGTCACAGTCATGTCCCATTCACGTCCATTGCAATTTTCATGCAATTTTTCATGTTCTTTGGTCCCTTTCTTATAGTACACTTAGCTCATATTTTGTTATTTTGTTACAGAATGGTTGCCTCCATGTAAAATCAATAGATGGTTTTTATTTGTTACGTGCTGATGTCTATATCATTTTAGCCCATGTACAAATGGTGTCATCTGGGGTGATTTTGTTTTCACCTAGTCGCTCGTTTGGCTTAATTATTACTGGGAAGGAGCATTCAGAGCACAGAAGATGGGCTGGATAGGTGATTATGGTCTGTGTGAGCATATGCAGTACCGATATCCCCTTAGACTGTTTCCCCGCCCACATCTACACTACATGGCAGTTATGACGCTCCCAGTTTCCCATGTAATGGCCAATAGTAGGCGATCCTCGCCGTCCTGGCCTTTTGGTCTGACGTCACAAGGTCATGTGGTTCATTCCCACCTATGACTTGCCACCTCCCTGTTGCGTGGGTCCAGTCTCCATAGCGATGCTGGATTCCACATGCAGCCGGGCTCTGTCCTTCATAGGAAACAGGCGTGTTTGTATCTAGGCGACGGTCACGTGACGTCGGACGTCAGTCACATTCTGAGTAAATAGAGGAGATTGCGGAGACGGAGACGGAATTCCGGCAGCACTCGGCAGCACTTGGTAGCGCTCGTCACCTTCCTTCCCCTCCGGGCCCAAGGTACACTATCGTATAACGCGCACCCCTGATTTTCCCTATATTTTCAGGGGAAAAAAGAGCGGTATATATATAGGCCTTTATAAGGCCTTTTTTTTTACCGAAAGCTAGCAAATTTGATTCACCATAAACATCAGTCAAGCTCAGATTCATGGTATGTGGATTTCAGGCTGGGATTGCAGATCCTCACATGAAATTAACCCAGGCCAGTTCATGTATCACCAATTGTGGGAATGTACTGTAGAACAAATAGTAGGTGTTTCCGATACTCACAAGTAGAGAATTAAAACTTTTGAAAAACTAACCTTTCCCCAATGGGTATTTTTTTAGGGGGAACAAATAGAATGTTTGTGAAAATTGAAAAAAAAATCAGTGTGAATTAGTTTTATGAATTGACAGTTATTTTGTTACACTGAAAAGGTGGGATGCAGTGTATATAAAAATATTATGCTTGAAATAAAAGTACAGCATAATCAGTAAATAAACTAAACTTGCTTTTATTTTTTGTTATAAATGGAATAACAAGGACTGAATATGATAAGTACATTTCACCTATACAGTGCCTTAAAGTATTCACAACCCTTGAAATGTTCCACATTTTGTCATTGTACAACTGAAAACATAAATACATTTTTATTGGGATTTTATGTGATAGACCAACAAGAAGTGGCACATAATTGTGAAGTGGAAGGAAAATTATACAAATAAATAATTAAAGTGGAGCTCCACCCTAAAGTGGAACTCACGCTGATCAGAACCCTCCCCCCTCCGGTGTCACATTTGACACCTTTCAGCAGGGAGGGGGTGCAGATACCAGGTATTTGCACCCACTTCCAGTCCAGCATTCTCGGGCAGAATGCGGGCATTTCATCACCTCCCATGGCCCCCCCATTGTGTTCTGGGAACACTCGGCTCCCAGCACATAACAGGAGCCAATCGGCGGGCGCAGCGCGACTAGCGCATGTCCTGTAGGGAACCGGGCAGTGAAGCCGGAGCGCTTTACTTCCTGGTTCCCTCGCCGTGGATGGCGGGCGATCACTCGTCCTCTGCTGGGGACGGCGCTGGAATCCAGGACAGGTAAGTGTCCTAATATTAAAAGTCAGCCGCTGCAGTATTTATAAATACAGCTGTTCTGTGAAGCCCGCATAGGATTGTTAGAGAACTTTAGTGAACAAACAGCAACATGAAGGCCAATGAACACACTAGACAGGTCAGGGATTAAGTTGTGGAGGTTATAAAAACAATTTCCAAGTTTTTAACAACTCACAGAGCATTGTTCAAATGGAAAATGGAAAGAGTTTATCACAACTGCAAACCTACCAAGAAATGGCAATCCATTTAAACTGTCAGACGAGGCAAGGAGAGAATTAATCAGAGAAGCAGCCAGGAGGTCCATGGTAACTATGGAAGAGCTGCAAAGATCCACAGCACAGGTGGGAGTTTCTGTCTACAGGACAACTATTAATCGTGCATGCCACAAATCTGGTCTTTATTGAAGAGTGGCAAGAAGAAAGCCGTTGGTGCAAGAAAGCCACAGCAAACATGTGGAAGGTTATGCTCTGGTCAGATGAAACCAAAATGTTTCTTTTTGGCCTAAAGGCAAAAGTATGTGTGGCAGGAAAATGAACACTGTACATCACCCTAAACACACCATCCCCACTGTAAAACATGGTGGTGGCAGCATCATGTTGTGGCTATGTTTTTCTTCAGCAGGGACAGGGAATATGGTCAGAGTTAATGGGAAAATGGATGGAGACAAATCTTAGAAGAAAACCTGTGAGAGTCTGCAAAAGACTTGAGACTGGGGCAGAATTTCACCATCCAGCAGAACTAAAATCCTAAACATATAGCCTGAGCTACAATGTAATGGTTTAGATCAAAGCATATTAATGTGTTAGAATGGCCCAGTCAAAGTCCAGACCTAAATCAAATTGAGAATCTGTGGCAAGGCTTGAAAATTTCTGTTCACAGATGCTCTCCATCCAATCTGACAGAGCTTGAGATATTTTGCAAAGAAGAATGGGCAAAAATGTCACTCTCTAGATATGCAAAGCGGGTACAGACATACCCAAAAAAACTTGCATGCCAGACGTTTCAGATATTTATTTGTAAAAAAGTTTGAAAAGCATTTATCATTTTCCTTACACTTCACATTTATGTGCCACTTTGTGTTGGTTGATCAAATAAAATCGCAATAAAATACATTCATGGTTTGGTTGTAGCAGGACAAAATGTGGAATATTTCAAGGGGTATAATAACTACTTTTCAAGGTACTGTACATGAGAAAAGGTACCCCCTTCCTCTCATCCTCATAATAATTAATCAGCTTCCTGCCTGCCAATATGCATTCTGATGCCACGTACATACGGTCATTTTTTGTGATGAAATAAAACTATGTTTTAAAAAACTTCAAAATGATCGTGTGTTGGCAAAACGTTGTTAATGTCTTCTGAAAAATTCGAACATGCTTACATTTTTTATGTCGTTTTTCAAAATGTATTTTTTTGTGTCATAAAAAATGATCGTGTGTGGGCTAAAACGACGTTTAAAACAAAGTTTTTAAACCCGTGCATGCTCAGAAGCAAGTTATGAGACGGGAGCTTCAATGGAACAGAGTGCCGTCGAACGTGGTGTACGTAACCGCGCTTTGCAAGAGCATTTTCAGAAAACGATGGTGTGTAGGCAACGTCGTTTTTTAAAATGAAGTTTGAAAAACTTTTATTTTGTTTCGTGAGATAAAACAACGTTTTTTTACATCACAAAAAGTGATAGTGTGTACGCGTCATCAGTTATTGACAATGCTGACCCAGAAGCATAAATTGCTTGATGAATGTTCTACTGATTTTCAAGTGTAATTTTTTTCTATAAATTAAGTTATATAGAGTTATATATATTTTTGGATGGCTGTGGTTTGTAACACTTCCTTCCTCGAAGATGGTGAAGAAACACTATGTGGTGATCCAGAAGCAGCACAAAGTGTGTTTCTGGAATGAGAACTCTGGTGGGAAAAGCTACTTGTACATTCATTATGGTTCTCATCATTTTATTCCACAAGGTATTTTTGTATGTCTTTAGGGCACCTCTGGCATGCCAAGATGCCTTTGCCATCCTTGTAGCAATTGTAAAAAAAAAAAAAAATTGCTCACTATATTTTTCAAATTGCAACTTTGCTCTAAGCAGAAACTGCACTGTGGAAATATTTCCAAACTAGGTATCACCATTTTACTGAGAGGAGGTATAGAAACAATTATTTACTGAGCGGACTATACGTAACATTATTCTGTAATGGCGAAGAACAAATATATAGTAATAGAAGAAAAAGGACCCAGCATCCACAGATTGGTAACTGACCTGTCTGTTTTACTCTGCAGATTGGGAGGATATGGGGGACATATTTGGACTCATTTTGTTTCCTTTGTGGAGACCCCCATTGGAGTTCTGTCCTTGGCCTGGCCTGCCAAGTCGTGATACACAAGTCTAGTATCTCTTTATAAGATTTTGAGACATGCACATTGTTTCTCGACACATGGATTTGTGAATGAATTTTATAATAATGTGAGCATTTATTATATATGTATATATTCTATTATAAAAAAAATTCTAATAGAGATTGTATGATATTTATTGCATGGAAACTGTGGAGATTAACGTAATATGTGTTTTTTACTAGATCATTTTGAATTGTAACCCCTGAGGAAGGTTGTATACCGAAACGGCTGTTGGGTTCGACATCAAAGTTTGTCTACAAGAAAGATTGCTTTGGATTCTATCCATTCCATTGTGTCTTTTTTATCTATAAATTAAAATTTTTGTACTGTAATAAAATTATACCTATTTTTACTAAAAAATTTACTCTGCTTGTGGTCACTTTTGAAGTCCCACCCTTAGGGGGTTTTCTGTTTTTCTTCAATATATATAGTAATTGTTTAACTGCTTCCTGACCGGCTCATGCACTTATATGTCGGCAGAATGGCACGGCTGCGCAAAGCAACGTATATATACACGCTGCTTTGAATTTCACGGCCCCTGCGGTGACCATGCCCATCGTGTCACCGAGCTGCAGAACTGGGAGGATGACTGTGTAGACAAGGCATCTCTCTTTTCTGCCTTGTGACAGGACACTGATCTTCTGCTCCCTGTCATTGGGAATAGTGATCAGTGTCGTATTGCTGGTAGCCCAACCCCTACACAGTTAGAATCACTCCCTAGGACACACACAACCCCTTTCTTGCCCCCTAGTGGTTAACCCCTTCCCTAGCAGTGTCATTTACGCCATAATGTCACAGTCACAATAAAAATCGCTGATTGCCACCATTACTAGTAGAAAAAAAAATATTAATAAAAATGCCATAAAACTATCCCCTATTTTGTAGACGCTATAACTTATGTGCAAAAACCAATCAATAAACGCTTATAAACGCTTATAAAATATGTAGAAGAATACGTATTGGCCTAAACTGAGGAAAAAATACTTTTTTTATATATCTTTTTGGCAATATTTATTATAGCAAAAAGTAAAAAAATAGGTGATCAAATACCACCAAAAGAAAGCTCTATTTGTGGGTAAAAAAGACGTAATTTTTGTTTGCACAGGACTGCACAATTGTCAGTTAAAGTGACGCAGTGCCGAATCACAAAAAGTGACCCGGTCATTTGGCAGCCAAATCCTCCAGGGCTGAAGTGGTTAAAGTTTAAAAAACATAAGCTAATTTGTCATACAAATTGACCCTCTTACCTGTCAATTAAGGCCTGAGAGATCAGAAACTATCATCTAGTGTATCCCAACAATGACCCAACTGTAGGAGGTACAAGATGGAGCCCACAAGCAAACTAAACTAGGGAATTTCCCCTGCAGTGCCCCCTAGTGGCAGAAATGCATATTTCTCTTGTTTGAGAACTGCATTGAGAAGTACAGTGTTACTTTAACTGTATTTCAGGATTTACTTGTCTTTAGTTGATAGAGCTTGCAATAGTTTAAGACTTTACATAAAGTCTCAGAAATATCTCATTAATGTCTTATATAGTTTCAATACCATGTCATAGATATATTACTTATCGTTGTAAAAGAACATATTCCACGCTTCCTTTTTTTTTTCAATTTGCTTGTCTTTAGTTGAGAGAGCTTGCAATAATTTAAGACTTTACATAATTTATATAAAGTCTCAGAAATATTTAATCAACATCTATTATATATTTTGAATACAGTGTCATGGATATAGTACTTATCATTATAAAGGAACATATTCCACACTTCCTTTTTTTAGAGAATAGAGCAGTGATGGTGAACCTTGGCACCCCAGATGTTTTGGAACTACATTTCCCATGATGCTCAGCTACACTGCAGAGTGCATGAGAATCATGGGAAATGTAGTTCCAAAACATCTGGGGTGCCAAGGTTCGCCATCACTGGAATAGAGCATTGAAAAAAACGGGAAACATTTCTTTCCCAATTCTCACGTTTTTTGTTCATGCCTTCCCATCTTTACTCAGACATAATGGGCATTTCTCATGGCAAAGTACACATTTGTAAAAGAGATAAATCGCGCTAAGTAAAAAAAAGCTGTATATCAAAATACACCTTCAAATCAGAGGTAAAGGCATACTGAGTGTATAAACTGTGGGTTCAATGTTCCAATTGTGACAATATTCACAGAGTTTACACAGTCCACCGGAGGATCAAAGTTCATAGAAGGAAAAAACTCCCAAGTGCAGATGATGATAGCACACTCCAGAAAAGTGCTACAGAAGATACCTCCACCACATACACATATAGCCTCTTACCAGATAAAAGAAAAATGCAGCATTGAAAGGCAAACATGAAGGCCCAGATTCACAGAGCAATTACGCCTGTCTAACTGGTGTTAGACAGGAGTAATTTCAAATTTTGCGCGCCGTATCACTAGTTTGAATCCTCAAACCATGATACGGCGGCTTCGGGCTTCGATCCGAGAGGCTTACGTCTTCGTAAGCCTTCGGATCTACGCTGCGATATTTTTGCGGCCGCTGGGAGGAGTTTGCATCGTTTTCATGCGTCGGGATATGCAAATGAGTTTTTACGGCGATCCACGAAGATACGAGCGGTCTTCGCAATCGCTTTTGTCTATTTTTTTATACGTACTGTTAGACCAGCTTTTTGCTGGTCTAACGGTGCGTAGCCCATGTTAAGTATGGCCGTCGTTCCCGCGTCGAATTTAAAATATTTTTTTTTTTTTTACGTAACTCGTTCGGGAATAGAAATCTCCGTAAACGACGCTACTCAAGAAAAAATGACGTAACAACGTGATTTCGCGCAATGCACGGCGGGAAATTTGCGAACGGAGCATGTGCAGTTCGATCGCCGCGGGAACGCGCCTATTTTAAATGCTTCACGCCCCCTACTCGCGTAGATGGATTGCGACGGGAGAAATACACTACGCCGCCGTCGTTTACTGGACAAAATCTACCTGGATTCCACATAGAGCCAGGTAAAAAACGGTGGCGTAGTGTATTTCTGATACTCTACGATAATCTAATTCTATCTGAATCTGGGCCGAAGTCTTCAGAGAGCTCCAAATCGCGGTCACCTAGATGAAGGCAGTCTCCTCAAACACTCAATGTGCATTGTGGTATGTATAGGAGACAGAGAAACTCACATAGTGTGAATCGTTAATTTATTGATATCAATAAAAAGGTATGCACTTACAATTAGAAGTGAAGTAAAAGCATCGAAAAGTATGTAGCCGGCCGGCTAGCACAAACAGCCCGTATCTTCGGGTAGAGGTCGAATACGCAGTGACGTCAGCACGCTGCCTCCCTAGGTTTCGTCACAACTGGGACATGTTCACGGGATACAGGCGGCATGCTGAATCACCGCATTTGTACACAAAAGACGTGGAGCGCAGCCTCGATGTGAGTCACACCCAGCTTCCCGTCCGCCATCTTAAAAACTGGAAAAGACATATGAAATATGACAGTAATTAACCCACCAATATATAAATTTGCCAATCGTTCAGAAAAAAACTAGTAATACTTATAGCATACCGACAATGCGCTAAGTAAGTACATAGTAAAAATAAGAAGTAAAATCCAGTGAATAAAACACCACTCCACATCTGAACACCCCAAACCACGGAGTGACCAGACAGGAGCCATAATGTAAAAAACCCATCTAGCACCTGAAAGGAGCTCATATCAAGCTTGCATCTCACTTGTCAATGAACCGAATAATGATATATAGCAGCTAGTTAGAACCTCCTAGTAATAACAAACTAAAATTATACAGATAAAAATTACAAATCACAAAAATTATATATATATGAAAAACAAAAATACAATATACAAGTGAGTATACATAATATTAAAAAAATACTCTTTAATACAGGTTAAGCGTAAATCTCGTTGAATTCGCTATAAAGCAATTTACATCCACCTCTATGTTCAAGCCCAAAGGAGTATAGCATTTTAATTCATACACCATGACATTTCTAGTTTAGAGATGGTTCTTACTAGGTGGCTGCCTCTCCAATGGGGACTAAATGTATCAATGCCTAAAAAGATGGTGTTCTTAGGGTCCCTATTATGGGTAGTTAAATAATGCTTAGACACACGCGCTTAATTTAAATGCTTCACGCCCCCTAATCGCGTATTTCGATTACACAGCGAGAAATAGACTACGCCGCCATAGCGTACGGGCAAAAATCTACCAGGATTCAGTGTAGAGCCTGGTAAAATACGGCAGCGTAGAGTATTTTGATTACGCAGCGCAATATTAAGTGTATGTGAATCTGGCCCCTGGACTCCATGTTAGGGGGGTTCAAAATATTTGGGGCTAATTTATCCTTTAACCTCCCTGGCGGTATGATTCTGTCTGGAATTACGTACCAAAAGCGGTACAATTATTTTGCATGGAAATTCTGCGTTTTATACTGTAGGCCTGCAATTTTTAGGAATAACTCACTTAAATTTGTCCAAACCAGAGTCTAGTAGACATCCCGGGTATGATAAAGTTTGAAACACAAAATCATAAAATTATAATATAATAAATAACTATAAATAATTATAACAAATAATAATGTAATTATAATAAAAATTATTCACTAATGTAATCAAATCAAAATCACTGAAATTTGCTCAGTTGCAGAATTGTCGCTGTCATTACTTTTATTTTTTTATGACGAATTTCCCCACAAATCGCTATCGCTCAATTCTGCAAGTGATTATCATTTATTATCGCTGTTTTCTAGCTGATCTAAAATCACTTTTGACATAAAGGGACACTTTTGGTTGCTATGGACAATCTACAGTTTGCAGGCACAAAAAAATGTTTTTATTATGTAAAAGAACATGCAGGGCACTGGGCAGACCACTAGGGACAAGGGGGGTGTGTACTTTTTACATACAGTACTGTAATCTATAAGATTACAGTATTCTGTATGTAATGTGTTTGTTTACTTTTTTGAATTTGCCGCCGGTCTCCGCCCCCATGCGCCGTTACGTCGCAGGGAACGGAGATCGGCAGCGCGCGGGCACTGTGTGAGTCGAATGGAGGACGCCACTCGCTCACACAGCGTGGATGCATCGCTGGATCCAGGGACAAGGTAAGTACAGTATACCCAGCCTGGATACAAGGTAAGCCAGCGCGTGCTGCAGGCTCTGCATATTCACCCCGAGCGCGACTCGGGGATATCGATATTTACATAAAAAATCCACCCCGAGTCGCGCTCGGGGATACCGGCAGGGGGGTTAATGATGGTGCTCCCCGAAAAACAACCTGTGGTCTGATAGGTAATATACCTCCCAATACCTTACCATTTTTTTAAATATGCCAGTGTTTATTAACAATATGTTTGATATTCGCATGCTGACAGGAGTAATTGGTGATAAAGGGATTTCTAAAATTGTTATTTGTTGCCTTGTCTGTCTTGACTGTCAGTAAGTCAGATCTAAGTCAGTCAAGACAGACAAGGCAACAAATAACAATTTTAGAAATCCCTTTATCACCAATTACTCCTGTCAGCATGCAAATATCAAACATATTGTCAATAAACACTGGCATATTTGAAAAAAATGATAAGGTATTGGGAGGTATATTACTATCAGACCACAGGTTGTTTTTCGGGGAGCACCATCATTAAAGGATAAATTAGCCCCAAATATTTTGAACCCCCCTAACATGGAGTCCAGGTTTTTATCTGGACTCACTGGCTACTACAAATGTGGTAGGTGCCAAGTGTGTTCATTGAATGGTTGTGGTTCAAGGAGAACGGTGACCTTCAGCTCTACTCGCACGTCTGGAATTTATCCCATAAAACCCTTTATTACGTGCTCCACCAAGGGGGTCGTTTACATGTTTCAATGTCCGTGTGGCTTGCAATATGTGGGCAGGACAAAACGCCCCCTACATGCGTTTAAATGAGCACATGAATAATATTAGGTTGGGATTTACCAAACACTCTGGGCCAGATTCACGTACATCGGCGCATTTTTGGACCGGCGTAGTGCAACTCCTTTAAGTTAGACCGGCTTAATTTCGAGGCGCAAGTACCGTATCCTCGTAGTATTTTCGGCCAAATTTGCACCGGTGCAATGTAAATTCGAGGCGTATGGCGCTGTAATTCAAAGTGGGAAGGACGTGGGCGTGTTCCATTGAAATGAGCCGTGACCCATGCAAATGAAGGGCCGGCCAGACTGGGCATGTGCACATGAAGCAGACTATGGTCAGCACCTCTCTGAGCATGCTCAGAACTCGGCACATCGCACTCACGCAATCAGTTAGATAGGAACTAGGCCCGTCAGACTTAGTGAGCTATGCACAGTGCTTAAATAGACCGAGAGAAATGCCCTTCCATTGCAAAAGTACATCCATTTTTTTTCCCTTCCTGAACCAAGGTGCTTTTATTCCGTTGTCTGTTGCTGTTTGGAGGTTTGTGTCGTGTCGGTGTGTGTGTATATATATATATATATATAATATTAAATAAGATAACTATAATAATATTAAAATTAGTAAATTTATATTAGTTTTAAATATATATTTATTATATTAATTATTATAAAATATATGCTAAACAGAAAAAAATGTATATAAAATATATATTTACCCATTAGGGTGAAAAGAACCACTGGCAAGGAAATTGAGTGTTGCCAGTACCTTGCCCAGTGGCGGTTGGCAGATCCTCTCCCGTGTAAGAACAGGGGAGTCCACGCTATGGTGAATAAAGTAGCTGTTGCCTCCCAGTAGGATCCCTATGTGGGGACCTAATATAAATATGAATAGTAGAAAGGGAAATGGCGCTGCTAAATTAATACCTTTGTCGGGTATATCCGTGGGGTGAGCCCAATGGTAATAGGCCCCCCTTTTAGCTGGAATTAGGGTGCAATTGGAGAGATACCCTGTGTTAATAGGAGGGTAGATGTTGGTTCCTCAGCTTCCACTAATTTCATTGAAATTAAGTAAAGGTGGGGGCGTGTCCTGGGGCTCTAGCAGAGCAGACATGCCTGCTTAGAGCTCTGCTTCACGGGACAGGAGCCGCGGATAATTCAACTCAAATCCAGCCGCAAAACATATGAAAATCAGCCTTATACCAGCTGGAAGGTGAGAGGACCACAAAAATCTAAAAATGGTGCTGGGAGGCTCGAGGAATAGATCCAAAACTAACCCCTCATGCAGCGCTCAGCTGACTGGAAGTGCCACCAGGAAAACACAGCTCGCCTCAGAGCAGCTCCCCTCAGGTAAACAAAGGAAACAAAAGGCAGCTAAAGCAGCCAAACCTGACAACCTAATGGCAGCACTTTCTAACATTTCCTCAGAAAATGAGGAAGAAGAGGCTAGCACATTATCACAAAGGGATATTGGGACAGTGAAGTCCCCTCAGGACTGCTCAAGCAGTTTGAAAGGATGCTCCGCAGAGCCCTGAAACAGACCTCAGAGCAAATCACCTCAAGTCTCACTAAGGAAATAAGAGAAGTGGGATGCCGCACAGATGCCCTGGAAGCCAAGGTAGAGGAGATTGAAGTATACACACAGGACTGTATATCTGAGATTGACGCACTTAAAGAGGAAAACTTCTCCTTACAGAATAGATTAGAGGACTTTGAGAACCAGGAAAGGAGGTCTAACCTAAGATTTAGGGGCATACCAGAGTCTGTAATGGACCTTCAATCCACCGTCTTAGCTCTATGTCAAGAACTACTCCCAGGTATTCCTGTTGAACGTCTAGAAATGGACAGAATTCACAGGGCACTTACCCCTAAAAAAACAGATGGTCCTCCCAGGGACATAGTAGCCAAGTTCCACTACTATAAGTCTAAAGAGCAAATTTTGACGGCAGCAAGGGAAAAAAACAACTTGTCATTCCAAAGCTATAACTATCAAATTTTCGCTGACATCTCGCAATTAACCATCACTAAAAGAAGAGCTATGAAACCCCTCCTAATCGAGTTGCAGCAACGAAATGTTAAATACCAATGGGGTTTCCCCTTCTCCCTTCGGTTCACGCTACAAGGAACGAAAATAGTCTGTAGAACTCCGGATCAACTGCACCAAGCCCTGGTTGACTTCAAGCTAATCGAGCAACCCTCTGCTACTTCAAACGCACGCAGAAGACAGTCTTCTTCTCCTTCTAGCAACCAAGCAACACAGCAGGATCAAAATGATGACATCCGTCATTCAAGCAAGCGTAGCAGACTCGCCCCGCATCCCCCTGAACGAGATGACTCAATGGACTGAGTTTCCATCACCACTAACATATTTTCTTTCCCACTTTAGGTTGGACCTTAGGTCATCTATTACTGAAAAGACTACCTTTTTTCTTGTTTGCTTCTTCCTCCACAGTTGGTGTAACCGGCTCTGCCTCAACCAGAGGCTTTGAGATCACCACTTTTCATCCCACACCCCTTAAATTACATAAGAAACTCACTCCTATCAGCCTCTTTCCTTAACTGAAATATGCACCCCACATAGCATTATAGTTAGAGACTTGGGAAAACTCTGAGTATGCATACACACACTTTATCAACAGCCTTAATCGACCTGACATATTCTTTCATCCACCCCCCCTCAAAACCAACTCTCGTACACCCTATAACAATAGCTTACCTGGTACTTCCCCTGCGCACTAACTTAGATTCTTTATTCCATTGGGATGTCCACCATGACTGAGGCAATTCCTCCGTCACGACAAGTACCCAGGTAACCAACACTCCTCTTCAAACCCCATCCCATATCTATTTTCCCGGCCTAGCCCCAGAGTAACCCATCTCGCTCCAATCGCCGCAAGTCCCATCTGGGTAACGCTTAACATACCTAGGTAAGGAAAAGTTCCCTCTCCCCCCTCCCTTTCAGCAGACAACACAATTATTTGGAACATGCACTTAGAACTCTCTTACATTTTCTTCACACATTACAGAATGCGGCTTCCTGTCCTGTGGGAAAACATGCACCCCGCCCGGTCTACCTCGGGTCCCCAAACTAATATGTGGGGATACGACGATGACCACCTTTTCCTTGGCAGGGACCTATTTCCCCAGCCAAGGGGATATTTTGAACACTTACTTTATGAGTTGATACATGACAATGCTCTAACCTATGTTGTTTTTTCTCTCCCTTTCGAGTTCTCCTCCCTAGGAACCTTTCCATCCTCATTCCCCACCCCGTCTGCATGGAATGATCCGGGTAACAGCCGCACGTGGAATCACGGTAAGACGAAAACCTTGGGTTGGCTACCATGGCACCTCTGAACCTATTATCTCTCAATGTACAAGGTTTGAATGTACCACAAAAGCGAACAAAAGCATTTAGGCTCTTCCAATCAAAAAAGGTCCACATAGTATGCTTGCAGGAAACACATTTTACCCCGAACACGACCCCTAAATATTTCCACTCAGCTTACCCACAAATATACACTGCATCGGCCCCAGTAAAGAAGAGAGGTACTCTTATAGCTATCCATCGCTCTACCCCATTTACATTAAACTCAGAACTTAAGGACCCAGAAGGGAGATACCTGATTCTAACAGGTTACATTCTAGACACAGCAGTCACGATAGTATCTTATTACGCCCCTAACCTCAACCCAATGCCATTTATGTCCCACCTTCTTCAAACTATCAACTCCCATAAAATAGGTTCACTTCTAATATGTGGAGACTCCAATCAAGTTATTCTCCCTTTTTTAGACAAGTCGCCCTATGTTCAGCAGAAACAACAACCCAAATGGAATCTCCCCAATCTTCTTTCAAAATACAATCTTGTAGACTCCTGGAGAGAATCGAACCCCACAAGACGCAATTATACATACTTTTCTAATCCACACCAATCCTTTAGCAGAATAGACCACATATTTTTAACAATCGGAATGATACCTGAAATCCTCAACTCAGACATTATCCCTATTCCATGGTCAGACCACAACGCTGTACTCACAACTATAGCATCTACTATCCCCAAAAAACATGACCGATCCTGGTACATGCCAGAAATATTACTCAACCATCCCTCTCATAGCTTAGCAATTGAACAATCCTTGAGAGACTACTTAATTCACAACGAGAGTCCGGACATTTCTGCCCTCACGCTATGGGAAGCCCACAAGCCGGTCCTAAGGGGAACTTTCCAAAGACAATTAGGGATCCTCAAAAAAGAAAGAAAACAAATGGCAATGAAGCTAGAAACAGAATTTAACTTAGCCTATTCGGACTTCCAAAACAATTACTCGCCTAGAACCAGGGACCGGTTGGACAAAGCCCGCCTAGAATATGACTTATTTCTTACTGAATCTGCCAACAAACAAATAAATAGATCCAAACACACTTTTTACAAATCAGCTAACAAACCGGGGGCGTATTTAGCGAGATCGCTTAACTCAATCAACAAATCCTACTCCCCCATAAAATTGAAATTGGTAAATAGCATCCTATCCAGTAACCCCCTTAAAATCGTACAAAAATTCAGCACCCACCTGAAAAAGTTATATTCGGAAACAAATACATTTTGCGAACAGGACGCAGACCTCTTCTTTGCAGAGCTCCACCTTCCCCAAATGTCTGACCCCCAAAGATCACAGCTAGACTTACCTATCTCACATAAAGAAGTAATTGACGCGATAAAAGACCTCAAACTTAATAAAAGGCCAGGACCAGATGGCTTCACAGCTAAATACTACAAGACGTATGCAGAACTTCTTTCACCTAGATTAGCTGATGCATTCAATGATTTACTAATTCATAAGTCATTCCGACAAGAGTCACTCCTAGCCACAGTTTGCATGATCCCGAAACCACAATCTGACAATTCCCTGTGTGAAAATTTTCGCCCCATTTCAATGCTAAACACAGACATCAAAATTCTAGGGAAAATCTTGGCGATCCGCCTAAACAAAACAATTGGATCCCTGATCCATCATGACCAGGTTGGCTTCATCCCTAACCGCCAGGCGGGGGACAACATAAGGAGGGCAAGTTTGTTGGCGCACTTCGCAAAAAAAGAGGGGTATCCCTGCATGTTTCCTCTCCTTGGACATAAAACAGGCATTCGACTCTGTATCCTGGTCCTATCTAAAATTTGCATTACAAAAATGGGGCTTCGGACCTAATTTCATGACATGGACAAGGAAATTATATGATAATCCGAAGGCCTGTGTCAAATACGCAGGATACAGATCAGACTTGTTTTCCGTTGAGAGAGGCACAAGACAGGGGTGCCCGCTTTCCCCGCTCTTATTTGCCCTCCTCATAGAACCACTCGCGCAAAAGATAAGGCTGGACCCCAAAATCCTAGGCATAGAAATAGGTGGCCACAAACATAAACTATGCCTGTTTGCGGATGACATCCTACTCTTTCTCGCATCTCCCCAAGTAACGGGCCCTAATTTAACATCCCTTTTAAAACAATTTTCATCTCTTTCAGGACTAGCTATAAACCCCAAAAAATGCTTAGCACTCAACATATCCCTCTCACCTATGGAACTAATTGCAGCTAAATCCGGTCTTCCTTTTCAATGGTCAGACAAAAGCATCCCATACTTAGGAATCAACCTCACAGCCTCCTTTTCAGATGCATTTTCATCCAACTACCCCCCCCCCCTCCTAAAACAAATCTCAAACCTCCTAAATTCCTGGGCCCACCTACCTTTGTCGTGGATCGGTAGAGTTAATGTAACCAAAATGTCAATTCTACCGAAACTCCTCTACTTCTTCAGAGTACTCCCTGTACCAATTCCTTCTTATTACTTAAGGCTGATACAAAAAAGAGTTTCCAACTTTATATGGGGGTCCGCCAGACCAAGGATTAAACACCAAATTTTACATCTACCAAAAGCTAATGGCGGACTGGGGCTACCCAACTTCATGAACTATTATAGAGCAGCGCAATTAACTGATTTAGTGAAATACCACGCCACACGAGATCCACCCCTTTGGGTATCAATCGAAGCGGTGGACTGCGACCCTATTTCAATTTCAAACATATTATGGATCCCCCCCAAAACGCGTAAAACTATTCA
The DNA here is from genome assembly GCA_029574335.1 of Rana kukunoris. NCBI lineage: Eukaryota > Metazoa > Chordata > Amphibia > Anura > Ranidae > Rana > Rana kukunoris. The sequence goes on from CM056049.1 coordinate 544,757,868, forward strand.
CAACCCCATCACTAAGCATTCTCTCTCCCTTTGGGACAAATTGAAGACCAAAAACAAACTTCTATCCCCTCATATTCCACTTTTATCCTTTCACAAAAACCCAGCATTTTACCCGGCTTGGGTATATCCCAACTCATCTAAAGAATGGGCCAAGAAGGGCTGCACAAATTTATACAAGCTAATGGACTCATCGACGTTTAAGTCCTTCCCCAATATTTGCGATACATACAACATACCGCAATCTGAACTATTCAAATATTTACAAATAAAGAATTTCTTCAAACCATACATTGATTCCGTATCCCACCCCCCTCGCCTAACTGTCTTTGAAAAGCTTTGTACAAATGACCCCCCCACCAGGGGTAGGATCTCAATAGTATACGCTCAACTACTGCTCAATTCCACAACAGAGAAACTTTCCTACGTAAGCAAGTGGGAAAAGGACCTTGATCAAGAACTAGATACATCAGATTGGAATCAAATTTGGAGCAACACTAAATCAGCGTCATTAAATGTAATAGCGTGCGAAACTAACTATAAAGTACTTACAAGGTGGTATCTAGTTCCTACCAGAATTACGAAGTTTGTACCAAACTACCCTGATCACTGTTTCAGGGGTTGCTCTTCCCCAGGAACGTTCTTTCATATCTGGTGGTCGTGCCCAACAGCGCACTCATTCTGGTCGGAAATTTTTAAAATAATAAGCCAACTCACGGGAACCAAAGTTCCAATTGATCCTAAATTAGCATTATTGAACCTAAAACCGGGGAATATCCCACACAAACAATTTAAATTAATCCTACAGCTTACCACAGCCGCAAAACAAACACTGGCTAAAGCGTGGAAGTCCCCTAATCTACCCCTCAGCGAAACAATAAACAGAATGAATGTAGCATCGGCACACGCCAAAATGATGGCAATAGACCAGGACACGTTAGCCGGATATGAAAGTTCATGGAAACCTTGGTTGAACTACGTTCTACCCAGTGTAAATACTGATTCTGTTATATTGCCATGGTAGCCCAGCCATCCTTAGCAAACCTCCACTTACTATAACAACAGACAACAAAATCCGGACCACTCCTGCAGACACCCCTCACCCCCCCCCCCCCTCCTACCCTCCTCCCGTCTCCCCACATTTTGGGCGACAGTCTGGAAAGATATTGTTACTAATGTTATTAATATTGTTTTATGAGTAGGTACTGTTGAAGCTCCCTGATGTACGCATTGATACACTTGCATGAACTATAAGCCCTATCATTTCCAGGACTGCTCATTACAGATGAGGCACCTTATAGCAGGTCAGGCAAAAACAACCATATGGACTCCACAACATACTTACCCATTTATAGACCACTGGAAAAAATGCCTCATCAGATGTACAATGTTCTTGTTTACATGTTATATGCTTTTTATGTATTCTATCTACTCACTGATCTTGTACGAACCATTATCTTCTCAATAAAGATATTTTGACAAGGAAATTAAGTAAAGGTGAATTAATTAGGTCATGAGCCTGTGCAGGCCAGCAGGCTCAAAGATTGCTAAAGTAAAATGATCTTATGCTGCTATAAGGATGCCAGTTGTGACCGATGCACCCTAAACCATATAAAACAAAGAAAAAAATGTGTCTCTAGAGTCTAATAGGTAGGAATCCCTACTAGTGTGGTTACTAGTGTGATCAACCACACTAGTAATTTTTATCTGTATAATCTTAGTTTGTTATTACTAGGAGGCTTTAACTAGCTGCTATATATCATTATTCGGTTCATTGACAAGTGAGATGCAAGCTTGATATAAGCTCTTTTCAGGTTCTAGAAGTTTTTTTTACATTATGGCTCCTGTCTGGTCACTCCGTGGTTTGGGGTGTTCAGATGTGCAGTGGTGTTTTATTCACTGGATATTACTTCTTATTTTTACTATGTACTTACTTAGCGCATTGTCGGTATGCTATAAGTATTACTAGTTTTTTTTTGAACGATTGGCAAATTTATATGCAAAATATAAACAGACAGCCCTCCCAAAAACTCAGCGCTTTAGTAAACAGTAAGATAAATACAAAAACCAAAAATACAGTGAAAGAAGGTACCGATCTACAATGCACCTCCTTCACATAATTATATCATGCTATTCAATAGCTGGAGCTGCTACTGTCTCCTGTCAGAAGGCAGGCATAGAATAGAGAACAAATAGAGAACAAAAAAATATATATCATCACGACGATCAGGAAGCAGAGCGTGCTAGCAGAGCGGGACTTATCGAAATAAACAACAAGCGGGAGACGCCGTCCTGGATGCCCATGCCTGTTACCTGATGAGAGATACGTTGTTTTTGCCTGATTTTATCAACTAAATGTGAGTGTATCTTGTGTGTCCTTACATTTTTATTAAACCAAAACGGAATTACACTATATACCTCCATCTGTCTTTTTCCATACATGGGAGCTATACCTAAAAGACGAGTAGATCCTGATTATCCCTGGTGTTAACAAGTGTCATTCGTTTAATGCTCACTGACCAAGAGTTGATTTTAACTATAGCACGATTGGTGGTGGAGATTAAGAAGATATCATTAGACCTGGGTTGTAGGAGTTTCCTGTCTTCTTTCTCACGGACTCCTTCTGGGACACTGTCTTTTTATTCATGTTCACATTCTAATGAACTTTGGACTTTTTATAGTGTGAAAATTTCATTTAGGAGCGCTGCTTTTTTATGTATATTCTTTGATATATATTTTTTTGTTCTGGCAAATTTATATATTGGCGGGTTAATTACTGTCATATTTCATATGTCTTTTCCAGTTTTTAAGATGGCGGGCGGGAAGCTGAGTGTGACTCACATCGAGGCTGCGCTCCACGTCTTGTGTACAAATGCGGTGATTCAGCACGCCGCCTGTATCCCGTGAACACGTCCCAGTTGTGACTAAACCTAGGGAGGCGGCGTGCTGACGTCACCGCGTATTCGACCTCTACCCCGAAGATACGGGTTGTTTGTGCTAGCCGGCCGGCTACATACTTTTCGATGCTTTTACTTCACTTCTAATTGTAAGTGCATACCTTTTTATTGATATCAATAAATGAACGATTCACACTATGGGCCAGATTCAGGTAGAGTTGCGCTGGAGTAATTCGATATGCGCCGCGTAACTGTGAAGATGCGCCGTCGTTTCTATGTGCCCGTACCCACCAAACTAGATGCGCCCAATAACGGGCCATTTGCGACCGGCGGAACGTTCCGACGCCAGAGTATCGTCAGCGCTTAATTTCGCTTGGCGCATCAGTCGCGCCTATTGATTTCCCCTGCAAATATGCAAATGAGGGATTTTTCCCAATTCACGAACGGATTAGCACCATACGCTGGCTACATGCGCCGCGCGTATCTCGTCCGTCCGGCGCAAAGTTATTTCTACAAAAGGCTGCTTTATCTTTACTCCAGACGGCCACAGGTCAGCAGGAGAGCAGCTACAGCAGCGTTACCGACGAAACTAGCAAGCTGAACAACCACACTTGCAAGGACAACACCTCTGTGTGCCAACAAGCCGGGGGCACTCGTGGTCCTAAGACTAGTACTGGGTCCCTCGCTACGGAGGAGGCGGGCACGTGAGAGGATATACCGCACGCGTATGAACCTCTTTGGCATGGGTGATGAGGAGGTGTATCGCCTCTTCAGATTCAGCCCAGATGCAATACTTGAACTAACCACAACCCTGCAGGGTGACATCACCAGCAAGACACACCGCTCACAAGCAGTGCAGCCACTGGTGAAGGTACTGGCAACACTTAATTTCCTTGCAAGTGGATCATTCCAGCGTACAAGTGGAGTGGTGGCTGGGATGTCACAGTCCTACATAAGCAGATGTGTGCACCAGGTTGTCCCTGCAATCCTCAGACGCATGTCCAACCAGTTCATCAGACCAACCACTGAGGAGCTGCGGCTGAAGGCAATGACAGATTTCTACAACATTGCCAGATTCCCACGCACTGTGGGGGCCATTGATTGCACACATGTGGCCCTTCAGCCCCCCAGTGCCACAGAGCACATATACCGCAATCGGAAGCATTGGCATTCCATCAACGTACAGGTGATAGCCGATGCCCAACGCCTCATATGGCACGTCCATGCCAAACACCCCGGGTCCAGCCATGACAGCTTCATATACAATCAGAGTCCCATCCCAGCAGAATTCGAGCAGAACATGTATGGGGACAGCTGGCTGGTTGGTGAGTGACATGGGAGTCAGGCATGACTATCCCCTCCCGTGATGCACATCAGAAGTGGCACATGCATGACTAACATCCTCCTGTATTTTCCCTTACAGGTGACTCTGCATATGCACTGGGACCCCATCTAATGACTCCTTTCCGCAACCCCCAAGCCAGAGGAGAGAGAAAATACAATGAAGCACACATCAAAACTCGTGCAGTGGTGGAGCAAACATTCGGGCTCCTGAAGTCCCGTTTCCGCTGCCTGGATAAGTCCGGGGGGACCCTATTGTATTCCCCTACCTTTGTGTGTCAGATCATCGCTGCATGTTGCATTCTGCACAACTTTGCTATGAGAAAAGGCCTGCAGATTAACATGCGTGATGACCTGACCCCCGACCCACACAGTCCCCACCTGCCAAAGGAGAACCAGTCTGCTTATGGAAGAGCAGTCAGGAGGGTCCTCGCCGTAGGCATCTTTGGACACTAAACCAAAACATTGATCACACGGACAATGCACGCGTGTACACCACTGATGTCCCTAGATCACATACACCACATGCACATCGCATTGGATTAGCCCAAGTCCAGCATGTAGGACTTGGGAGCAGCAACGCCAGTGTCAAGGCCCCAATGATGTCACTGTCCATTCATACACCTTTCACACGTCATTCATACAGCCGTGGGGTTAACTTCACCACCACGGCCGAGGGTGACACCCCTTACTGTCAGGAGTGCCACCCTCTCACATTCACACACCATTCACACTGTCCCCTGCACTCCTGACCGTGTGCAGTTCAAAAGAAATAAAAAATCTCATAACCTGAGCAAGAAAATAAAATATAAACTCATAACCTGAGTATAAAAATAACAAAAAACTCATAACCTGAGTAATAAAAAAACAAAAAATATAAACCAAATAAAAACAAAACCCTCATCTGGGATGACGGGGGCTCCTCCTTGGGGGCACTCTCGGGCTCCTCAGCTGCCTGGAGGGAGTGGGTGGTGGTGGGGGTGTGGGGGCATCTTGAGGAGGCTGATCCCCGGGTGGGCCACTCCGGGCAGCTGTTGGCTGCATGCCCTCCAAGGCCACTGCAATCCGGCTCAGATAGAGGTTAGTCTGGGCCTGCATCCTCAACTGGCGGGTGACTTGATGCCGCTGGTCACGCTGCCGCTGCCTCCCCTCTTCCCGGATGGCAGCAGTGTTGGCATGTACAGCTGCTGTCAGGTGCCGGACATCAGCCTGCACCTCCCCCAGGCTGGTAACAAGGTTCTGAACACCACTGGGCAGCTGCGACATGGAGCCCAGGCTGTCAGCGACCCGGTCCAGGTGGCCAGCAATCTCCCCCATCTGCTGGGTCTGCTTGGCGTGGTCCAACAGCACCTGGTCCTTGACCAGATCACACACCCCCCTGGTCTTCCGGGTGGCCTTCCTGGGGGCAGGAGAAGGTTGTCCCCGTGGGGATGGAGTCGCCCTTGAGGGGCTACCGAGGATGGGGGAGGGGATGACAGAGGGCCCTGCTGAAGAGGAGGACTCCTCCAACAATAAGATGAAGTCCTGTTCAGGGACAGGCTCCTCCACAACCACCTCTGCAGAGGTGGTGTGGGCACTCTCCTCCACCTCGGTCTCTTCAGCACCCAGGGGCTCATCATCATGATCCCGTTGGGAGGTTGGGGTGGACTGGCCGCCAAGAGATGATGGCCCAGCTCCGTCATCTGTGGATGACACAAAGAAGACACATGTTGGTGGTCCCACACACTTGGCACATGTACCCCCCCCCCCCCACATGCAACACACCAAATAGGGGATAAAAAACACTTACCTGTCCTGGAGCCTTCCTCCATGGAGTCATATCCAGGGACCCCCTCCAACTGCTCCCTGTCCAGGCAGCGTGCGACCACCTCCTCCTCTGCGGTCAGGCTGACAGGACACGGGGGACCACCACCTGTGCCCCTCTCATGCCTCCTGATGGTGGCCACCTTGCCCTTGACCTTGCGCCGCAAGTCATTTATTTTTTTCTGAATGTCAGAAGCAGTCCGGATGGAGTACCCCAAGACATTCACCCTGGCAGCAATGGTCTCCAGGATGCCCTGCTTTCTCTCCCGGCTGGTCTTCCGGCTTTTTTTCCCATGGAGTAAATCATTAACAGACTCCATTGCTGATATGATGACCGAGACCTCCTGGGAATTAAAATTGAGGTTCCTCCTCTCTTTGGGGGTAGCGGGAGCAGCCATCACTGAGCAAAAGTATCTTCCCTGGGGTGGGGGGAAAGGAACTACTTTTGCGCCGGAATGGCGTTTCCGCCTGCGCTTTTAAGCGCCCAACGGAAGGCATTGCGCTGACGTTTCCCGGGAAGTGGTGCCGACGGAAGTTGTGAGCATGCGCACAAGGGGGCGAGTGGAGCCGCACTCACTGCGCATGCTCCGTGGATGATGCGCTGAACGTAAGCCTCTGCGCTGGGCTCCGCCCATCATTTACATATGATCACACCCACTTCCACTTGCGTCGGGTTACGCCAGCGCATTATCGTTACTCTGGCGCAAGTTTACGCGCAACTGCTATGTGAATAACAGTACTTGCGCTGAAAGGGTCGTCAGAGTAACGTAAATGAGAAGCGTTACTCTGGAGCAAAGATGCTCTCATCTACCTGAATCTGGCCCTATGTGAGTTTCTCTGTTTCCTATACATACCACGATGCACATTGAGTGTGTGAGGAGACTGCCTTCATCTAGGTGACCGCAATTTGGAGCTCTCTGAAGACTTCGGGCCAGATTCTCGTAGATGCGCGCCTAATTATGCAGGCGTTGCGCATCTCAGATGCACTACGCTGACGTAACACGGAGTGGCAAGTACCGTATTCCCTAAGTAAATGCGCTCCAAGATGCGCCTGCGTCGCGTAAAATCATGGGCGTAATCCGGCGCAACTCCAAAGTAGGAGGAAAGTGGGCGTGTTGCATTATAATGAAGCGTGACCCTATGCAAATGCAGGCCGGGACGAACGGAGCATGCGCCGTGACATGGATGACCCGCGCCGTGACATGGATGACCCGCGCCGTGACGTGGATGCCTTCTGCGCATGCGCAAAGCCTCCCTACGATGCGCCGGCGCAGGGTATATAATGCGCCCACACATGCGCCCGTGCAGCGCAAACGTCTCCCATTTTTTTGATAGTGACGGCCAAAGTTTGTGCTGGACAAGATGACAGGGAGAGGAGGAAGAAGAATTTCTCCCCAGAGGAGAGGGCCATTGTCGTCAGGGCCATGGAGAAGTATGACTCGCGGCTCCATGGTGCTGACAGTGCCCGGACCAGCAAGTCCCGGAGGGATCAGATTTTAATGAGGGTCGCGTGCCAGGTCAATGCCCTCTCTCATGAGGTCCGGACACCGCAGGACATTCAGAAGAAAATGAATGACCTGCGGCGTCATGTGAAGGGCAAGCTGGCTGCCATAGCTCGGCATGCCAGGGGCACTGGAGGGGGCCCACCCTGCCCTGTCCGCCTGAGTGAGGAGGAGAAGGTGGTTGCCCGCTGCCTGCAGACGGAGCAGGTAGAGGGAGTTGGGGGCTATGAGTCCCAGAAGCCAGCCGTGAGGACAGGTAAGTGTGTTTTAGATTCTATCTGTTGTGTACATGTATGGGGGTGGAAGGGAACATGTGCCAAGTGTGTGGGTCCACCAACATGGGCATCTTTTGTGTCATCCACAGATGTGCAGGAGGGAGCGGGGCCATCTGTTGATGCCAGGGCCCATCAGGATCCATCCCCTGAAGATACAGTCCCTCTGGCTGCCCCCCTGGAACAGGACTTGGAGGGAAGTGGGCACACCTCAACGGAGGAGGTGGTTGAGGAGGGTGTGGTAGTCCAGGACCAGGCCCTCTATGTTGTTGTGGAGGAGGATGGTGGGTTGGCCGGACCAGCCCAGGCTATTCCTCTACCTGTAGCGAACCCCTCAGTGTCCCCCTCCAACCTCTCCAGTCCCTCTCTTTCCCCCCCCCTCATCTCCGGCCCCTCAACATCCTCCCCTTATGCCCGGTCCCCTGCCACTCCCCGCAAGGCGACGTGCAAGACCAGGGGTGTATCCAAGGTCCTGCCGGAAGAGCTGGTCAGACAGCAGGACCAGCAAAATCAGCACCTGGCCGAGGTCGTGGAGGAGATGAGGCGCCTGGCCGACAGCCTGGCATCCTCGGACAATATTACAGATGCCATCCAGGATGTTGCTGTTAACAGCGCAGCAACGCTGACCAGCTTGGGGGAGCTGCAGGAAAACACCTCGGAACTTGTGGGGGAGGTTCATGCCCTGCGCCTTGCTGTCGAGGCGCAGACTGCTGTGCAGACCCGCATAGCGGTTGCCCTGGAGGGCATGCAGGCAGCCAGGGAGGGACGTGGGGATGCTCCTCCTCAACCTGCTGCCCCCCCCCCCATCTGTGGCTGCCCCCAGGCAAGTGAGGGGCAGGACCCGTGGCACCAGGCAGAGCCCCCGCCAGGCCCATTAATTTTATTTTTCTTTATTATTATGCTCTGGATAAGAGCTTTTTTTATTTTTTTTTGGATACTGAACACGGTGCAGTGTGAATGGTGTGTGAATGTGAGAGGGTGGCACTCCTGACAGTAAGGGGTGTCACCCTCGGCCGTGGTGGTGAAGTTAACCCCACGGCTGTATGAATGATGTGTGAAAGGTGTATGAATGGACAGCAACATCATTGGGGCCTTGACGTGGCGTTGCTGCTCCCAAGTCCTACATGCTGGACTTGGGCTAATCCAATGCGATGTGCATGTGGTGTGTGTGATCTAGGGACATCAGTGGTGTACACGCGTGCATTGTCTGTGTGCCATGCTGTATGTGTGTGTTTAACGGTCAAAGATTCGTAACACGAGGACCCTCCTGACTGCTCTTCCATCAGCTGACGGGGTCTCCTCTGGCGGGGGGGGGCTGTGTGGTTGGGGGGTCAGGTCATCACGTAGGGCAATGTGCAGGCCCTTTCGCATGGCAAAGTTGTGCAGAATACAACATGCACCAATGATCTGACCCACAAAGTTGGGGGAATACAATAGGGCCCCCCCAGACTTATCCAGGCATCGGAAATGGGACTTCAGGAGGCCAAATGTGCGCTCCACCACTGCACGGGTTTTGATGTGTGCTTCATTGTATCTTCTCTCTCCTCTGGTTTGGGGGTTCCGGAAAGGAGTCATGAGATGGGGTCCCAGTGTATATGCAGAGTCACCTGTAAGGGAAAAGACAGGAGGATGGTAGTCATGCATGTGCCACTTCTGTTGTGCATCATGGGAGGGGATAGTCATGGCTGCCACCCATGTCACTCACCAACCAGCCAGCTGTCCCCATACATGTCCTGCTCAAAATCTTCTGGGATGTTGCTTTGACGGTAGATGTAGCTGTCATGGCTGGACCCGGGGTCTTTGGCACGGACGTGCCATATGAGGTATTTGGCATCGGCTATCACCTGTACGTTGATGGAATGCCAATGCTTCCGATTGCGGTATATGTGCTCTGTGGCACTGGGGGGCTGGAGTGCCACATGTGTGCAATCAATGGCCCCGATGGTGCGTGGGAATCCGTCAATTTTGTAGAAATCTGTCATTGCCTTCTGCCGCAGGTGCTCAGTGGTGGGTCTGATGAACTGGTTGGACATGCGTCTGAGGATTGCGGGGACAACCTGGTGCAGACATCTGCTTATGCTGGTTTGTGACATCCCAGCCACCACTCCACTTGTACGCTGGAATGATCCACTGGCCAGGAAATGCAGTGTTGCCAGTACCTTCACCAGTGGCTGCAGTGCACGTGAGTGGTATGTCTGGCTGGTGATGTCATCCTGCAGGGCTGTGGTTATTTCCAGGATGGCAGCAGGGCTGAATCTGAAGATGCGATACACCTCCTCATCACCCATGCCAAAGAGCCTCATGCGCGCTCGGTAGATCCTCTCACGTGCCCCCCTCCTCCTACTCCTCCTTCTATGCGCCTCTTCCTCTGCATACCTTAGTAGTGATAAGACCATGGCTGGCCCTGGCATCATTGGCATACGAATGTCTTGTCCAGTAAGTGTGATTGCTCAGCTAGTCCGTTACGGTGCTGCTGTAGTTGCTCTCCAGCTGACTTGCACACGGCCTTGAGCAAAGTTACCCGTGCTTTTATGAGGGGTATGTTTACTCAAGGCTTTCGAGTTACGCGCACCACGAGTAGCCAACGCCGGACGCGCGTAGTTTCGGGAATACGCGCATCTCCCTCATTTGCATATTTGCATGCTAATTCAATGGGAACTGAATATTTTTCATGCGTAACTATGCGCCTACGCCGCGCTAGCTTAATGCATTTTCGCCGGCCAGACGGAAACAAATTTCGCGCGTATGTGGTTCTGTGTTTACCGCGCATCGATACGCAGGCGAACATTTACTATTACGCCGCGCATATACATTTACGCAGGCGTAGCGCCTCTGAGAATCTGGCCCTTCATGTTTGCTTTTCAATGCTGCATTTTTTCTTTTATCTGGTAAGAGGCTATGGGCCAGATTCAGATAGGACTTATGCCAGAGTATCTCGAGATGTGCCGCCTAAGTCTAAATTTGCGCCGGAATATCTATGCACCGTACCCACAGAACTAGATACGCACCAAAATAGGCTATTCCCGACCGGCCTAACTTGCCTACACCTGCACATCCTAGGTGCATATTTATGCCGGACGCATCTGGCAAACCCATTGATTTCCTATGCAAATATGCAAATGAGGGAGATACGCCCATTCCCGAACATAGGCCCGTTCGGCACAGGCTACGGGCCAGATTCAGGTAGATGAGAGTATCTTTCCTCTGGAGTAACGCTTCTCATTTACGTTACTCTGAAGACCCTTTCAGCGCAAGTCCTGTAATTCACATAGCAGTTGCGCGTAAACTTGCGCCAGAGTAACGATAATGCGCTGGCGTAACCCGACGCAAGTGGAAGTGGGTGTGATCATATGTAAATGATGGGCGGAGCCCAGCGCAGAGGCTTACGTTCAGCGCATCATCCACGGAGCATGCGCAGTGAGTGCGGCTCCACTCGCCCCCCTTGTGCGCATGCTCACAACTTCCGTCGGCACCACTTCCTGGGAAACGTCAGCGCAATGCGTTCCGCTGGGCGCTTAAAAGCGCTGGCGGAAACGCCATTCCGGCGCAAAAGTAGTTCCGTTTCCCCCCACCCCAGGGAAGATACTTTTGCACTGTAATGGCTGCTCCCGCTACCCCCAGAGAGAGGAGGAACCTCAACTTTAATACCCAGGAGGTCTCAGTGATTATCTCGGCTATGGAGACGGAGAATGAATTTCTCCATGGCAAAAAAAGCCGGAAGACCAGTCGGGAGAGGAAGCAGGGCATCCTGGAGTCGATTGCTGCCAGGGTCAATGTCCTGGGCTACTCCACCCGGACTGCTGGGGACATACAAAAGAAAATAAATGACCTGCGGCGCAAGGTGAGGGACAAGGTGGCCTCCATCAGGAGGTATGAGAGGGGCACAGGTGGTGGTCCCCCATGTCCTGTCACCCTGACCGCAGAGGAGGAGGTGGTTGCTCGCTGCCTGGAGAGGGAGCAGGTGGAGGGGGTCGCAGGCTATGACTCCGTGGAGGAAGGCACAAGGACAGGTAAGTGTTATTATAATCCCCTATTTGTTGTTTTGCATTTGGGGGGGGGGGGGACATGTGCCAAGTGTGTGGGACCACCAACATGTGTCTGCTTTGTGTCATCCACAGATGACGGAGCTGGGCCATCATCTGTCAGCCTGCATTCCACCCCATCCCCCCCCACGCCATCATGTGCCCGAGCCACTGGGTGGTGAAGAGGTTGTGGAGGAGGAGAGTGGCCACACCACACCTGCCGAGGTGGTTGTGGAGGATCCTGCTGTGGCAGAGCAGGACTTTTCATTGGTTTTGTCTGTCTCCTCCCCTTCTCCTGGCCCGTCTGTCGTCCCCTCCCCCATCCTTGGAAGCCCCTCAAGGGCGACTCCTTCCACCCGTGGACATCCATCTTCTGGCCCCAGGAAGGCGACCCAGAAGACCAGGGGGGTGTCTGATGGTGTCCAGGACCAGTTGGCGAGGGATCACGCCAGGCAGACGGAACAGATGGGGGCCATAGCGGTGCACTTGGAGAAAGTGGCTGACAGCCTGGGCTCCGTTGCCAACCTCAGCAACGCAGTGCAGGATGTCAGCTCTAATTGCGCTGCAGTGGTCACCACTTTGGGGGAGGTGCAGGGGGATATCCAGCACCTCACTGCAGCCGTCCAGGCCAACACTGCTGCCATCCATGGGAACAGTGCTGCCATCCGGGAGCAGGGGAGGCTGAGTCGGCGGGCCCAGCATTACCAGGTGACCCGGCAGCTCCGGATGCAGGCCCAGACGAACACATACCTTGGACGGATAGCCAGGGCCTTGGAGGGCACGCAGGCCACACCTGCCAGGAGTGGCCCACCTGGGGATCAGCCACCTCCAGATGCCCCCCACCCCCACCCACTCCATCCAGGCAGCTGCGGAGCCAGAGAGGGGCCCCCAGAAGAAGCCCCCGGCATCCCCGATGAGGCCTTTTATTTTTTCTGGTTTTATCTTATTGTTTTTGACATACTCAGGTCATGAGTTTATTTTTTATTTTTCTCAGGTTATGAGATTTTTTGTCTTTTAATGATCAGGATATGAAATTTATAATTTATTTTTGTACTGCACACGGTCAGGAGTGCAGGGGACAGTGTGAATGGTGTGTGAATGTGAGAGGGTGGCACTCCTGAAAGTAAGGGGTGTCACCCTCGGCCGTGGTGGTGAAGTGAACCCCACGGCTGAATGAATGACGTGTGAAAGGTGTGTGAATGGACAGTGACATCATTGGGGCCTTGACGCTGGCGTTACTGCTCCCAACTCCTACATGCTGGACTTGGGCTAATCCAATGCGATGTGGATGTGGTGTGTGTGATCTAGGGACATCAGTGGTGTACATGCGTGCACTGTCTGTGTTATTAATGTTTTGGTTTAGTGTCCAAAGATGCCTACGGCGAGGACCCTCCTGACTGCTCTTCCATCAGCAGACTGGGTGTCCTCTGGCAGGTGGGGACTGTGTGGGTCGGGGGTCAGGTCATCACGTATGTCAATATGCAGGCCTTTTTTCATAGCAAAGTTATGTAGTATGCAACATGCACCGATGATCTGACACACAAAGGTAGGGGAATACAATAGGGCCCCCCCAGACTTATCCAGGCATCGGAAACGGGACTTCAGGAGCCCAAATGTTTGCTCCACCACTGCACGGGTTTTGATGTGTGCTTCATTGTATTTTCTCTCTCCTCTGGTTTGGGGGTTTCCGGAAAGGAGTCATTAGATGGGGTCCCAATGCATATGCAGAGTCACCTGTAAGGTAAAAGACAGGAGAATGTTAGTCATGCATGTGCGATTTCTGTTGTGCATCACGGGAGGGGATAGTCATGCCTGACTCCCATGTCACTCACCAACCAGCCAGCTGTCCCCATACATGTTCTGGTTAAATTCTGCTGGGATGGGGCTCTGATTGTATATGAAACTGTCATGGCTGGACCCGGGGTGTTTGGCACGGACGTGCCATATGAGGCGTTGGGCATCGGCTATCACCTGTACGTTGATGGAATGCCAATGCTTCCGATTGCGGTATATGTGCTCTGTGGCACTGGGGGGCTGTAGGGCCACATGTGTGCAATCAATGGCCCCCACAGTGCGTGGGAATCTGGCAATGTTGTAGAAATCTGTCATTGCCTTCTGCCGCAGCTCCTCAGTGGTGGGTCTGATGAACTGGTTGGACATGCGTCTGAGGATTGCAGGGACAACCTGGTGCACACATCTGCTTATGGAGGACTGTGACATCCCAGCCACCACTCCACTTGTACGCTGGAATGATCCACTTGCAAGGAAATGGAGTGTTGCCAGGACCTTCACCAGTGGCTGCACTGCTTGTGATCGGTGTGTTGGGCTGGTGATGTCATCCTGCAGGGTTGTGGTTAGTTCAAGTATTGCATCTGGGCTGAATCTGAATAGGCGATACACCTCCTCATCCCCCATGCCAAAGAGGCTCATACGTGTGCGGTATATCCTCTCACGTGCCCGCCTTCTTGGTTCCAGGGGACCCATCAGTAGTTCTAGGACCACGAGTGCCCCTGGCATGTTGGCACACAGAGGTGTTGTCCTTGCAAGTGGGGGTGCTCAGCTAGCTCCTATCGTCGGTAACGCTGCTGTAGCTGCTCTCCTGCTGACCTGTGACCGTCTGGAGTAAAGATAAAGCAGCCTTTTGTAGAAATAACTTTGCGCCGGACGGATCAGATGCGCGCGGCGCATGTAGCCAGCGTATGGTGCTAATCCGTTCGTGAATTGTGAAAAATCCCTCATTTGCATATTTGCAGGGGAAATCAATGGGCGCGACTGATGCGCCCAGCGAAAATAAACGCTGACGATACTCTGGCGTCGGAACGTTCCGCCGGTCGCAAATGAGCCGTTATTGGGCGCATCTAGTTTGGTGGGTACGGGCACATAGAAACGTCGGCGCATCAGCACAGTTACGCGGCGCATATCCAAATACTCCAGCGCAAGTGTTCGTGAATCTGGCCCTACATGCGGGGTGCCTAAGCTGTTTGGCCGGCATAAAGTTACCCCTCATAAAGCAGGGGTAACTTTGCACCAGACTTGCTCAAGTCAGCTGGAGAGCAGCTACAGCAGCACCGTTACAGACGAGCTGAGCAACCACACTTGCAGGACAACACATGGCAGCCGTGGTCCTAGCACTACTAATGGGTCTCCCGCCACCAGGGCCGCCATCAGGGGGGTACAGGCAGTACACTTGTAAGGGGCCCGGGGGTCCCCAGGGGCCTGGATGGGAACCCTCTTAAAAAAGGAAACCTTTTTTTTTCTTTTTTTTTTTTAGGGGTCCGGAGGCCACCAGGGCCCCAGATGGCAAACTCCCTTTTTTTTTATATAAAAAATAAATTACCAAATAAAGGGGACTTACCTTCCGGGACCTCTGGGTCCTTTAATAATAATAATGATAATAATAATTATATATATATTTTTGTCCGAAAGGCACTGGCCGTGAACTTGTTCTGCATACAGACTGCAGAACTTTTTCAGCCAACATTCAGGAAACTACAGAGTTTTTCTGCTCTTTTGTCCGATGAAGCGTACAGACGGTTTGATTATACGACAAAACACGTCCATCGGAATATTCGATCGTGTGTGCGATCCTTTAGCCTGTAGGGTTTAATATTGGGTTGGCTCACCCTTTGCAGCTATAAAAGCTTCAACTCTTCTGGGAAGGCCGTCCACAAGGTTTAGGAGTGTGTCCATGGGAATGTTTGACCTTTCTTCCAGAAGTGTATTTGTGAGGTCTGGAACTGATGTTGGACAAGAAGGCCTGGCTCACAGTCTCCGCTCTAATTCATTCCAAAGGTGTTTTATCGGGTTGAGGTCAGGACTCTGTGCAGGCCAGTCCAGTTCCTCCACCCCAAACTCACTCATTTATGTCTTTATGGTCCTTGCTTTGTGGACTGATCCAAATCATTTGATAAAAGGGGGTTATGGTCTGGGGTTGTTTTTCAGGGGTTGGGTTTGGCCCCTTAGTTCCATTGAAGGGAACTCTTAAGGTGTCAGCATACCAAGACATTTTGTACAATTTCATGCTCCCAACTTTGTAGAAACAGTTTGGGGACGGCCCCTTCCTGTTCCAACATGACTGCTCACCAGTGCACAAAGCAAGGTCCATAAAGACACGGATGAGCAAGTTTGGGGTGGAGGAACTTGACTGGCCTGCACAGAGTCCTGACCTCAACTCGATAGAACACCTTAGAACTTAATTAGAGCAGAGACTGCAAGCCAGGCCTTCTTGTCCATCAAAAAAATATAAATAAAAATATATTAAAAAAAATATTTTTTTATAAAAAAAAAAAAAAAGGGGGAGTTCCCATCTGGGCCCCTGGGGACCCCCGGGCCCCTTACAGGTGTACTGCCTGTACCCCCCTAATGGCGGCCCTGGTCATAAGTCTCCATTGCTGTTATGAGGGCTGACATCTCCTGGGTGTTAAAGTTTTTTCCTCCTCTGCCTGTGGGGAACGGGAGCAGCCATCTCACAGCAAAAGTACCTTCCCTGGGGGGGGGGGGGAATAAAACTGGATGTACTTTTGCATAGGCTGGGTGTAAGTTGGACCGGCGTATCTCTGTAAGTTGGGCCGGCATAGTTGTGAGCATGCTCACAAGGGAACGAACGTACTGAGCATGCTCCATCCAAGATACGCCGGGCGTAAATCACTAGACCATAATTTGCATAACGTCACACCCACTTGCAGTTGCACCGGCTTACGCCGAAGGAATTAAGTTACGCCGGCGCAAAGTTAGGTGCAAGTGCTTTATGAATACTGTAGTTGCCTCACTGAGTTACATCGGCATAAGGCCAGATTCTCAGCGGCGCTACGCCTGCGTAAATGTATATGCGCGGCGTAATAGTAAATGTGCGCCTGCGTATCGATGCGCGGTAAACACAGAACCACATACGCGCGATTTTTTTTTCCGTCTGGGCGGCGAAAATGCATTAAGCTAGCGCGGCGTAGGCGCATAGTTACGCATCTAAAATATTCAGTTCCCATTGAATTAGCATGCAAATATGCAAATGAGGGAGATGCGCGTATTCCCGAAAGTACGCGCGTCCGGCGTTGGCTACTCGTGGTGCGCGTAACTCGAAAGCCTTGAGTAAACATACCCCTCATAAAAGCACGGGTAACTTTGCTCAAGGCCGTGTGCAAGTCAGCTGGAGAGCAACTACAGCAGCACCGTAACGGACTAGCTGAGCAATCACACTTACTGGACAAGACATTCATATGCCAATGATGCCAGGGCCAGCCATGGTCTTATCAATACTAAGGTATGCAGAGGAAGAGGAGCATAGAAGGAGGAGGAGGAGGACGGGGGCACGTGAGAGGATCTACCGAGCGCGCATGAGCCTCTTTGGCATGGGTGATGAGGAGGTGTATCGCATCTTCAGATTCAGCCCTGCTGCCATCCTGGAAATAACCACAGCCCTGCAGGATGACATCACCAGCCAGACATACCGCTCACGTGCACTGCAGCCACTGGTGAAGGTCCTGGCAACACTCCATTTCCTGGCCAGTGGATCATTCCAGCGTACAAGTGGAGTGGTGGCTGGGATGTCACAAACCAGCATAAGCAGATGTGTGCACCAGGTTGTCCCTGCAATCCTCAGACGCATGTCCAACCAGTTCATCAGACCCACCACTGTGCACCTGCGGCAGAAGGCAATGACAGATTTCTACAGAATTGACGGATTCCCACGCACCATCGGGGCCATTGATTGCACACATGTGGCACTCCAGCCCCCCAGTGCCACAGAGCACATATACCGCAATCGGAAGCATTGGCATTCCATCAACGTACAGGTGATAGCCGATGCCAAATACCTCATATGGCACGTCTTTGCCAAAGACCCCGGGTCCAGCCATGACAGCTACATCTACCGTCAAAGCAACATCCCCGAAGATTTTGAGCAGGACATGTATGGGGACAGCTGGCTGGTTGGTGAGTGACATGGGTGGCAGCCATGACTATCCCCTCCCATGATGCACAACAGAAGTGGCACATGCATGACTACCATCCTCCTGTGTTTTCCCTTACAGGTGACTCTGCATATACACTGGGACCCCATCTCATGACTCCTTTCCGGAACCCCCAAACCAGAGGAGAGAGAAGATACAATGAAGCACACATCAAAACCCGTGCAGTGGTGGAGCGCACATTTGGCCTCCTGAAGTCCCGTTTCCGCTGCCTGGATAAGTCTGGGGGGGCCCTATTGTATTCCCCCAACTTTGTGGGTCAGATCATTGGTGCATGTTGTATTCTGCACAACTTTGCCATGCGAAAGGGCCTGCATATTGCCCTACGTGATGACCTGACCCCCCAACCACACAGCCCCCCCCCGCCAGAGGAGACCCCGTCAGCTGATGGAAGAGCAGTCAGGAGTGTCCTCGTGTTACGAATCTTTGACCTTTAAACACACACATACAGCATGGCACACAGACAATGCACGCGTGTACACCACTGATGTCCCTAGATCACACACACCACATGCACATCGCATTGGATTAGCCCAAGTCCAGCATGTAGGACTTGGGAGCAGCAACGCCACGTCAAGGCCCCAATGATGTTGCTGTCCATTCATACACCTTTCACACATCATTCATACAGCCGTGGGGTTAACTTCACCACCACGGCCGAGGGTGACACCCCTTACTTTCAGGAGTGCCACCCTCTCACATTCACACACCATTCACACTGCACCGTGTGCAGTATCCAAAAATATATAAAAAAAGCTCTTATCCAGAGCATAACAAAAAATAAATAAGCTCTTATCCAGAGCATAACAAAAAATAAATAAGCTCTTATCCAGAGCATAATACTAAAGAAAACTCAAATTAATGGGCCTGGCGGGGGCTCTGCCTGGTGCCACGGGTCCTGCCCCTCACTTGCCTGGGGGCAGCCCTAGATGGGGGGGGGGAGCAGGTTGAGGAGGAACATCCCCACGTCCCTCCCTGGCTGCCTGCATGCCCTCCAGGGCAACCGCTATGCGGGTCTGCACAGCAGTCTGCGCCTCGATAGCAAGGCGCAGGGCCTGAACCTCCCCCACAAGTTCTGAGGTGTTTTCCTGCAGCTCCCCCAAGCTGGTCAGCGTTGCTGCGCTGTTAACAGCAACATCCTGGATGGCATCTGTTATATTGTCCGAGGATGCCAGGCTGTCGGCCAGGCGCCTCATCTCCTCCACGACCTCGGCCAGGTGTTTATTTTGCTGGTCCTGCTGTCTGACCAGCTGTTCCGGCAGGACCTGGGATACACCCCTGGTCTTTGACGTCGCCTTGCGGGGAGTGGCAGGGGACCGGGCATAAGGGGAGGATGTTGAGGGGCCGGAGATGAGGGGGGGGGAAAGAGAGGGACTGGAGAGGTTGGAGGGGGACACTGAGGGGTTTGCTACAGGTAGAGGAATAGCCTGGGCTGGTCCGGCCAACCCACCATCCTCCTCCACAACAACATAGAGGGCCTGGTCCTGGACTACCACACCCTCCTCAACCACCTCCTCCGTTGAGGTGTGCCCACTTCCCTCCAAGTCCTGTTCCAGGGGGGCAGCCAGAGGGACTGTATCTTCAGGGGATGGATCCTGATGGGCCCTGGCATCAACAGATGGCCCCGCTCCCTCCTGCACATCTGTGGATGACACAAAAGATGCCCATGTTGGTGGACCCACACACTTGGCACATGTTCCCTTCCACCCCCATACATGTACACAACAGATAGAATAGAAAACACACTTACCTGTCCTCACGGCTGGCTTCTGGGACTCATAGCCCCCAACTCCCTCTACCTGCTCCGTCTGCAGGCAGCGGGCAACCACCTTCTCCTCCTCAGTCAGGGGCGGACAGGGCAGGCAGTGGGCCCCCTCCAGTGCCCCTGGCATGCCGAGCTATGGCAGCCAGCTTGCCCTTCACATGACGCCGCAGGTCATTCATTTTCTTTTGAATGTCCTGCGGTGTCCGGACCTCATGAGAGAGGGCATTGACCTGGCACGCCACCCTCATTAATATCTGATCCCTCCGGGACTTGCTGGTCCGGGCACTGTCAGCACCATGGAGCCGCGAGTCATACTTCTCCATGGCCCGTATGACAATGGCCCTCTCCTCTGGGGAGAAATTCTTCTTCCTCCTCTCCTTAACAGCAGTTGCCATCTTGTCCAGCACAAACTTTCGCCGTCACTCTCTAAAAAATGGGAGACGTTTGCGCTGCACGGGGGGCGCATGTGTGGGCGCATTATATACCCTGCGCGCGGCGCATCGTAGGGAGGCTTTGCGCATGCGCAGAAGGCATCCACGTCACGGCGCGGGTCAACCACACGTCATGGCGCGGGTCATCCATGTCACGGCGCATGCTCCGTTCGTCCCGGCCTGCATTTGCATGGGGTCACGCTTCATTATAATGCAACACGCCCACTTCCCTCCTACTTTGGAGTTGCGCCGGATTACGCCCATGATTTTACGCGACGCAGGCGCATCTTGGAGCGCATTTACTTAGGGAATACGGTACTTGCCACTCCGTGTTACGTCGGCGTAGTGCATCTGAGATGCGCAACGCCTGCATAATTAGGCGCGCATCTACGAGAATCTGGCCCATAGTGTATCTGAGATACGCTATGCCCGCCTAAAGATAGACAATTCTATCTGAATCTGGCCCTATGTGCCAGATTCAGGTAGATGCGCGCATATTTTCGCCAGTGTATCGCAGCGCATATACGCTGCGCTGACGCAAACTAGCGAGTGAAGTACAGTATTCACCAAGCGCATGTCCGTTACTTTGCGCCGGAGTAACGGAAATGCGCTGGCGTAACCCGGCGCAAGTGGAAGTGGGATGTTTAATCGTCAATAGTTCTTCTCATTGAGCTAGAGAACTTCCTGTCAGTAAGGTGTGCAGCAGACGCTCTCACCTTAGTCTGTTCACCTTAGGGATAGTGAGAGCAGGACGCTCTTAAAACGAGTCGGCTCTCCCCAGGGACAGCATCAGCTAGGCAGGCAGGATTTTTCACAGCTCTCTCCATTCTTCTCCAGACATCCTCGCCAGGTAGGCCCTACTTTTCCTTCACCTCCCCTGGAACCGATTGGCGGCCGTCCTTATCAGGATAAGCCGCCGAATCGGCTGAACGCTGGGGCCTCTTTCCCTCTCCTTACCCCACATTACCACCCACCTGCCAAGCAACCTTCCCCCCGGCACCCTCCCCGCGATTCCCCGTTTTCTCCCCTGAACCGCGCCAGCCACTGCTGATTCGCGGCCGCCGTATCTTAGGAAAGGCCGCGGCTTCATCCGCGGCCTAGCGGTGAGCCGCACTCTCGGCCAAAAACACCTTTAGTAGCCCCCCAGGACCTCACCCTCAGCCCCTGTAGGACACATCCACCCCTGGCCTCAACAACCAGCCCCCCCCGGCTCACCAATCCACCCAGCTGGCTACACACCAGCCTGGGTCCCATGTCCTGCTCCTGGTCGGCGGCCATCTTGGTACACCCCAGCAGCAGTGTTAGCTTCCCCCCCCCCTCCCACCCCCCTTTTCACAACTTAATAGTACTTGATCCAGGGGTTCGCCCGATCGCCTGTCAGGGATCAGGAAGGAATTTTTTCCCCTACCAAAGCAAATTGGCATAGCATGGTTAGGGGTTTTTTGCCTTCCTCTGGACCAAGCCGAGAGGATTCACTGAATTCTCTCTTCATCGCCACCAAAAGAAACAACTTTTCCCCCGGTGAATGGCGACCATGGCTAATCTGCGGTACTCCGCAGAAACCATTTGGAATCTGAGGCGTTTCCCTGCAACACTGCCAGCCATCACCAAAAAGACCCTAAGGCCTTGTACACACGACGGGAAATATCCGCTGTAAACGGTCCCCGGACCGTTTACAGCGTATATTTGCGCCGGGATGTTTTGATCCGATGGCTGTACACACCATCGGATCAAATTCCCCGCCGGCGCACAGCGCGGTGACGCGGCGGTGACGTTGACGCCGCCACGTGACCGCCACGTCACCGCACCAGGAAGTAAACACTTCCGCGCGCATGCGTCGGATCCATTCACAGGATACGACGCATGTGCGGCAAGATATGTCCGCTGGTTTGCCGTACTAACCAGCGGACATATCTGCCAGCCAGCTATCCGGCGGAAATATTTCAAAGCATGCTTTGGAATTTTTCCGCCGGATGAATCCGGCAAAAAGCGTCCGTTTTCCCCTACACACGAGGGGATTTTTCCGCTGAAATGGTCCGTCGGACCATCTTCAGCGGATTTATTCCCTCGTGTGTACAAGGCCTTTAAGAATTGAGCACCTTTTGAGGATCGATCGATGATCGACTGTCAAAAATTTTAGCCTTTTACCCCAACCTAAGCGCATTTCATGTGCTTTGATCAACACAAGATCGGCAGTAAAACACCGACTTGAAATCCATGATCTCATTCTACAACACGACCTAGACTGCCTCTTCATTACAGAGAGCTGGCTCACAGCCGACTGTAACACCATTCTAGGAGAATTGGTGCCAGAAAACTACCGTATTATTACGGAAAACAGAATAGGGCAAAGAGGAGGAGGACCGGCGGTGATCCATAAGACGCGTCTTGCGATCACAAAACCAAGCCTCCAAAACCCTCTTCCATTCATGGAAACCCTTAGGCCTCGTACACACAAGGGGATATGTCCGCTGAAAACGGTCCGATGGACCGTTTCAGCAGACATCTCCGCTTGTGTGTATGGGCTAGCGGACAGATTTCTCCACCCGACAGATTTCAAAGCATGCTTTGAAATCCATCCGGTGGAATCTGTCCGCCCGACATGTCTGCTGGTTAGTACACTTACCAGCAGACATGTCGTCCCCCACCGCCCCCAGCCGCGCCGTCGCCGAATGGATTCGGCGCATGCGCGGAAGTGTTTAACTTCCTGGTGCGGTGACGTGGCGGTGACGTGGCGGCGTCAACGTCACCGCCGCGTCACCGCGCTGTCCGGCGGCGGGGAATTTGATCCGATGGTGTGTACACGCCATCGGATCAAACTCCCGATCGGACATATCCGATGGAAATGGTCCGCGGACCGTTTTCATCGGATATGTCCGATCGTGTGTACGACGCCTAACTCTTCAACTGCAAGTAAACGGCCAGGAGACCGTCCGGATTCTACTCTGCTACAGGCCACCTGGCCCCAAGTCGCAGCTGCTCCCATCTTTGACGGACTTTGTCTCCACCTATACCCTGAATAGCAAACACCTTTTGCTGCTCGGGGACTTCAACCTCTGGGCCAACTCTCCGCAAGACCCCATTGCCGACGCCTGTATTGACCACCTGGAAGGATTAGGGCTTCAGCAACTAGTATGTGGGCCCACACATGCTTCAGGTCATACGCTCGATCTTATTTTCAGACAAGATCTGGAAATAAAAATTCTGGAAAATGAACCATTGACATGGACAGATCACCATGCAATTAAATTCATTGGGGTAGATTCATGTACAGATCCGACGGTGTATCTACTGATACACCGTCGGATCTGTGAGATCCGACGCTCGGATCTATGCGGCTGATTCCTCGAAACTCAGGTTTGAGCCGCATAGATCTCCCTTAGAGCCGACTGGTGTAAGTGAGTTACACTGTCGGTTCTTAGGCTGCATTCTCCCGCTGTCCGCTAGGTGGCGCTTCTTTTTTTCTACGCGACGAATATGCAAATGAGAAGAACCGCCGATTCAGAACCGAACGCCCGGCCGTCGCTTTTTTTTTACGTCGTTTGCGTTCGTCTTTTTCCGGCGGATCATTACCCCTGCTATATGCGGGGTAAGTGCGGCGGATCCTATGTTAAGTATGGCCGTCGTTCCCCCCGCGTCGAGTTTTGAATTTTTTACGTCGTTTACGTAAGTCGTCCGGGAATACGGCCATACGTTAATTGCGTTAACATCGAAAACAATGACGTCCTTGCGACGTCATTTAAAGCAATGCACGTGGGGAAATTTTGCCGGCGGCGCATGCGCAGTACGATCGGCGCGGGGACGCGCGTGATTTAAATAGTAAACTCCCCCTAGCCGCGGAATTTGCATTCCGCCGGGGATTTACGATCCGCCAGGGCTAATTACGAGGCAAGTGCTTTCTGAATACAGCACTTGCCTCAAAAACTGGCGCAGGCGAACAAGAAGACGATCGTAAACAAGATAGATCACGCGGATCAAAAGATCCGCTGATCTACATGAATCTACCCCATTATTTCCGAATTCCCCCCCTTAACAAAAACATCAAATCCAGTGACAACACACTGGACCAGATGTCAGAAGAAGCTCCATTCGGAACTCTTCAAAGCCACGTTAGGGGAAAAAATAAACACAATTCAGCCGCACCAAACAGCGGAAGAAACACTGGAGGCCATAAACACAGCACTATTGCAGTCAGCTGACTTGATAGCGCCGAAACGAAAGACCCAGATCAGGAAAAATAACTCTGGCTGGTTCACCAACCAGCTGGCGTTACTGAAGCAAGAACGCAGAAGGGCAGAAGCAGCCTGGAAAAGAAACTCTTCAGATGAGAACCTCTCGATCTACAAGGCAATAACCAGAAAATACTACAAGCAAATCTTCGAAGCCAAGAAAAACTATTTTTCTGAGGCTATCAACGGTGCCCTAAATCGCCCCTGCAAACTCTTCAAGCTGGTCACTCAGACCATGAATCCAGGATGTCTTGAAGCCCCCAACTTGGACACACAAGAATTTTGCGATGAGTTATCGGATTGCTTCATTAACAAAATTGTGGCAATCCGGCAAAGCATTCAGCAAAACAATTGCTCTCCCAGCCCCCCCCCGTAGTCATTTACACAGCACCAGCAGCAATTCACCACAGTTTGGCGAGTTCACGCTGGAACCCATCTCCATTCAGACCACTAAAAATATCATCGCACTCTGCGCAACAGCACTGCGCCAAATGATATTATCCCCACCAAACTGCTGAAGGAATGCGCCGACATCCTGGCACCTCCTGTCACGCAGCTTATCAACCAATCCTTCAGGGAGGGCATAATGCCCTCCCAGCTGAAGGAGGGCTTCATTCAACCCATCTTGAAGAAAGCCACCCTGGATCCTAAGGATCCACTCAACTGGCGCCCCATAACAGGCCTAAATGTTCTCTCCAAGGTAATGGAGAAAGCAGTGGTACAGCAGCTGCAACAGCATCTAGATACCCACAACTTACTCGACCCATTTCAATCAGGATTCCGTCCCGGACACGGGACAGAATCAGCATTGCTTAAGATATGGGACGACGTTCTCGAGGCCGCAGACGAAGGAGAATCTTCTCTTCTGGTTCTGCTGGACCTAAGCGCAGCCTTTGATACAGTTGATCACAAGCTGTTATTGACTCGGCTGGCTAAAATAGCCAAAGTCGCAGAAAGCGATCTATCTTGGTTCTCCTCTTTTTTGGAAAACCGATCGCAAATAGTGAAGCTAGGACCCTTCACTTCTGAACAACGCACATTATCGTGCGGGGTCCCTCAAGGATCTCCCCTGTCGCCGATGTTATTCAACATCTATGTGCGTCCTCTTTTTGAAATCATCAGCAGCCAAAAACTGCTATATCACTCTTACG
This sequence comes from Rana kukunoris, assembly GCA_029574335.1. NCBI lineage: Eukaryota > Metazoa > Chordata > Amphibia > Anura > Ranidae > Rana > Rana kukunoris. The sequence goes on from CM056049.1 coordinate 544,783,241, forward strand.
CAGACGACACGCAACTGTACTTCCGCATTTGCAATAAAAAGGATCACCACCTCAACCTAGAGACATGCCTCTCTTTGATAGAGGACTGGATGACAAAGAGTTATCTCAAACTCAACGGAGCGAAAACAGAACTTCTTCTGTTTCACGCCAAGCGTAGGAATCAATCGACAACAACCTGGATCCCCCCGCCCATTCTGGGCAAAATCATCACCCCTAGCGCCAAAGTCAAAAGTCTTGGGGTCATCTTTGACTCCGACATGACAATGAATGCACAAATAGGGGCAGTAGTCAGCGGATCTCACTATCTGCTGCGCCTACTACGCAGACTCAAGCCTTTTATTCCCAAGAAAGACATAGCGGTCGTGGTGGGAGCGATTGTAAACTCCAGACTGGACTATGCAAATGCCCTTTACCTCGGACTCCCCAAGTACCAAATCGCTCGTCTTCAAGTCGTTCAAAATACGGCCGCCAGACTGGTGACTGGGAAAAAACCCTGGGAATCAATCTCACCTTCGTTGAGATCCCTTCACTGGCTACCAGTCAAAGACAGAATCACCTTTAAAGCTCTCTGTCTAACGCATAGATGTATCCATGGGAATGCTCCCCATTATCTATGCGAAAAATTAAAAGTTTACAATCCCAATCGTATTCTACGATCCACCAATCAAAATCGGCTTCAGATACCGAAAGCCAGATACAAGTCCAAAGGAGACAGGAGATTCGCTGTCCAAGGTCCCAGACTATGGAACTCCTTACCAGCCAGCTTTCGGCTGGAGGAGAACTACTTAGTCTTTAGGAGAAAGATTAAGATTCATCTCTTTTGATCTCAAAGGAGACAGGAACAACAAGCGCCCAGAGGCGATTTACTTTGCATGTGCTGCGCTATACAAGTTCTTCATTCATTCATTCATTCATTCATCATATGTAAATGATGGGCGGAGCCCAGCGCAGAGGCTTACGTTCAGCGCATCATCCACGGAGCATGCGCAGTGAGTGAGGCTTCACTCGGCCCCCTGTGCGCATGCTCACAACTTCCGTCGGCACCACTTCATGGTAAACGTCAGCGCAATGTGTTCCGTTGAGCATTTAAAAGCGCTAGCGGAAGCGCCATTCCGGCGCAAAAGTATTTCCGTTTCCCCCCACCCCAGGGAAGTTACTTTTGCTAAGAAATGGCTGCTCCCGTCCCCCCAAAGAGAGGAGAAACCTAAATTACAATTCCCAGGATGTCTCTGTTATAATATCCGCTATGGAGACTTATAATGACTTCGTCCACGGCAAAAAAAGTCGGAAGACCAGCCGGGATAGGAAGCAAGCCATCCTGGAGACCATTGCTGGCAGGGTGAATGTTTTGGGGTACTCCACCCGGACTGCTGGCGATATTCAAAAAAAAAAATGACCTGCGGCACAAGGTCCGTGGCAAGGTGGCCACCATCAGCAGGCATGAGAGTGTCACAGGGGGTGGACCCCCATGTGCGGTCAGCCTGACCACGGAGGAGGAGGTGGTCGCCCGCTGCCTGGAGAGGGAGCAGTTGGAGGGGGTACCAGGCTATGATTCTATGGAGGAAGGCTCCAGGACAGGTAAGTATTTTTTATCCCCTATTTGGTGTGTTGCATGTGGGGGAGGGTACATGTGCCAAGTGTGTGGGACCACCAACATGTGTCTGCTTTGTGTCATCCACAGATGACGGAGCTGGGCCATCATCTGTTGGCGGCCAGTCCACCCCATCCTCCCAACGGGATCCTGAGGCCGAGCCCCTGGGTGTTGAAGAGACCGAGGTGGAGGAGAGTGCCCACACCTCACCTGCAGAGGTGGTTGAGGAGGAGCCTGTTATTCCTGAGCAGGACTTTATTTTGTTTTTGGAGGAGTCCTCCCCTTCTGCAGGGCCCTCTGTAATACCCTCCCCCATCCTCGGAAGCCCCTCAAGGGCGACTCCATCCCCACGGGGACAACCATCTCCTGGCCCCAGGAAGGCCACCCGGAAGACCAGGGGGGTGTCTGATCTGGTCCAGGACCAGGTGGCGATGGACCACGCCAGGCAGACCCAGCAGATGGGGGAGATTGCTGGGCACCTGGACCGGGTCGCTGACAGCCTGGGCTCCGTGTCGTAGCTGACCAGTGCTGTGCATGACGTCGTGACCAGGCTGGGGGAGGTGAAGGCTGATGTTAAACACCTCACTGCAGCCGTCCACGCCAACACAGCTGCCATCCGGGAAGAGGGGAGGCAGAGGCAGCGTGACCAGCGGCATCATGTCACCCGCCAGCTGAGGAGTTTTTTCCTTCTATGAACTTTGATCCTCCGGTGGACTGTGTAAACTCTGTGAATATTGTCACAATTGGAACATTGAACCCACATGTTCAGGGTTATATACACATACCTGTTTATACACTCAGTATGCCTTTACCTCTGATTTGAAGGTGTATTTTGATATACAGCTTTTTTTACTTAGCGCGATTTATCTCTTTTACATATTGTCTTGGTGTTGTATAACATCTTTTTATTGCTGCTTTGAATTATTGTTTTTTTAATGAGCACTACATTTTATTCCCTGTACAAAGTACACATTTGGCCAGATTCAGCAGAGAAGTACGCCGGCGTATCTCCAGATACGCCACCGTAATTTCAAATGTGCGGCATCGCATCTTTGCACCGAGATACGCCGAAAAACATGGCTTCAGCTGTCCGACGTAACTTGCCTACGCCAGCGTATCGTGGGCACATCGTTACGCTGGACGCATTCGGCGTTCCCATTATAAATATGCAAATGAGCAAGATACACCGTTTCACGAACGTAGATGCGCCCGGCCGCTTCATATACGCGCTTTGCGTAAGGCTTACGTCCGGCGTAAAGTTACCCCTGCTATATGAGGCACAGCTAATGCAAAGGTATGGTCCAGGGAACGACACCGTCGAATTTTACGTTGTTTACGCTGTTTACGTAGTACGTGAATAGGGCTGGGCGTAGGTTACGTTCACACGTCGTAGGCATTGCGAGGCCAACGTCACTTAGGGAGTATATGCAACGTGATTTGGAGCATGAGCACGCATGCCCAGTTCGGCTGGCCATTCATTAGCATGGGGTCACGATTAATTTAAATAGATGCCGCTCACCTCCTTCCTACTTTGAATTAGGCTTACGCCAGCCACTTTAAGCTACGCAGACGCAACTTACGGAGCAAGTGCTTTGTGAATACAGCACTTGCCTCTCTAAGTTGGGTTGGCATAGCATATATTCGATATGATACGCCCGCACAAAGATACGCTACGCTACCTGAATCTGGCCCATTGTTTGTACATGTGCTTGTGTGAACAAGATGATTTTTATTTATTTTTTCAAAATGTGTAAATAGATGAATATTTTTATTTATCATAAAATGTAATGAAATATACACATATACATTATACTTTTACATTCAAACTTAGGGCCAGATTTTTTTTTCGGCGGCGTAATTAGGCCGCTGCGCAATTTCAAACATTGCTCCGTAGGTTTCGCCTGCGTCGCGTAAATGTACACAGGGAGCTGTAAATGATTAAGCGCGCCCCGCGCGTACAAAAGGCCGGGGAAAAAGCCCAGTGATAAGAATAATGAAAATATGTCAGACATTGAGAATCTAGGAACCACAACACGACGCGGTGTTGTCCGACGGACACACGACGGCAATATCGTAAGGTTACATACATACTTTATTATTAAAGGAAAACCCTACGCGACGACGGGGCGGCGTATTATCGTTTTATTGGTGAAAAAAAAACAACGTAAAGGCCACCTGTATCTATTGAAAGTGTAATTGTATTACATCCTTTTGATGTACATAAGAAGCCCTTACTGAATACAGAAGAAATAACTCTGACATATGCAAGTTTGTGTATTCTGCTGACAACTTAGTGTATCTTATTAGTGGACAGAACACGATTACAAAGGTAGCAAACAGGAGATAGGAGAAACTGCCAGAACTCGCAAGATTTCTAAGATTTTAGTTTTGGTTGGAGGCAGTACTGGTTGCACATCCCCTTAACTAAGTTCCACTGAATAGAATCTATATAACATATATTTTTTTATAGCACAAAAAAAAAGTAAAAAATCAGCAAAGGGTTTTACATTTAATGAATTTGTTTTTTTTTTTACTTATAATAATTTTTTATTGGATTCGTTTTTTAGATGGTCTTATCTTGTAAAGTGGAGTATAGTATCTTTTTTTTCTTTTTAATGTTTTTCTTTTTAATAAAGACTTATAAAGGTGCTGTGTGGTTTTTAACTCTGTACCCTTTATCAATTCACATAGGGGGGACGGGATTTCCCCTTTGTTAAAGAGGGCTGTGTGTCAGACCACCACAACCTTTGAAGGGTTGTGGGGAAGTAGTTTGTTGATGGCACAGAGGAGGGGGGGGCGCTGCAGCTGCCTGCCAGGTTGTTTGCTCATGGAGGATTTTTGGGGAACCCCACGCCATTTTTTTATTTAAGCTAGAGTTCCCCTTAAAACCCATACCAGGGGTGATTTGCCAACATTTTTTATTATTTTTTAATTTGCTTTTCTGCTCAGTTTTGAAGGAAAAAAAGTAATCTATAGTTGTTGGGTCCCGGCAAGTATAAAAAAAAATTCATTCCAGACCCAAAGGGCCTAGGACGGGGGGGGGGGACCCTCTTTTTTTCAATGACTGGAGCTTTATTTCAAATAGAAAGTCTGTGCAACAGGAGTTACAATACAGGACTTGTGAAAAAGACTTAGTGGTATTATAACTGTCAGAGAAGGGGAAGGGTAGGGCGGAAAGGGAGAGAAGGGGGGGGGCACCATGCGGAGGTCATCATCTTTTGGAGGTAGAAGTCATATGATTTCCCTTGGGCTACCTTGTAGTGAGTGTGTACATCCATGTTTTTTTGTTTTCCAGAGTTTTGTTGCTAACAGAACATGGTTAGGTTTGGTGGAATGTCTGGAGACAGCGAGGTAACAACGGGGAGACGGAGGATTTTACTCTCTCCACATCAGAGTGTCTTAAGGGGGACGGGTACGAGTTTGGTTATATGATTCATCCATTGAGTGTGCACGACGTAATAAGCGTCCTCCATGCCTTTCCCAATCAGAAAGGGTTTGAATTTGTGGAAGATGGTCGGATGTATGGAGGTGCTTGATGTGTGTCAGAGAAGAAGTGGAAGGGGAGTAGAGGGTCAGTGTAATCTATAGTAAGTATAGTAGTCAGTTTTGGTGTGAAAAAGACTGTGGCTGTCACACTAAAAAGCCAGGTGGTTAGGTCGACAAGTTAGGGCCGAGTTTGGTTATATGATTCTGTGTCATGCCATTTTGGAAGGGGAGTAGAGGGTCTATTTTGGTGTTGACATGCTCCAAAGTGTAGTTTTCTATCGGGTGTAGTGGGCGATTTGGAAAACCATTCCTGCATTTGTGAGAGTATAGTGGCTAAATAGTAGTCTCTGATGTATAAGTGGCCCATCCCTCCCACCGATCTGTGTTTAATGAGTTTCATATAACTGCATCTCGCTCTCTTGCCTTGCCACACAAATTGAGACAGGATGGATTGCAGAGAGTTGAGGTTAGAGCATGGAAGGGGTATAGGTAGTGTGCGGAAGATGTATAGCAGCTTTGGTAGCAGCATCATTTTAAAGGCCGCTAGGCGGCCTGCCCAAGAAAACTCGTGTTTAGAAAGTTTAGCAGTGTCTCGGATCAGCATTTGTTTAAGATTAGGGTAGTTTGAGGGCGAAGAGGTGTTTTGAGTATTTAGAAAGAGTGATACCTAAATATGTTATGCCAGTGTCTGCCCAGGAGTATGGGTATGTATTCCTGAGGATATTACTCGTGATGGCGTCTAAGCCTAGTTCTAAAATGTGAGATTTATGTTCGTTGACCTTGTAGTAGCAGACATTACTATACCTCTGTAACAGTGATTGTACTGAAGCCAGGGAGGAAAGGGGGCCAGTTATCATTAATATCACGTCATCTGCAAACAGATTAATCCTGTGATCCACCGTACCTATTGTAATGGCAGTAAGCGTAGGGTGGACTCTCACATGTTCTGCTAAGGGTTCCATCACCAAGTTGAATATGAGCGGGGACAAGGGGCATCCCTGTCGGGTGCCATTCGTGATAGAGAACGGTTTAGAGAGCATCTCAGAAGTGTAGACCTGGGCTGAGGGGGAGGAATATAATGCCAGTATAGCCGATAATATTGGTCCTTGGAAGCCAAATTTAATGAGGGTTGCTCTCATGTATTCCCAGTGTACTCTGTCGAACGCCTTCTCTGCATCCAAAGAGAGGAGCAGAGAAGGCGTCCGCGACGAGCCAGCGCTATGGATTATCCTACGTGTGGCATCCAATGTTTGTCTCCCTTTCGTGAAACCAGATTGGTCGTTGTGGGTGAGTAGGGCCATCAGGTCGACTAGCCTATTGGCTATGAGCTTGGCGTAGATTTTAGTATCTAGGTTGAGGAGTGATATGGGCCGAAAATTTTGTGCAGAGGTGGGTTCCTTGCCTGGCTTCGGTAGGGTAACAATCAAAGCGGATAACATTTCGGGGGGGGGGGGAGAGGAGGAAGAGGCAGCGTCATTGCACACATTAGAGAGAAATGGTGATAGGATAGTCCCAAACTGCTTGTAGTACTCACTTGTGAGTCCATCTTGACCTGGTGATTTATTTGAGGGTAGTTTTGAGATTGTAAGCATAATTTCCTGGGGGGTGAATGGGGCATTTAACAGTGCTAGGTGATCTTCAGAGAGTTTAGGGAGGTTGATCTCCTCAAGGAATGAGGATATATCTTGAGGGGAGGGTTGCGACACAGAGGCATCATCTTTTAGATTGTAGAGTGTAGCATAGTAGTGGCAAAACGCCTCTGCAATGGCAGAGGGGTCTACCAGTTTGTGATTGGAAGCAGGATGATAAAGGTGGGTCATTTTGGTTTTAGAGTGATAACCCTTGATCCTGGTGGCCATGGCTTTCCCTGCTTTATTGCCCGTGGAGTAATGTTTAGCTCTAAAGTAAGTGGTGGCCCTCTCAAAGGAGTCCAGCAGGTGGGATCTCAAAACTTGTCTAAGAAGATCTAGTTTATGTTTGGTAGCAGGGTTGGGGTGGGATTGGTTTTGGCTCTCCAGTGATGCAATCTCAGCTGTGAGTGTGTCTAAGCGCTGTGATTTCCTCCTCCTCTCTCTACCCCCAAGTTGGATAAGAACCCCCCGTATGAACGCCTTATGGGCATTCCAGAGAGTAAAGTTGTCATTGACAGATCCGACATTAAGGGTGAAAAATTCTGACAGACAGTCACTGATATGCTTTGCATAGAGTGGCGAGTGAATGAGCGCAGCATTAGCTCTCCAAATCCTGGTACCTGAGGTGGGTATAGAGTCACTGACAGTCATTGTGACCGGAGCGTGGTCCGACCACGTGATGGTGGATATCTCAGAGGCTGACACAGTAGGTAGGGTCCATTTATCAACCAAGAAATAGTCATTCCGGGTGTAGGAGTTGTGGCATGGGGAGAAGAATGAATAATCTATTTCAGTAGTATGGTGGCAGCACCACGCATTGAATAGGTCATTCGAGCGAATGAAGGAGCTCATAGGTGATGAGGTCCAGCTGGACATGGATGAAGCATCCATGGAGTTATCAGGGACAATGTTAAAGTCGCCGCAGATGATAAAACGTCCCCCTTTGAAGCGGTCAATTTATTTAGACAGAAAGTTAATTTGTTTTTTGTTGGGAATTCAGGGAACAGTTCAGCGCTAGGTATTTACCATTAGGGTCAATTAAGGTGTAATGTAGTTGAAAGGATACCGTATTCTTGAAGGCTATTAGGACTCCGTTCTTTTTGTCGGGTCCAGAGGCCTTAAAGAGATTGGGAAAGTTCTTGTTGGAACATGAGGGTTCCGCAGCAGTCGTAAAGTGTGTCTCTTGAGCACAGAGCACATCACAATGGGAGTCCTGAGCTGTTTTCCACATAGAGGCCCGTTTGGCCGGGTGGTTTAGACCCTTCACGTTGAGGGATAAAAATGTTGGCATTCTGGAAGGTGGTACACAGTATAAGGGGTTAAAGAGGTACTTACAGTTCGTGGGTTACAGTCCTGAGTTAGGAGGGAGTCCAACAGTTCCGAAGAGTCTCGGGGTTCGTGGGTGTGGTTGCGTCAGAGAAGACTGTGAAGTAGTATGGTTGAGCTCTCCAGGGGCCGGGGAAGGTTGGGAGGAAGACAAGAGTAACAGTTAGTTGCAATAGAGAGAGAATCCAGTAGTAAAAACACGATGCATGGGGGGGGGATAAAACAAAAGAAAAACAGGGGTCAGTAGTATCTTTGTAATCAGAGTCTTCGAGTAAGGAATGCGTCGACCCTAATAACCAAGGCCTGGAGTGTGCCTTTGGCCGGCTGGTAGGTACGCCTGAAAGAGGGCATACCCTGAACAAGAAAAAGTACAATGAGAATGTATGAAAGCTGGGGGAATGGGTGGGTGGGAACCCAGAACCCTACGCCGACCCAGCACCGACAGGGAGGGAGTCTTAAGTACTCTCAGACTCCTCCCACAAATACAGGCCGGCCTCCGGCCAGCCTTCTGACTTGTAATCAGAGTCTTCGAGTAAGGAATGCGTCGACCCTAATAACCAAGGCCTGGAGTGTGCCTTTGGCCGGCTGGTAGGTACGCCTGAAAGAGAGCAAAAGACACATATGTAGGTGAAGAGGGGTAGATAAGTGACCAAGAAGCAAAGCAGCAGCCGCGCCCGGATGGCAATCGTAAGTATACCTGATAAGTAGCCGTTATGACTGGAGAAGCCACCGACTCGTGACCTGTGATAGAAGGAAGCCCCTGCCAAATGCGTGAGCAGGCCTGAACACGACCAAAGCCCCGAGAAAGATTGGTTCGAGCCTGCGACAATCCATATGAGAGCCTGACACGCTTATGATAGGTGGACACTTGTGGGCAACTGTAACTAGAGCTGGCCCGAAAAGCCCCCGCAATAATTCCTTACCACGAAACCTACAACCGGACACCAGACGTAGCCCCGTGAGGAAACCCCCCAACCCCTGGCCTACCCATACTTGAGAGGAAAGTGAGCGGGTGAGTAGCAAAAACCTGACAACTAGCAGGAGCCTAAAGTGCTGGATACCTGATGGACATGAAGACGGAGCAGAAGGACGAAGCCCTTGCGCTAAGGTAACACCAACTTACCATGGCACCATACCGACACACAGAACCCGTTCTTACCTGATAGACTTGGTTAGCAGGTTACAGGCAGAAGCACGCCAAAATTGAGCATAAGGATAGTAGATATCGGCATGGAAGCTAACCCAAATCCCACCCCCCCCCAACTGCCCAAGTGCTGAACACCAGACTACAGACAAGTACCTAATGACAAGTTTGCAGGAGAGAGCAGCCCATGCCAGCAATGCTACCAAACTCGCCACTAGGTACCCAAGAGGCCCAACCCCCCACCTTCAGCATGAAGGTAGAGAAACCAGACCAACCACCCCTGGAAAAGCTGCCTCCAGAAACTTGACATGAAAGCATGACTGCCAGCTAAAGCCACAACACTATGAAACCTGATGATGCAGCGATGAGCCCCGAAAGCTGGTCTGAAAGTACCCACAGTAGGGATGTCAGAGACCGGACCCGAAAATGATGACGTGGCCGGTAGGAATGGAAGAGCAGGAACTGGGGGTGCGCTGACACAACCTAGACAAGACAGAAAACACACATGAAACAACAACGCCCTCTGTGCCTACCTAAGACCGCTGCGCATGAAAGCACCCGATGACACCCCAACCCAGTGTGACTGGCACGTGAGCCTGAGTAACCTGCCGCGCAGAGACAGGCAAAACTGAACACTCATGGTCGGTGTACCCACGGACTGCTGTGGGTAATCGTGTAGGTGTAATGAATGCACGTGCAACGTATGACGTATGTAAACAGGCGAGAAGATTGTGGTCAACAATCAATTAAAAACGAAACCTCAGCCCGTATGAATCTGTAGACGTGACAGATCCTGAGATGTGAGCACTAGCTAACCAACCCAGATGCAACGTGGACAAAGTACAATGAGACATGGTAACCACAAAGACAACGCCAAGACAAACCAACACAGACAGAATTCGTGGGGGCAGCCAAGCCATGACAGAAATCGTGGGGGCAGCAATGCTGCGACAGAACTTGAGGGGGACAAAATCGTGGGGGCAGCCGAACTGCTGAGACTGAAACTTAATGCAAAACCTGGGGCAGAAATGGTATGGGAGACCCGCTGAACCTGAAAGCTAAGGCAAAACTATAGGACAGAACCTGGGGCAGAAATGGTATGAGAGCAACGATGAAGCAAAAATACCAAATAACAAAACCTGGAGCATAATGGTATGAGAGCAACACTGAGCCTGAAATGCCGAGGCAGAAATACAATGACAGACAGAAATGACAAAACTTAGGGGGCGTAGTGCCCAGACAGAAAACGTGGGGGCCGTAGTGCCCAGACAGAAAACGTGGGGGCCGTAGCGCCCAGGCAGAAAACGTGGGGGCCGTAGCGCCCAGGCAGAAAACGTGGGGGCCGTAGTGCCCCGGCAGAAAACGTGGGCCGAAAAAACTATGGAAGACAACGCTATGACGGAAACCTGGAGCAGAAACGCTATGACGGAAAACCTGGAGCAGAAACGCTATGACAGAAAACCTGGGGCAGAAACGCTATGACAGAAACCTGGGGCAGAAACGCTATGACAGAAAACCTGGGGCAGAAACGCTATGACAGAAACCTGGGACAGAAACGCTATGACAGAAAACGTGGGGCAGAAACGCTATGACAGAAAACGTGGGGCAGAAACGCTATGACAGAAAACGTGGGGCAGAAACGCTATGACAGAAAACGTGGGGCAGAAACGCTATGACAGAAAACGTGGGGCAGAAACGCTATGACAGACAACGTGGGGCAGAAACGCTATGACAGACAACGTGGGGCAGAAACGCTATGACAGAAAACGTGGGGCAGAAACGCTATGACAGAAAACGTGGGGCAGAAACGCTATGACAGAAAACGTGGGGCAGAAACGCTATGACAGAAAACGTGGGGCAGAAACGCTATGACAGAAAAACGTGGGGCAGAAACGCTATGACCGAAAACCTGGGGCAGAAACGCTATGACCGAAAACCTGGGGCAGAAACGCTATGACCGAAAACCTGGGGCAGAAACGCTATGACAGAAAACGTGGGGCAGAAACGCTATGACAGACAACGTGGGGAAGAAACGCTATGACAGAAAACGTGGGGAAGAAACGCTATGACAGACAACGTGGGGCAGAAATGCTATGACAGAAAACCTGGGGCAGAAACGCTATGACAGAAAACGTGGGGCAGAAACGCTATGATAGAAAACGTGGGGCAGAAACGCTATGACAGAAAACGTGGGGCAGAAACGCTATGACAGAAAACCTGGGGCAGAAACGCTATGACAGAAAACCTGGGGCAGAAACGCTATGACAGAAAACCTGGGGCAGAAACGCTATGACAGAAAACCTGGGGCAGAAACGCTATGACAGAAAACCTGGGGCAGAAACGCTATGACAGACAACGTGGGGCAGAAACGCTATGACAGACAACGTGGGGCAGCAACGCTATGACAGACAACGTGGGGCAGCAACGCTTATGACAGAAAACGTGGGGCAGCAACGCTATGACAGAAAACGTGGGGCAGCAACGCTATGACAGAAACCTGGGGGCAGAAACGCTATGACAGAAAACGTGGGGCAGCAATGCTATGACAGAAACCTGGGGGCAGAAACGCTATGACAGAAAACCTGGGGGCAGAAACGCTATGACAGAAACGTGGGGCAGAAACGCTATGACAGAAACGTGGGGCAGAAACGCCATGACAGAAACGTGAGGGCAGAAACGCTATGACAGAAAACGTGGGGCAGCAACGCTATGCCAGAAAACGTGGGGCAGCAACGCTATGACAGAAACCTGGGGGCAGAAACGCTATGACAGCAAACGTGGGGGCAGAACCGCTATGACAGCAACGTGGGGGCAGAACCGCTATGACAGAAAACCTGGGGGCAGAAACACCATGACAGAAAAGTAGGGGCAGAAACGCTATGACAGAAAACCCCCAATGCCGCTAGCATGACCCCAGAGATGCGGGAGGGCCCCCCCCCCCAAGTAGCCAGCATGCGACCCCTGGAAAAAAATGGCGGACACCCCCCCAGCAAGACCCATGCATGAACCGCTCCTCATACAGCCCCCCCCCCCCATGCCGCTGCTGGAGGAAGAAACATAGTGGGCGGGTATTCCCCCCCCCCCCCCGGCGTGAACACCGGGGGAAGCAGCAGGCGGCTCCCTCCAGCAGGAGGGAGAAGTACAGCTGACGGGCCTCCCCCCGGCGTGTACACCGGGGAAAGCGGCGGGCGGCTCCCTCCACGCTGGAGGGAGAAAACAGCGGACGGGCAGGCAGGCATCCCGCCCCCATTCCCCAGCGAGAACACGGGGAACGGGCGGGCAGCGGCTCCCTCCATGCAGGAGGGAGAACTACAGCGGGTGGGCGGGCATCCCCCCTCCCCCCGGCGTGAAACTGGTGAGAGCCCTGGGAGGAAGAGACACAAATGGGCGGCCATGCTGCTGCTGCCGGCGTGAACCCGGCGGAGACAGGCGAGTGGGGGTTGGGAGGGGGCGCCCGCCTGGACCAGGTGAAAACACGGGAGCCATGCGGGAATCCCCCACGTGCGGACCGGAATGCGAGCACCCCCCCCATGGACCCGGTATGAGAACCGGACCACGAGCGACTCCCCCCACCCCCTGAACAGCTTGTGAGGACCGCTGAATCAGACCCTCACAGCGTGGGTGGAAAACACCTGAGACAGCTGCTGCTGACCGCCCTCTCCAGGAAGCCGGAAGTGACATGCATCGGCCGCGCCCCCCCAACCCAGAACCCTACGCCGACCCAGCACCGACAGGGAGGGAGTCTTAAGTACTCTCAGACTCCTCCCACAAATACAGGCCGGCCTCCGGCCAGCCTTCTGACTAGTTGGACTACTGAGCGTAGACGGGGGGTAAAAGTTTGTGAACTATCTGCAACGAGCAGGCACTGAACCGGAGTGCAGGCGTAGATTGGCATAATGAACGCACTGACCACAGGGTAATTTTTTTCACTTAGAGATGGCGGCTTTTTGTGCGGGATTGAGATTGTCCCGTGGAGGTCATTTGCGGCGAGGAGTCACCGTCAGGAAGAATTTGCCATTTTCTAAGTAGGTTAATACCTTCTTCCACTGTGTGGATGCTGTGTTTGACCCCATTTTTGGTCACCAGGAGCTTAGTGGGGAAACCCCATTGGTACAGTATCTTGTGGTTATTGAAAGGTTTGGTGATGGTTTGAAGTTGGCGCCTTTGCTGTCTGGTATATTGAAAGATGTCAGCAAACAATTGCAGTTTTGAGTAAGGTGGTGGTAGCTGGCCCATATGCCTGTTTTTAGCCAGGAGCATATCTTTGGCATGAAAGAAGTGGACTCTCATTAATGTGTCACGGGGGACCTCTGCAGGAAGGTGTGGGGGTCTTGGCAAGCGGTGGATACGGTCGATGATAGTCTCTGTAGGGGGAAGCTCTGGGAGCAGGGTGGAAATCATCTTCCTAGCGTATGAGTTCAAATCTGCCGGAATACCGCAGATTTTGACGTTATTGCGTCTTGATCGGTCCTCGAGGTCCGCCATTTTGGCCCGCACCCACTGCTGTTCCTCCCTTACATGGTCATGTGCGTCCACTAAGTCATTCACGGTGTCTGTCATGGCGCTCATTTTGTGTTCCATATGCCTCATCCTGTTCCCCATATGCATCATCCCTGTTTTAAACGCTGAGAACATTGTAGAAATGTCACTGTGCAGGGAACTATGCAATGAGATCAGCATATCTTTAAGGAGTGTGTCAACAACAGGCTGGTTAGCAGTAGGGAAGGCCGCAATGGGGGACGGTGCAGGAGGTAGTGTGAGGAGATTGTCCAGGGCAGGGCTTACCTCGGAGGCCTGTGCTCCTGCGTCAAGGCGCATCCGCGTTTTGGCTGGACTGTTGGAGGCAGAGGGTGGTCAGGTAGTCGGGGAGAGGTCCGTGGACAGGTTGCGAGGCTGGCCGGAGGAGTCTTCCTCATCTGGAAGGTCAGTGTAGGCCCGATCTCCTCGCAGGGAACGATCGCGGGCGCCGTCTTGGATCCGACTGCCGGGGATCATGGCAAAAAAGTCGGTCAGTCTTCTAGGCTCCCTGTATTTCTTCCGTTTGCCTCCCGTGCTGGTTCCCCGATGTGTGGGGGTCCTGGTAGTGCATTTCAATCGCTCGGGTCAGAGCTGGTGGGTATCAATTCTCCGTTCAGTGTGGGAGCTGTGGAGTCAGGCTTCCATTCAGCTCGGCGGTTAGACACCCCCCAGGTATGAAATTTAAAGGAATATTTCACTTTTATTGTAAACATTATTAAAATCAATGCTCCTGAAAAAACTTCAGTTTTTTAAACTTTTTTGCATTGACACAGGTCAGCAAACACTTTTTATGACACTAACTTGCATAATAACCTTTAAAATTAGCACTTTTGATTGTTCATGTTCGTGTTCCTATAGACTTTAACAGTGTTCGTATGTTTGAACATATTTTTTGCCTGTTCGCATGTTCTGCTGCGAACCGAACTGGGGGGTGTTCGGCTCATCCCTATTCCCTACACAGCAAAGGGGGAAGCTGAGATGGGAGGGACAAGGGATATGTATTTAATCCAGGGTTCCCAAATGGCATCATGTTTGGCAACTGTAACCGAAAGGATGCTAGTTGTCTTTTCCTGGGTCATTATCCATGACATTTTTCTTTTAACCAAGGCAAGAGAGACTGAAGACTGTTTCCAGGCTCGAGCAATGGTTAGTTTGGTACCAAGTAGAATGGACATAATGAGGCGTTGAGTCAGTTTCGGTGTTCCTGGGTGATGGAAGTTAAGAAGAGCTATTTGAGGAGTCTGAGGGAAGGGTCTGTCCGTAAGTTTCCTAATGATTTGGAATACCTTATTCCAGAGTCCTCTGAGCTCGGGACAGTAGCACCAATTGTGTAGCATTGACCCAATGTGTCTGCAATTACGGAAGCACAGTGTAGATGCGTTTGGGTACATGTTTGCAATTCTTAGTGGAACGAGATACCACCATTAGTACTTTCAGCTTAACCTCAATCAGTGTTATGTTCAATAAGACTTGGAGGCGGAGGTTGATGCTTTATGCCATTCCCCTAGACTCCAGCTCTGTCCCAGGTCTTTTTCCCATTCCCTCACGTAGAGAGTTTTGTAATCAGCTGAGGCAAGTGATTGGTATATCACCGTTATCCCTCCCCGCTGCTCCATAGCCTGACCACACCACACTTCATAAGCTGTAACCATCATAGGATTGGGCATAGAGGACCCCAGAGAACGGACAAAATGAGAGATCTGGTGAAGTCTGAACCTCTCCGTGCTGGGCATTTACAGCTTGCTAGAGCAATGAGCAGGTGTTAGAGGCTCCGAGGAGCTGACAAACTGTCCAATTCTATAAAGCCCCCTATCCAATCACATTGAAATGCCTTAATGTCCATACCCAGGGGAAAGAGGGGGTTTCGGAAGATATGTGAACGTGGGTGCCAATGTAATATTAAAAGTTAGTTTCCTCTGAGCGAGTCCCAAAGACTTAGGGAGTGGGACAACATTGGGGCTATTACAGCTGGTCTAGTTTTGGCAGGGAACCAGAGGAGGAAATCCAGGGTGTATTGGGGAACCCCCTGCCGTTCCATATGTACATAGTCAGAGTGTGCTATTTTAAACTAGATGACAAAGAGTTGAGATAATTAAGCTGCGTGATGGTACCAGATAAGGTTCGGTAGTCCATCCCCTCCCTGATCCCTGGTGCGATAGAGGGTCCCCTTAGCCAGCCTGTGTCCTTTCAATCACCAAATAAAACATAGCAACAAGTCTTATTTATATCGTAGGCCAGTAGATTGATTTGCTTATCTTCATTGTTGACCAAAGTACAATGCTTATTAATATAACAGTAAAGTTTGTTTTTCTGCTGAACTTGCATGAATACTTTTGTTGTAGGGGAACTTAATGTTACTTAAAAGTCACATCATCTATCATATTTACATCATGTTTTCTTCGTAGATGATGCATTGCCTCTTAAATGTGAATATCAAACAGATAATGTTTAAATCTCATTAATGATAATGCTTACACATATCATTTCAAATCAATCATAACTATAATAACTGCTTCAAAAACATAATCTATCTTTTTGCATGTCAAGCTAGCAACATGTCAGACAAATGTGTTTTCCTAGACAGAACTTAAATGATAAAAGCATAGTTAAAACAATTCTGTCATGGAACTATAAGATCTCAGCAACCACCAACAAAGTGGCCGATTCATTTTTAGAACTGCCTTGGCATATCAGGGAACTAATTATTATAGTTCACTAGTACTCTAAAGTCCATCAATTCCAATGACCTCTACCTCTACAGAGTTAGCATACTGTATTTGCTTTTTTATATAAAAAAATAATTATACATTTCATAAAACAATTTATGAAATAAATAAATAAATCGATTATAAAAAAAACAGTTCATATGTAGGTTTACAAAGCTGTCACCGCTGTGTAAAATCCTATTTAAATGGATCCAATATTCAGTGCACACCACCTTCTGCTAAAATGCCTGATAACCTCAAGGATGAGTATAAAACTCATAGACAGATCACTGCTTGTGTTCACCACGGTCAATCCACTTAACCAATGGTAGTAATTCCTACAGTCCCCAGACTGCACCTCTGTGTGGGTAATCAACTTTTGAATTGTCTCCAAATACCTCCTTCCTCTATTTTTAATAATCAATTCCACTTATATTTCCAGGGGTTAAGGACATGAAACAAAAAAACACAAGTACCATAGTGTTCTCTGCTTTTAAATTTATTAAAAAGCCCCCCTAAAAAGTTACACTTACAAGAAATAACAATAAAACAGCATGTATCAAATCACCAGCTCATTCGACTCCCCCCCCTATAAACGCGTGTCGGCCTCTCATAAGCCATCATCACATACTGATGAAGGCCCATGAGAGGCTGACACGCGTTTAGAGGGGAGGAGTGGAATTTTCATTTTCATTTTTAATAAATGTAAGTTTAACATTCAAGGTTCCTTTATAGATAAGTGGTTTATAAATATGAAGCCCATAGTGATAATTCTTATTGAAAGTAATGTAGGTCTTTTTAATATATGTTTTTAAATTCTATTAATTATTACTGATAATTTGTTAAAGTGACCCAGCTGTGTATATGGGGTAACTCGGCACTAGCACGGAGGAGCTTAACAGCATACACCATAGGAAAGTAGAGTGGGGATATGGTTCTGTTCGAACCATGGGGGACACATACAGCAATAATATTACATCTATGGGAATGGTCACCCTCCAGTAGCCAAGATGGTGGCTAGATTATTTCCGGCCGAGCGGAATGGCCGTTTCTTCCCCGACACCATAACAAATGGGTAACCGCCAGTAGTCGTTTTTGACCCACAAACACAGGGATAGGTTAACATAGAGTGAGAGGGGGTATACATTGAAGAATGGACAACAACAAGGCAGCTTACTGATGACACATTTGATGCTGCTGGGAAATAACTTGTTTGTCACTTCCGGTCACACGAAAGAGAGACCTGGGATGCATGCCGTTTGTGAGAAACTAAAGGGGCATCCACATTGACCTAACATACTTTATATACACGGCTGGATCAGCTTAGTGTCGGCTTTAAAGCAACCCCGAAATGTGAGTTTTATGATAAACCATGTAACTTTAATAAATTACTAAGTTACATACTACACTATGATGGCCGTTTATGTGTCTCATGAGAGTCTATAGAGCAAGACATTTAAATACAGCACTGGGAAGGATTACTGACGAATCTACATAATAGAGTGGTTATCCTAACCTAAATGAACCAAAGGCGCACACTCTAGTCTATCTGATGAGTGGCCAATCTAATGGGATAGTCACATACACAGTGAATGCAAAAGGACATAACCACAGGCAAAAGACATCACTATTGGAAGGAGTGATCACTCACTGAGGACATTCATTGTAGTATTCATTTTTGATATTTGCATTTTAATTTTATATATTTTTTTTATATATGGGCTAGAAAAAATTGAGAAGCACTAAGGGAGATTTGCACTTGTTATATTTGGCACATGCACTTTGTATCATAATTTCAGTTTGTTGCATTCATTTATTGTGGCACTTGCACTTTGAATACAGAATCCAAACTGTTGTTTAGTTAATTTGTAGATTTGTGGTGTACATAGTTTGAGTCTGCATTTATTTATAAGGATTGGATATATCACATTTGCAAACACACAGATAAATATCCACTGAGCACGGAGCTCACACCTTTTTATATATATTTGTATATATATCTTTTTATTCATTATGTTGATCACGAGCGCGAGGAGTTGCATGAGATATCATTACATGATATACACATATATGTTCGGGAGTTAGCACAATCCACCTATCTATATATTTTTCCAACACCCACCCTATAGGACCGGATGTTCTTTTTGATTGCAGCAGACTACAGCAGCAGACTACATAAGAACACATAGGCCGCGTACACACGATCAGACAATCCAATGAGAACGGTCCGAAGGACTGTTTTCATCGGTTAACCGATGAAGCTGACTGATGGTCTAATGTGCCTACAAACACAGGGCTCAACTGTGCCTACCATGGGCTCAACATGGAGGCATCTCCTTCTCACCTAGTACTAAGCCAGACTGAGACATCTTCAAAACCCGATGACAGAAAACCTTAACCCCTATTACCTTCTCTTTCCCCTCTTTCCTCTCTCTTCATACTTCATATTCTATCCTATTGCTCTCTCTCAATGACCCCCAAATATATGGGGTGTCAGAATTTTTTTTTGGAAAGTTAGAAGTTATGATTATCGGTTGCGCATAGGTTTAACCAAATTATTGTTTACAACTTCTGTCAAGTTGTGGGATGGGGGCTGATTTGGGGGTTGAGACTTGGGGGTATTGGGCGCCAAGGGCACTACCCTGGATCATCCTAATCTCTCTACGGTAGGTTTTGACTTTACGGTCCTCAGATGCCCAGCATATTCTTCAGGATATATTTGGTTAGTGCTCTGGGTTACAACAAAAGCCTTATGGTTATACAATTTACTGTTTGTTTCTCTGATATGTTTATTTTTTCAGCTTGCTGAGTCATTGCTCGCTCTTTTGGAGTTACTCCTACAGTATATTGTAACACAAAACACTGCTTCTGGTGTGCCAATGTTAAACTTGTATGTGTCTGTTACTTCAAAATAAAATACAAAAATTGAAATAATAAAAAAAATGCAAGGAAAGTTTGTTTTAAGGTGACCAATATGACTGCTCATAAGTATTTCAGTGCCAAAGTCCCCGACATTCTGAAAAATATGTTAAGTGCAAAAGTCAGTCCCATAAACTGTACTGCATAGTAAATTAAAATGTAAATTTGCTCAATTGTTTGATATATTTATTTATGTAATTCTACATTAGTGTGGTAAGAGGTGTGGTACTGATGAAGACACCTAGCTGCATTGCATGCTGTCACTAAGCATTATTCTACCCACTACCTTTAAGCCCATCTTCACATAACCTGGTTTCAAAGCACCACTGCACTGAATGGCCATTACCTAAGCACTGCTCAATCCAGGAGGAATTAGGAAGAAAGGAAAGACCTGTGACCTTAGCAGAATACCCTTAGAAATAATCTGAATATATATATATATATATATATATATATATATATATATATATATATATATATATATATATATATATATACAAATCCTCAATGGGAAAAGCTCCAGCCATCCCAATCAGAATTTCTAATACCCTCACTTTGTGTGTCACACTCAGTGTTGCCAACCTACCAGATTGAAATGTACTGGCACAACACCCTAAACTTACTGGCCAGTTTTTTCTGGCATTTCCAAAAGTTACACAATTACAGTTTTAAGTGCAAATAAGAGTATTTAGGCTACAAACAAATACAATATGCAATTAACAATATGATTCAAGGTATATAATAAGGCAAAAAACATATTTCTTATATATTTTTTTTTGATATAGTAAGTAGGGCAAGAAATTAGAATTGGGTGGCACACACATAAAATTGATTCTCACAGTGACACTGACAGCAGTGTGCAGCAGCGCAAATGATGATGAGACCTCACCAACATGACATGTCCCCTCCTGAGTCACAGTGGCAGTCTCTCTCCAAGCCAAGTGGTCCCTCCAGTCCACTCCAGGCTAAACAGCACTGACGGTCCTGGTCCCAGCCTGCCTTGCTCCCATACCACAGACCCGCACACAAGGCTCCGGCCAATTTGCGTAGCTCCATTGCACCATGATATTACACAACATGCTCAGGCATCACCTCTGCCAGAGCTGCCCAATTACACTGTAGCAAGCACTCGGATGGTACCAGCCGGCTCCGGACCAAGCCGAGCATCACAGACATATTTTTTACTGGCAACCATTTACTTTTCCTGACATTTACTGGCAGGAGAAAATTCCTTCCTTTATGACCAGTTGACGATCAATGTGCAATTTGCAATGTGAATGCATAAATTGTTTATATAGTTTTACTTTGTTTATACAGGACGTTTTCACCCCCTTCTTGCCCAGACCAATTTTTAATATTCAGCGCTGTTGCACTTTGAATGACAATTGCGCGGCCATGCAACACTGTTGTTGCGCTATAAACATTGCAATAAGCATATATTGATTGGTTTGCGCAAAAGTTATAGTGTCTACAAAATATGGGATAGATTTCTGACATTTTTACTAGTAATGGCGGCGATCTGCGATTTTTATTGTGACCGTGACATTGCGGCGGACACATCTGACACTTTTGACACGTTTTTGGGACCATTCACATTTAAACAGCGATTAGTGCTATAAAACTGCACTGATTACTGTGTAAATGTGACTGGCAGGGAAGGGGTTAACACTAGGGGGCGCTGAAGGGGTTAATATGTTCCCTTAAGTGTGTTCTAACTGTAGGGGGGAGGGGACTCACAAGGGGAGGAGACCGATGTGTTTTTCTCTGTACTGGGAACACAGCATCGGTCTCTTCACCTCTGACAAGAGGTGGATCTGTTTGTTTACACACACAGATCCACACTCCTGCCGTGATCACCGGCAAGCGGCTGCCGGGCACGCACGCCAGGTCACGGGTGGTGCCGCGGGTGCGAGCCCCTAGACTGGCGGGAAGAAAGGACGTCATATGACGTCCACCCGGATCAAGGGGGGGTTTTCTGCCAGCGTAATTTTATAATGGCCCGGTAAGGAAGAGGTTAATAGTGACCCACCCTTAATTTGCATTCAATTTTTGTTTCAATAAAGATAGACATTTTGGTATAGCTATACCAAGAACATGCACATTTCTTTGAGTAGCGTTTTTTTCTTTTCATATTTTCATTTAGCCACATAGTAAATATGGGGCAAAGTTAAGTCCATGACATTTTGATATAAAGAATTCCTTGGTTATTAAATTGATTCATGAAAAGTATAGTGAAATTATTAAAAGAATAAATGCAATTGCTTTCCATGTTTCATTTTCTTCCATTAATATTGAATACTTTGTGCGCCAGTAAATAGACTCAAAGGAATATAAAGTAAGTTGTGCTTCTTGCAGTACCATGGCTTGCTGTATTTCCTATCTCATTCTTAAGAAAAATACTAAAATTAACAGTACATTGCTTTGTTGGTTTGCCACACAGAATGCTAAAAAGCAACATTGACACTGTGAATATTCAAGCAATGAAAATACAGCATCATTAAAAAATATTCATATGGGTTGAAATATCAATAAAGCTATTTTGCTTTTCTTAGAGCTGAAGATTAAGGAATGAATGCCCCAGGACAATATGAATCACAAAGATGTGAAATGTGGTTGGTAAAGTTTTCATCATAATATGATTTTACTTGCTATTGTTTTTCTTTTTCATATGGTACATCAATTTTACAGCCATTTATTTCCCTCACTTTATGCCTTATTATAATATTATTATATTATTGATTTAATCCAGCATCAATACTATTCTACTGCAGTCCATAGCTTTTGTTATTAGAGTTGCAATTAGCACTGAGTTCACCTGAAATAAAGAAAGTGCAAATAAAGGCAATAAAAGGTACAAATTAGTTTGGATTTATCAATAATAAACATGTATACTAGCTTTACATACATTAAAAAGTACACATACATTTACAACAAAATTACAAAATAGTATTAAAATATATAACTTGTATTTAAGAATTTTTATTTTTGTTTAAATAATTTGAAGAGCTATCCTAAAATATGTTAAATAAAGCACAAAACATATAACGCTGTAATTTCCTGTTTTACTCTTCTTCTTTTTTTAACCATATTTTTATTGAAGTTTTTCACATACAATATGGGAATTTAATTAAAGCTCATCCAGTTATTAATCATTAGGTGGTAGTTGAAGCCTCCAATCCCAGTTGATACCTTCTCAGAGGAAACATGTCAGACAGGAGCCAGCGGTGTGAGGTTGATGAGCCCGGACCGTGGTGCAGGCTGCCACGTTAATACTATGATTGTTTCACTCTGAATCTACTGATACCTTGCAAGTGCAACTTTCATTAAATACTTTGGCTTTTTAAAGGATAATGCACTATGGGTTCCTTTTTTTTATTTTAACTCCCACATATATGAGCTGAGAGCCTGTTTTCACTTAATATCATGATTAGCGGTCTATAAGGAGTGGCATACATCCCCTCAGGACATGATAAGCACATGTGGATTGGGTCCTCTGGTAAGCTGCCATTTGTTTCACCTAGGACACAGAGGTGGAGCACTGGCACTTTAAAGTGGTTTTGCATGAAGATATCGTAATGCCAAGGATAAGAATGGACACTCTGAGTGGGCTGTTTTACTCACTTTTCCATGAACTTTGTTTTATTTATTTAAGTTTTTGATCACTTTTTTTTGTATTTTTCACTTCGAGCACTTTGAGTACATGAGTCACTCTATATTGAATGGGTTCACTTTTTCAATAATAACTTCTTCCATGCACATTTGGTAATTATATCACTATTATTCAGTGTTATACATGCAATAGTACTATATCAACGATTGTGTGGTTTTTTTTTTTGTTTACAAAAGCTTTATTTGGAAAACAAGACCATGACAGGTTTACAGTATGTACAAAATTAATTTTATAGGTTGATGAGGCAATGAGCAAGAGTTACACAGAAGAGAGATATCAGACATGAGTTAAGCAATATGTTACAATGATGATGAGAGAAATAAAATGAGACATAAAGGAAAATCATATAGATTACACAAATGGATACATTAGCATAAGGCTACTGAACAATATGGACCAGGACCAGTTCAAGAAAATATGTAAGAGAAACCAAAATAAATGTTATCCAGTGTGTGGGAGTTACTGTTGGGGTGGAGTCCAGTAGATCAATTTATTGTTAAAGGATTGCATACTATCTGAAAGTGTGTGATGGATCCTCTCAAACAGTCTGAGCGCGTCCATTCTGGACAAAACTTGGGACCAAGGCAGATTATGTGCTATAACTGTTTTGAGCAGTTTTGCATAGGTATCTACTCCTATATTTAGAAGTGTCAATTCTGGATTTATAGTCATTATGTTTTCTGTAATTTCTCCAATTATGTTGGCTACTTTTGACCAAAGTGGCTGGATGTGTTTGCATTTTCACAATATATGGTATAAGGTACCTGTTTGCATAGACATTCTCCAGCACGGGTTGGGAGAAGCAGGAAAGATATTTGGTAGTCTATAAGGGGTCAAATACAACTTTTGGTACATTTTTGGGAATTTATCCCAGTGCTCTATGCATGAGGTGGCACAGTAACTTATATAGATAGCCTTCCTCCATTTATCCAATGTGAAGGATTTTTCCAATTCCCTTTCCCAACTAAACATATCTGGTTCTTTAGACGTGTCTGGACTATTGGTTAACACAGAAAAAAAGAAAGAAATGCCTGTATTGTTTTTGGAGTTTTATCCCTAAGCTAATGCCAAGTTGCTTTACGGATTGCTATTTTTTCCTTACAGCCACTGAGTAGGTAGAAATGGTGGATTTTGTTAATTCTGTAGACATCCTGGGGTGAGAAATTCTGTTTAATATTACCTACAAAGCTTAAGCACTGGCTTACGCCAGGCTTCCAGGAATGCTGCCACAGTTGGGTGTGTTAGTTTACATACAGTGGGTGACATCAAGAGTGCCCCCCTTTTTCCGCTCCCCCTTTTTCTTCTTTTCCCTCTTTTTCCTCCCCCTTTTCCTCCCTCTCCTCCCACTCTCTTTCTCCCCCCCCCACCTCTTCTCCCCTCTTACTTGTCCATGCCTAACTGCACATGGTGACCCTAATAAGACATACAATGGTGCTTAGCATTGCCTAACTTTTCTATTTATTCATTTTCCATCCTTTTTTTTCTCCATACAAAAAAAAAAAAAAGAATTATATACATACATATACTTATACATTTCACATTTAACATTTCATACTTTACATTTATCTGCTCTCTTCTCATATCTCCATAAAAATTCTACTTAATAATCCATTCACCCGACCTTTATACATTCCTCTCACCCCTTTGATCGAATGGTGTGGTTCACCTCCCCTCATTTATCCTGAAGCTGTCATAGGATTTTCTATCCAACTTGCCCATACTCTCTCGTATTTCTCTCTATTCCAATATGTCTCCCTGTACAACTATTGATGTCACCATAGCAATTATTCTCAAAACCTTCTGCCAGAACTCCACTATCTTTGGGCATGACCAGAATATATGCATAACATTTACAGGAATATCTGCACATCTCCAACAGTTCTGGGGATTTAATGGAGAGATCTTATATAGCTTATATGATTTATAGTGGCTCCTGTGTATTATTTTAAATTGTATTAATTTATCTCGGAGTGATATCAATATCTGAAGTGGGAACCTCCATACTTCCTCCCAATTCTCTTCCACCAAACTTGGAATATCCCTTCTCCAATATTCACTTAGTTTACTTATAGATGTAGTTTTTAATAGATACGTATATAAAGTTGAAGTTGACTTCTTTCCGCTTCTTACCATTTGCTCCATACATAATTCCATTAGTTGTGGAGTCCCACCAGGAAACTGGACTGGCAAGGCATGAGTAAGTTGCATATATCTAAAATTATAACTCGCTGGAATATTCCATAACTGCCTCAATTGTGCAAAAGAGGAAAATCTTTCCCCCTGTAGTATGTGCGATCATTTTTTTTCACTCCATATTTAGTCCATGCCCCTGGATTCTGAATGGAATCCAAATGTGGTAATTCAGGATTTCTCCATAATGGAGTGTTCGGGGATAGATTGATTTCTGAATACCCCTCTTTTGCTATGGCAGCTCTCCATATTTTAACAGTTGTCATCATTAGAGGGGTTTGATCTTGTCTGGATTTTAGTCCCCTATACAAGTAATCCCTGCAATGCCTCTATTGATTAGACCACTGCTGCTTCCAGCATAGTTGCAGAGTCAAACCCATTCGGATTGAGCCATCTCCCCACTGTCACTAACTGTGTCGCTAGATAGTACTTTTAAAAATCTGGAAAGGCGGGGGCGTGGCCAACCACCGAGTTGAATGGACGCCTGAATCCTCAGCTCCTGCACAGACCGGAGAACAACTACCTGTACAGCGCTAATCCACAACTCCAACATGCAGCGTTTTGCTCCCCAGACACTGGGGAACCCGACCAGGTCCACCCGCAAACGAAAAGTGGAGCGGCAAGCGTGGAAGCTCACGGACTTTTTCTCCCTGCCTCACAGCACTCGAGGCCAAGATGGCGCCCGCGACCGCTCGCCGCGCGGCGGGAGTGCATTCTCTGAGAGACATCTCTCTGACATCCCTGAGAACGGGGACTCGTCCATCCACCCTCACTCACCCTCCGCTCTACCTCCTGGAGCAATGTCCGCCTCAAATAGCCCGGCGAAAACGCGGATGCGGCTGGACCCTGGCGATCAGGCCACTGAGGTAAGGCCTACCTTAGATAACCTCCCAGCACTACTCCCAGTGTCATCCCCTATTGCGGCCTTCCCCACCACTAACCAACCAGTGATGGACACTGTATTAAAAGACATGCTGATGTCTTTACACAGCTCCCTGCATAGTGACATTTCCTCCATGCTCACAGCGCTTAAGGATGAGATGGTGCATACAGGCCAAAGAGTAGGGCTTATTGAGCAACAAATGGGCGCCATGACAGTCACGGTTAATGACCTAGTAGATGCACATGAACACACCAGGGATGAGCAACAATGGTTACGGGCCAAAATGGCGGACCTCGAGGACCGATCCAGACGAAACAACGTGAAAATCCGTGGCATACCAGAAACGATCGCACCAGCTGATCTAAATACATACGCCCGGAAAATGATCGCCTCACTCCTTCCCGATCTCCCGGCAGTGGAAACCATTGTCGATCGTATACACCGCCTGCCAAAGCCTACACACCTGCCGCCAGAAATACCTTGCGATACCCTCATGAGAATGCACTTCTACCATGCCAAAGATATGCTCATGTCTGCATCCAGGAGAATGGGCCAACTGCCTGCACCGTACGCAAAATTACAACTATTTGCCGATATCTCCCAATACACCCGCCAGCAGAGGAGACAACTCCAAACCATCACAAAGCCACTGAACAACCATAAAATCCCCTACCAATGGGGTTTCCCGACTAAACTTCTGATCACCAGGAACGGTGTGAAACATAGCATCCATACGGTGGAAGATGGTATCCGTCTCCTCAAGAAATGGAACATAATTCCCAACGATGTCATCCAGATGCAAGTGTCATCTCCTGATGATCCCCAAGCCTGCACTCCAGGACCTCACCCCAGTGTCAACATGTGACTATGCGGTTAGTGTACTTTCCACCAGCATTTTGTTACCATGTTCTCCGGTTAGTGCCTGCTCGACGTGATCAGCCCACGAACTTTTACCCCTCAAAACACTCAGTAGTCTCCTAATATACTACTGATTGCGGTGTACCTTTACATCCATCCGAATTGCTGTTTTATACAAGCTGTTACTGACTTTAATTTTTCTTTCCTCATTTATCTCTCTTTCCTCCCTCCTGTCCATCTTCTGGAGACCTCCGGAACCCCGAGAGCACCTACTTCTGGATACACCACCTACCTCCTGATACAAACTAACCTCCCCGGCTCGGTGGACATCTGAAACACTGTGAGTACCTTTCTCTATACACATAGCACGCTAACTTACCCAAGATGCCAAAGTTCCTATCCTTAAACGTCAAGGGTCTAAATCATCCTGTGAAAAGGTCATCGATGTGGAAGACGGCCCAAACATCCCTCTGTGATTTCCTCTGTGTGCAAGAAACACACTTTAAATCCTCTGCAGAACCGCCTTGCACTAACAAATCCTTCCCTAACATCTTTAAAGCCTCTGGACCTGTTAAAAAGAATGGAGTCCTCATTGACATTAAAAACACTGTTTCGTTTACTCTCCACAACAGCTTGGCAGATGCCGAGGGCAGGTACCTGGCCTTGGACTGCTTCATGAATAACATTCGATACACTATCGTGACGGTCTATGCCCCTAACACTAGACAGATTAGATTCCTGTCCAAGCTCATGAAAAAGATCAACCGCTTCAAACAAGGCCACCTCATAGTCCCCGACAACTCCCTGGATGCTTCCTCTCGATCGAGCAGGACTGCCTCACCTATGAGCTCCTTTATAAGGATACATGATCTCTACGACGCCTGGAGATGCCTCCACTCCACAGAGAGAGATTACTCCTATTTCTCCCCTCGACACAACTCCTACACAAGGATAGACTATTTTCTTGTGGACAAATGGTCCCTCCCCAAAGTTTCTGCAGCCGATATATCCACTATTACATGGTCCGACCACGCTCCTGTCACTATGTCTCTTAGCGACTCCCCCTCCCCTTCAAGGACGAAGATCTGGAGAGCCAACGCTTCAATCATCCACTCTCCTGCCCACTCTGAATTTGTCAAAGACCGTTTAACTGAATTTTTCTCCCTTAATGCAGGTTCTGTGACTGATAATTCTGTATTGTGGAATGCCCATAAGGTGTTCATTCGAGGGATTTTTATACAATTAGGTGCTAAAGAGAGGAGGATGAAAACGCAGCGCCTAGACTCCCTTACTTCCGACATAAAAGTCCTGGAAGCCCAAAACCAATCTGACCCCAGCCCAACATCCAAACAAAAACTGGACTGTCTCAGACAAGAGCTAAGGGCCCATTTGTTGGACTCTTTCGAGAGAGCCCACACTTGTCTCAAAGCCCAACATTATTCTACAGGCAATAAAGCGGGCAAAGCCATGGCCAATAGAATTAAAGGCTATATTGCCAAAACTAAGATACCTCACCTTTACCACCCCATCACAAACCAAAAACTAACTGACCCCTCGGCCATGGCTGACGCCTTTAGGTGTTACTATAATACATTGTATAACTTGAAAGACGATCAATCTGTTCTCCAACCAACCCCTCAAGACATATCAGCATTCCTCCGAGAAATCAATCTCCCATCGCTGTCTGAGGACCAACTGGAGACTCCTAATGCCCCATTCACACACCTGGAAATCTTACGCACAATCTCGACATTGCCCTCCAATAAATCTCCAGGCCCTGATGGCCTAACTGGCGAGTACTATAAAAAATTTGGCACAATCCTATCACCATTCCTGGCTAATGTTTGTAACGATGCTGCCTCATCCTCCTCTCTTCCACCTGAAATGCTTTCTGCCCTGATTGTTACCCTACCGAAACCAGGTAAAGAACCCACACACACTCAGAATTTTCGGCCCATATCTCTTCTAAACCTTGATGCTAAAATACATGCTAAACTCATCGCCAATCTTTTAATAGATTTAATGCCCCGGCTCATACATAGAGACCAATCTGGCTTTATTAGAGGTAGGCAAACCTTTGACGCAACCCGCAGACTTATCAACATCATTCATACTGCCGAGTCGACCCGAACGCCTTCTCTGCTCCTGTCCCTGGATGCGGAGAAGGCGTTCGATCGAGTTCACTGGGGATATATGCACGCCACCCTTGAAAAGTTTGGATCCCAAGGTCCCATTCTGTCTGCCATCATGGCTTTGTACTCCTCTCCCTCTGCCCAGGTCTACACCTCAGAAATCCTGTCGAAACCCTTTTTAATCTCCAATTGCACTCGCCAAGGATGTCCCCTGTCCCCGCTAATCTTCGACCTTGTCATGGAGCCCTTAGCCGAACACGTTAGATCCCACCACAAGATAGCCGGATTTAAAATCGCCTCATTAGAACATAAAATTAGCCTCTTTGCGGACGATGTGATAATCATGCTGACAGACCCTTCCTCATCCCTGGCCTCGGTGCAGCTATTACTGCAAAGATTTGGTGCAGTATCTTACTACAAAGTAAATGAACAGAAATCCTACATTTTAGACTTGGGCTTAGACGCCATAACCAGTAACCTACTTAGAAACATCTTTCCATACCCATGGGCGGACTCCGGAATAACGTATTTGGGTATTACCCTAACCAAATCCACAAAAAGTCTATTCCCGCGTAACTACACTGAGGCCAAACAAATGCTTATCCGAGAAACAACAAAGATTTCCAAACATGAATTTTCCTGGACAGGCAGAATTGCGGCTTTCAAAATGATGATATTACCCAAGTTGCTGTACATCTTTCGAACCCTTCCTATACCCCTCCCGAACTCTTATCTCAAAGCCTTACAATCTATCTTGAGAAACTACGTTTGGCAGGGTAAACCACCTACCTGTAGGTGTAGTCAAGCTAAAACTGTCAAACATAAACATGCTGGAGGCATGGGATATGTGGACATAACGGACTACTATAGGGCCACCATCCTCTCACAGACCCGGGAGTGGATGGTGACATCCCCAAATCCATTATGGTGTGCTATGGAAGCCGCCATGGTTCCAGGATCCAATCTATCACACTGGTTGTATAGTACAACCACTGGCTCCCCACAACTCGGTCTCTACTCCCCCACCATACGAGCCTCAGTCAAAGTCTGGAAGACACTGCAATCCTCCACATGGAAAACCCTCCCGACCAAACCTATACCCATACCTATAGAGACGCTGACACTCCTCACTCCTGACCTGATCATCCCTACCTGGATCTCTGACACTGTTACCCACATTCACGAGTTAGGCCCTCTAATCGCTAGCTCATCGTTCTCTTAAATTCAAAAAACTCATCAAGCACCTGCCTCAGACTATTTTACTTACTTCAGACTTCAACACTGCCTTAAGGCCAACCCCTCGCTAGGCGGCTCTTTGCCAGCAAACATATGGCGATTCTTCTTCACGGATAACTCTTCCGTGAAAGGCATCTCTTTACTATATAATACCCTACAAGAAAAGACGTATTTCTATAAATCAAAATTGATTTTGATGGGTGGGATGAGGATTGACTTGTGTGGGCTCCGGCCTGTTTCACTATCGCCACCTCCCCTAGAGGTAAAAGGGAGGGGGGGCTACCCTCATTACTTGTTGTTATACTCTCTGTATTGCTTTAATGGGCCTCATATATATTTTATTCCACTGTTTAAGCTGTAGACTTTTTCTTCTGTATTAGTACCTGGTCAACTGTTCTTGGATATATTTCCGATAATGTATCATTCTCTGTACGCTATGTATGCATTTCTGTATGTTTTCATGAAACTTTTCAATAAAATTGTTTTGGAAAAAAAAAAAAACGCCATATTTTTTATAGAATTCTACAGGAATTCCATCTAAAACCTGGTGCCTTTTCCCCTGGGAATGTACGTATCACCTCCATAATCTCCTTGGCCATAATAGGATAAACCTCTCCTCATCAGACAGCCATTCAAGGGCTATCCAGTCTAAAAGATCCATCATCTCACTCGGGTGAAAGTCGTAGGGTAGAAAGGAGGCATATAGCGAACTATAGTACTCTCTGAAGGCCTCCAATATCTCCTCAGGTTCTTTTACTCTTTGTCCTTTTAAAGTCTTAATCTTGCCAGGAATCTCCCCCTTTATCCCCCTGCTCAAAGATGTTCTGTCTATTTTTATGCAATTCGAGTATTGTTAATTCCTCCATATGCAGATGTAAATCTCTTTGTGTGGCCATCATTAAATCAAAAGTTAGTACTAGTGGGATCATGTCCATAATTTTCTCTCTGAGTTTCTATCTGAATTTGTAACTCCTGTATCTTAACTAGTGTTGCTCACGAATATTCGCATTGCGAATATTCGTAACGAATATTGCATATTCGAGTATTCGCGAATAAATCGAATATCGCGGTGAATATTCGATATTGCGAATATTCATATTTTTTCAAGTTTATTTTTAAAACAGATCACATCCTAGTGATCTCCATCGACGTCTAAAAGCATTGCTGGTATGATTAGAGACCCTGGGCCGAGTAGCTGAGGCGATCCTTTTATG
This sequence comes from Rana kukunoris, assembly GCA_029574335.1. NCBI lineage: Eukaryota > Metazoa > Chordata > Amphibia > Anura > Ranidae > Rana > Rana kukunoris. The sequence continues at coordinate 544,814,744 of CM056049.1, forward strand.
TTGCCGAATATTCGCAATGCGAATATTCGTATTACGAATATTCGCAAATACTTTCTCTGCCCTTCTGTGTTTTGTGTATAAAAAAAAAAATAGCTTTAGTTTAGTCATATAAGTTTGTGTAAGTAGAGTTAGTGTTTAGTGCATATTAGTTTAGTAATCCAGGAAATGATCTCCGTTTTCGCGTGTTGACGAGAATTTTGCAATCAATTTCGCATTCGCATTAGCAAAATTTCGCATTAGCAAAATTTCGCATTCGCGCAATTTCGCATTAGCGAAATTTCGCAATATTGTTTTTTTGATAAAATATCACGAATATTCGATATTAGCGAATATTTCACGAATATTCTTCTATATATTCGTGAAATATCGCGAAATCGAATATGGCGTATTCCGCTCAACACTAATCTTAACCTTCTGTTTTTTGTTGACCGCCGATATATTTGAAATATATTGTCCCCGTAGATATGCTTTGAACGCGTCCAATAGAACAACTACCGAAGTCGATCCCTCATTATTCTCCCAGTATTCCATTATTACAGATGTAATTGTTTCCGCTATTTCCGGATATAACACCCACTGCGGAGTTAATGTCCAAAGGGATCCATTTCTTGGAGCTGGATTACGTATTTTCAAATATAAGGGGAATGATCTGAGAGTCCACTCGGTAAATATGCAGCTTCCGCAATATCTGTTAACATTGCGGAATCTGCAAATGCTAAATCTATCCTAGATGGGGCGTGGTCGGACCAAGCCAAGAGATGGATGCCTGAGCTCTGAGCTCCTGCCACCTCAGAGCGAAAATCAGCTTTCTAACGTGCTTTCCGACCCCATTCCGCTCTACGACTATGGGTACGGTTTCGAGACAGTCCTCTGCCTCCCGCTCGCGCTCCCCGAGGGAACAAGCCGGTGAGCTTAACCAGCACATCCCGGAGATGTTTCGGACAGGCCGGGGCAACATGGCGGCTCCCCGACATGGCGCGCCTCAGGGACATACCCATACCCAACCAGACTCCAACCCGGCCACAGGGATCGTCCTGTCAGTGACCCAAGCCGTCCCCCTTCCAGCACCAAACCAGGGACCCTGACCACTACTCACCCCGGCGACCCCTCATCTGACTATCCAGGATTTGAAAGCGGTGGCCACGGACATTAAAGATACACTCTCGGCCGCCATTGCCGAGCTACGCTTGGATATCCGCTCCCTAGACGACAGACTCACGGTAACCGAACGGGCGCTCGGAGACCACGACCTAGTCCTCCAACGCTCCACATTGAAGATTGACGACCACACTCTGCAGCTAAGGGAGGTGAATCGGCACTTGGAGAATCTGGAGAACCGTGGACGGAGACATAATTTGAGCGTGAGGGGGCTGCCTGAAACCATTGAAGGGGACCAAGTTCTCCGTGAGGTGACTGGTCTACTCAACACGGTCCTCAAGAGACCCCCGTCCACGGCTATCGCCATGGAGAGGATCCATCGAGCGCTGCGCCCCAGAGGCCGAGACACGGATCCACCCAGGGACATATAATGCTGCCTCGTAGACTTCGGTCTGAAAGAGGAGATCCTGAGGCAGGCGAGGGGCCAAAGACTCCATCATGGCGGTTCCCCCGTACAACTATTCCAAGATCTGTCCGGGATTACCCTGAAGCACAGGAGAGATCTCAGGCCCCTGCTGGACGTTCTGAGGTCTAAGGATATCAAATATGAATGGAAGTTCCCCTTCTGCCTCTCCGCTTTCCACCAGGGCCGCACAGCAGCGCTGAAAGTACCGGAGGACCTCCCGCACTTTTGTGAAACCCTGGGTCTGCCACTCGTCGCGGTCCCAGAATGGTACGCCGTTTATCGCCGATCTGTTGGCAGGTGGACCAAGGCTCAGGAGGATGGGATGGAGACGCAGCCGACTAGACACCGCAGAAGGAGATCCCCGTCCGGGAGGGACCGAGACCCACTCGCTTCACCAGGAGCAAGGAAATCTTGCAGAAACCACTAATCACGCTACTACAGGATGGCACCACTGCACGCTAAGCGTGCCCAGTTTGAACTGTTATCCCCATGTTGACTTTTTTGTTTTACACGGTTATCTTTTCGGGCATCAGTTAACTTTGGCCCGGTCGCTTCTTTGCTGCAAGGCCGAAACCCTGAGTCTCTCGCTTCACTGGCAACAGGCGCGCGAGGGATCCTCCTCCGGAAGTTCAGTGACGGACACCTCGGCGCCCGCCCAAAGACTACAACACCCATGCTGCACTGCGCCTGGGATTATCCTCCGTGGCGGCAGGGGGAGCTGCAGTACCTAGTTCTCCTACTACCTCCTGGCGTCACGCTGAAGGGGCGGAGTGCTCCAGACCCCTAGCCACGGATATAGCACTGTTTCCCGGATGCTCCGCTACCCGGCCGGTTACCACACCTGGTCTGTGTCTCCTTGCTGATGCGGCTCCGACATCTATATACGAAGCAGCCCCACGCCCTGACACGGACCCCTTCTGCTCGGCGGGCTACTCACGCCGATAGTGCGCACCCACCCAGACTGGTTCACAAGCTTCTCCTCTATACGCCTAGGGAACCAGCACTACCAGGACACGGGGTCTAGGATGGATGATGCCCATCCCCAACGACGGACTTTGCCACTGTGGATCTTCGCCAGCTTCCCGGTCCCGTGGCCTACAGTTGGCTTCTCCGAATTCTTGGATGCAGGTGTCTCATACGACGCTCCGGACTCCTGATACCAGGCCGTGGATGACGTCATGCAGCCCCGTCTCGTATACTGCCCCTGGGTCGGTGTCCGGATCTGGACTCGGGTGCGGTGGAATCCTCCAACCCCCCTTCCCACCCCGGCGACTACAGTGGGCACCATGCATCTGAGGGGGGCAGCCGCGGACTGATGGATATACATGCCTAAGACTGCCTAAGACTGATTGTCTGACAGGGGCTATTCCCCCACTGCCTTCGACGGTAATGTGTTACTATAGTCATTTTCGCCTGAACTTTTACCTTGTAATGCTGTTCCCTTAAGGTACTACTGCTGACATGTACTTAGGTGTCGCTCCGTGCGGGCCTCCTCCCCCCCGCCCCCCCCTCACCCCGGGCTGATATGGTTTCGAGGGCCTTTTCCATCGACTGGAGCCCAGGGGGGGGGTTTACTACATGGGGGTCCGGGCCTTCTTTTTGGGGGTTGTGGGGTATCCCTCCACCAGGGATCTTAACCTTCTATGACAGGTGTCCCGTATGGCCCCCACCCATTATAGCTATTGGGGTTGGAATACCAATGTACCTGCCACAATCTCTCTTCGCTCTGGGGTGGCTCACCCATGTGACACCCACCTCCCCAGATTTCACTGCTCTTCGGTTAGGCTCTGACCAACCCCCACGCGGGCGCATACAGGAGTGCTCGTGCACTATATAGGGCGCGGGTACTCTGTGCGACCGCACCCACCGGTTTTGCCCAGCGGGAGGACCTAGTCCTCCCTCCTAACCGGTTCTCCCCTTTCTCACCCGCCCCCCCCCCTTCCCCCCTCTTTTTTTTTTTCCACTCTACCGCTCTCCCTCTTGACTGGCACCCCCTCCCTCCTCTGCTATCGCTATGGAAGGCACCCTTCCACCCACCGCCCCGCCCCCACACCCGAAATCTCCTCCTACACAGCTTAAATTGTATCAGAGGTTTAAACTCCCCTGAAAAACGCTCACAGCTGTTGCATACACTTCGATCGCAAAAACCGCAAGTGGTTCTCATCCAAGAGACCCACTTCCGATCCGACAATGTCCCCAAACTAGGTGACCGCCACTTCCCCACGGTCCTTCATGCCACCAATAATGAAGCAAAATCCAAGCACTGCCCATTCCAGAGCACTGAGGTACAGAGAGATGAATTGGGAAGATATCTCTTCGTCAAGGGCACACTGTACGGCCCGCTGTCTCCTATGCTAGACACCTCCAATGGGTCCACCTGTTTGCCCTACCGTGCACTGCGTGCCATTAAATCACAGCTTAGTGCCCTGTCCCTCCACGACTCTTGGCGTACGCTCCACCTGAACGTGAAAGACTATACGTATTTCTCCGCTCTCCACAACAAATACTCGAGACTCGACCACTTCTTTCTTTCGCAAAATGACCTCATGTCTCTGACTAGTGCGACTATAGAACCCATGGTACTTTCAGACCACCACCCTATCACAATGTCATTAACACTACCGGAGCACAAGACCAGATCTCCCATCTGGAGGTTAGATGACTCTTTTTTACTCGATCCGGGTAATACACGTTCGATAGGTGATAGCATCACTCACTACTTTACGACCAATAACACAGAGGGAATGTCCCCGGTTACTCTATGGGCGGCACATAAATGCATCCTCCGAGGTGAGTTTATGTCCCTGGCAGCCGCAAGACATAGGGGTAGGAGTGCCCGCATTGCGGAGCTCTCCAACCGCGTCAAATCCCTTGAAAACGTGCACAAACGCACACTCGCGACTCAGACTCACTCGGACCTGGTCAGGGCTAGGACAGACCTGCTGGAAGAACTACAACTCACCGTGAAGCGTAAATTCGCTCTTACTCATAAACTCTTCTATGAGTTCGGGAATAAGGTGGGCAAACTGTTAGCGTCGGCACTGCAAAAAAAGAAATCCGCACATACAATACACGCTATTACCTCTCCGTCGGGAACACAAGCCAATAAAACCAAATGTATCGCAAGACATTTCATGGAATATTTTTCAGGATTATACAACCTGCCCAAAGCTCCCAACACCCAGCCCCCCCAGGATCGTCTGGGGCTCATTGACGACTTTCTCACCAAATATGGCCGCTCTGCTGTCCCCCCGGACAACTTATCCCACCTGGGCTTGCCCCTCACTGTGGAGGAGGCACTCAAGGCCCTGAAGCAACTTAAGGTGGGAAAAAGCCTGGGCCCGGATGGTCTGACGATCGGGTACTACAAGACGTTTGCGGCCACCCTTCTGCCAAAACTGCTGGGGGCCTTCAATGAGCTCCCAGACGCACCCTCTCTTAACACCGACATCTTGGAAGCACATATCACCCTCCTTCCAAAACCGGGAAAGGACGCCACATTGGTCTCTAACTATCGTCCCATATCGCTCCTGAATGTGGGCGTCAAACTATATGCAAAAATCTTGGCGAACAGGTTGCTCCAATTTCTCCCTGATATGGTGTCTGTTGATCAGGTTGGATTTGTCCCGGGCCGCGAAGCCAGGGACAACACCATCAAGGCTATCAACATACACCATTGGCTGACATCGACCAACACAGAGGGCTTCCTTTTGTCACTGGAAGCGGAGAAGGCGTTCGACAGGGTGGTGTGGGACTTCATGGCCGCGGCACTTGGTACACTGGGACTTCCGAGTCGCCTCATTCGTATGATTATGGCCCTGTACTCCACCCCATCGGCAAGGATCAGAGTGAATGGTCGGCTGTCGGACACCTTCTCCGTGGCTAATGGTACTAGGCAGGGATGTCCCTTGTCCCCCATATTATTTGTCCTTACTTTAGAACCCCTGCTGCGCCGACTGCGAGACAACCCAGATATAACGGGAGTCACCGTTGGGCAGAGTGCTGTAAGTTGGCTGCCTACGCTGACGACGTACTGTTGTTCCTGACTAACCCGATTACCACCATACCCGTCCTCCTGAAAGATTTTGAGCTCTTTAACTGACTTTCAAACCTTCAAATAAATTTTGGCAAGGCCACAGCACTGAACGTATCCCTTCCCAGATCAATGGTCTCCCTCTGTAAACAAAATTCCCCTTCAGTTGGGAGGAAGAGGCTATAACGTACCTGGAAATTAAACTCCCAAAGGACTTGACAAAACTATACCCTCTCAATTTCCTCCCGGTCCTGCGAACCATGGGAGATGATCTACTTAAATGGGGAAGGGGACATTTCTCGTGGTTTGGCAGGGTGGCAATTTTGAAAATGAACATACTCCCCAGGATCCTGTATGTCCTCCAAGCAGTCCCGATTGGTTTACCCCCCGCCTTTTTCACGTCCTTCAAAAGAAATTGCAGAATTTTTTTATTGGCAGGGCGCCCCACCGAATTAGATGGGATAAACTCATTCTTCCTAAAATGAAGGGGGGCATGGGCCTGCCCGACCTACCGCTTTACCACAGGGCTAGCCAATTAACCCGTATCGTGGATTGGCACAAACATTACCTTCATAAGGACTGGATCTCAATCGAGAATGCGTACCTCCCTTTCCCCATCTCCCACCTTCCCTGTATCAATCCACTAACGATCGCTAAAACTTGTAGAGACCACCCCCTGATTGGCCCCACCTTGGCCACTCTCAAGATAGCATGTCGATCACTGGAGCTGACCCCTTATTCAGGCCCCATGACTCCGGTCACTCAGAACCCAGGCTTTCCCCCTGACATAGGGTTAACCCCGGGTCTAGTGGACCCTCACAAACGCACGGTTAGGGCTAGCAGACTTTTCAACGATGGCGTTCTTCTCACGCAAGAAAATACCACAAAGAAATTTTTACAGCCAAGAAAAACTATTTTTCTGAGGCTATCAACAGCGCCCTCAATCGCCCCCGCGAACTCTTCAAGCTGGTCACTCAGACCATGAATCCAGGATGTCTTGAAGCCCCCAATTCAGACACACAAGAATTTTGCGATGAATTATCGGATTACTTCATTAATAAAATCGAGGGAATCTGGCACAGCATTCAGCAAAATAATTCCCCCCGTAGCCCCCCCGCAATTATTTACACAGCACCTGTAGTAACTCGCCACTACCAGGTGAGTTCACGCTGGAACCCATCTCTATCCATGCCACTAAAAATATCATCGGTACTTTGCGTAACGGCACTACGCCGAATGATATTATCCCCACCAAACTGCTTAAGGAATGCGCCGACATCCTGGTACCGTACCCTCCTATCACGCAGCTTATTAACCAATCGTTCAGGGAAGGCAATCGTTCAGGGAAGGCCCTCCCTAGTTGACCCCCCCTCCCTTTGAAGGAGGTTGTAATTCGACCCATCTTGAAGAAACCTACCCTGGACCCTAAGGACCCACTCCACCGCCGTCCCATAACAGGCCTAAATGCACTCTCTAAAGTAATGGAAAAAGTAGTGGTACAACAGCTGCAACAGCATCTAGATACCCACAAGCTACTTGATCCATTTCAATCGGGATTCCGGCCCGGACCCGGACACGGACGGAAACTGCATTGCTCAAGATATGGGACGACGCTCTCGAGGCCGCAGACGAAAGGAGAATCTTGTCTTCTCTTCTGGTTCTGTTGGACCTAAGTGAAGCCTTCGATACAGTAGACCACAAGCTTTTATTGATTCGGCTAGCTGAAGTAGCCAGAGTCGCAGAAGGCGATTTATCTTGGTTCTCCTCTTTTTTGGAGAACCGATCGCAAATTGTGAAGTTGGGACCTTTCACTTCTGAGAAACGCACATTATCGTGCGGTGTCCCTCAAGGATCCCCGCTGTCACCGGTGTTATTCAACATCTATCTTCGTCCGCTTTTTGAAATCATCAGCAGCCAAAAACTGCTTTACCACTCATATGCAGACGACACGCAACTGTACTTCTGCATTTGCAACAAAAAGGATCACCACCTCAATCTAGAGACATGCCTCTCTTTGATAGAGGACTGGATGACAAAGAGTTATCTTAAACTCAACGGAGCGAAAACTGAACTTCTCCTGTTTAACGCCAAGCGCATGAATCAACCTGCAACAACTTGGACTCCCCCGCCCATTCTGGGCAAAATCATCGCCCCTAGCGCCAAAGTCAAAAGTCTTGGGGTCATTTTTGACTCCTACATGACAATGGATGCACAAATAGGGTCAGTAGTCAGCGGATCTCACCATCTGCTGCGCCTACTACGCAGACTTACTCCCTTCATCCCCAAAGAAGACTTAGCGGTCGTGGTGGGAGCAATTGTTAACTCCAGACTGGACTATGCAAATGCCCTTTACCTCGGACTCCCCAAGTACCAAATCGCACGTCTGCAGGTCGTTCAAAACACGGCTGCTCGACTTGTGACTGGGAAAAAACCCTGGGAATCAATCTCACCTTCACTGAGATCCCTTCACTGGTTACCAGTAAAAGACAGAATTACTTTTAAAGCACTCTGTCTAACGCATAGATGTATCCATGGGAATGCTCCCCATTATCTATGCGAAAAAATAAAAGTTCATAATCACAATCGCGTTCTGCGATCCACCAATCAAAACCTACTCCAGACGCCGAAAACAAACTACAAGTTCAAAGGAGACAGGAGATTCGCGGTCCAAGGTCCCAGACTATGGAACGCTTTACCAACCAGCATTCAGTTGGAGGAGAATCACTTAGCATTCAGGAGAAAGATTAAAACTCATCTCTTTTGATACCAAAAGAGATAGGAACAACGAGCGCCCAGAGGCGATTTGGTTTGCATGTGCCGCGCTATATAAGTTTTCATTCATTCATTCACGCATCCTGAAATGGTCGAAAAATTTCCTGACATGCACACCCGTCCATCCCGTTCTTCAAATACCTTCAAATTCGACACTTCCTGCATAGCACACCAAACCCAGCACAATGGCATAGGGATCTCACCTCCCTCGAAGTCATCTGCAGCGAGACAGGCCCCCAACCACATCTAGTTTCCACGTTGTACGCCCTCCAACTGGCTAAGGCCACCCCAAACGTTGCCCTACACCACAAGTGGAGCACGGATTTGGAGCTGGACTTATCCCCTGAGGAGTGGGACCACATATGGGAACACACTCACAAGGGGTCCATCAACGTCTCGGCGCAGGAGAATAGGTACAAAATCTGTTCACAATGGTATCGCACACCAGAAAACCTCCACAAAATTTTTCCGGGGGTCGCACCCACATGTTGGAGATGCAACGTGGGGGTGGGTACCTTTCTGCACATTTGGTGGAACTGTCCACTGATCCAACCATTTTGGAAGCAGATCCACGATCTCATTACCCAGATCACCACCTTCTCCCCCGATTTTACCCCAGCTCAATATCTCCTTCACCATACGTCCTGTCCCAGGAGGACATACAAAAACTCCCTCATGCTGCAGCTCATTAATGCGGCTACCCAATGCATCCCTTTGAGGTGGGGGTCCGCTACCCCCCCCCTCGATGGAGGACTGGCACTCAAGAAATGGGTTACGAAGATCGTGAAGAAATGGAAAGGATCATCCATCAGGCCAAAGATACACATGATAAATTTAGCTAACCTAGGCCTGCTGGACACACTACAGGGAATCCCGGAATTCCCAGGCGGGGGATGCCCGAGATATACCAGTTACCTGACTGAGTTCCTTAATAACAGCCCCCCTCCCTGTCTGTAATACCCACCTTATGAGCAGCTCTCATTCAGTCTTCCATCCCCTCCCCCCCTCCCCCGGGATATTCCTCCCCCCCAACCCCCCCCCTTTTTTTTTTGATCACAGGATCGCCCCACCAATTGGAGCCTTACATACTCAGGGTTTTGCTCGCTACATGGGATTTCCCATCCCGCTCACAGTGTGCTCCCTTGAGGGGTGAGCGGTCTGGTCCCACCACGTTCCTCCTCACAAGCTTTGCTGCTTGCCAATTCCCCCTTATCTCGAACCCCCTGGAGGATGCCCCAGATAGTTCAGAGTGCTTTGCGCTCCAGTGGTCTGCTAGCGGGACCTCTTGATTTGTAGGTTTTCCGACTTCGCGTTGTAGATCACCTAGTTCAGGCTACATTTTGCCATCTTCCATTGCATATGTATACTTCATATTAACGAAATCTCTGTTTCTGCATGTATTATGCGATTCTTCTCTGTTCTTCTTTGTCTGACTACTGATTATCTGCGGTATTTCCTTACTGCATTTAGTGTACCAGTTTTATTTTTTTCTACTGTATCTGACAATCTTCCAATAAAAAGATATTTAAAAAAAAAAAAAAAAATCCTAGATGCCATTTTATAAGAGGTAGAAAAACAGGAATACATTATTTTCCCGTCTTCTTCCATCTCCAGATTTCCGTTACTTCCATCAAAAGCACCCAATTATACAAATCTGCTAAATGTTGTTTAGGAGGCTTCGATCTGTCCAATTCTGGTGACAGAACAGAATTAAAATCTCCAATAATCAGTAGTTTCGCTGGGAGGTATTGTATGATTTTTTTCCATTATCTCATTCAAAACTCCCACGAGAACTTAGGCATAATATACACTGCCACTGTAATATACCTCTGTTGTTTGATTATATATATATATATATTTTATATCATGTCACCAGCACAGTACAGTGTCATAATATGACTGGTGTGGTGGTAATAAGGTATGCTGACTGGTGACAGTATATACAAAAATAATAATAATAGTTTTTATAACATTTAAAAAAAAAAAAAATTTTAAGATACTCTCATCAGAGTTGTAAGGTTGCTGTGATTGACCCAGGTATCATATGATATTTGTGGTCCAATTACTGCATCACAATAGTAAGCAAAACAATCATGAATGGAGGACATGGAAGTAATCATGTAAACTCCATGATTGGTCATAGTGATTACATGATACTCCAGGTACTGAGCGTTGTGATCACTTGGATCATACTGCTGTGCATCACAGAGGGCACGCCAGAGTGCATGTACACCATGGCATACCAGTAAATTGTGGTGCATGCAGCTGCTGCCCACTCACAGTTAAAGTACTATGGGTGGGCTGCAAAAAGTTAAAGGAGAAATTTGGGGTAAATAAAAGACAAATGATCATACTCACCTATATGCTAGCATCGGTGTAATGCAGCAGTTGTTCCACATCGGCTCTAAGACATAGGACTGAGTAAGAGCAAGGTGTCAACGAGGCAGCTGGTAGATTCCACCAATATGGTCAGTTTCTTTATGTTTCCTATATCCCAGGACTTTGTGTGCTTTTACTTTAGAGTCCCTAATATGGAGCCTAAAAACTAAAGCCCAAGTCAACAGTCATGGCTGTTAGCAGGGCTGCTGATAAGGCAGTACAGCCAGCCCCCCTGCACTGGGCCAAGGTCCTATCAGTCCAAAAGGGGGCCCAGGTATCTGCATAGTAGGAAGACCAGTTGTACTGTCTTATTGCTGACATGATCTTCATGTGCCTTGACTTGCAGCACTACTGGCTTCTAGTCCTTGTTCTCCCTACGGCTGAGCTATGTTTACTATGCTTCAGTTTGTGAATGAAAAGGGTGCCTCAGAGCACTTCCCATTTATTCATCTGTACAGCTATGGCTGCAGAGAAAGGGACTTGATGAATCTATGTTTTCAGTCCTTCAGTATGTTTAGACCTTTGACATTTCTTCAAAGCCACCCAACAGGGCAGTTAAAAAGTATTAAAAATATAAATGAATAAATACATAAATAAATATATACAATTTAGAAAAATTCACATTCACATGTGGACTCATTCACATGTGCTTTGTTCTCTATAGTTTCTGTATACACCCCTATATACATTCCTGTCAGGTAGGCTGTATGGAGCCCTGTGATTTATAACAGCAGTCCTGACTGTTAGTAAAGCTACTGGTAGCTGGTAGTGCCTGTACTCTGTGGTGACTCAAGTTGTATGTCTATGTATGTTGTTGTGTTATTTTACTGTGAATTTTTACAAAGATGTTATTATCTAATATTATGGTATCATGTTATTTAAGCATGCTTTAAAAAGAAAAAATATGTATCATAAAACTGCCATTTTTTGGTTACTTTAAACTGAGCTTGCTTTATAAGTTAATGATTTTAAACAATTTAGACTATACATCTAAGACTTTGAAACTTCCCTTCCCCCAGCTGATCAAAGGGAATTTTATGATCAAAGGTGGATGATGATTTAGACACGTCAAAGAACAGAAAGAAAGCTACTTTTTCACTGCACTAATTTTGTATTCATTTCATGATTGTTTATAGCATATTGTTTCCGATTCTTAAAGTGCCCTTGGATAAATGGATTTAAAACTGTGGTCATCTGAGTATTATAATGATGAATATTTGAAATACATTTTAAAGTTGCCACATATATACTTATATAAGTTAACAACTGTATATTAATATACGTGCGTATATTGTGCAATATGTATATTATTTATTAAGCAATACCTTGTAATAAACAAATTACTAATGTTGCAGTGTTTAAATCACATGTTCCTTCCACAGCCTAGGCAGGAAGCAAATTCATTAGAAATGTTTAACTTTGCACTGATTCTTCAAACCTCACATGTTGTAAGTGAAGAAAGGCAAAGTGGATAGCACCTTTAGACATGTCCCTTGTGACTGATTGTTGTCAAGCTAATTTTTTTTTTTTCAGATTAAAAGCTTTTAAATAAACTGTTGATTAGGGATGAGTAAATTTATCTATCTGGGTTCAGTTTCTGGGGTGTTTATCAAACCCATCATAAAGTCCAAAGATTGCTAACCTAAATTTAAACCCCATTGGATCCTGGAAATCAATTTGGGACATTTTGAATGCTAATAGGCAAGGGATTGTCAAACAAAAGACACAGGGAACTGTGCACTGCCATGGGAGGCATGTCCCAATGCAAGACAAAAAAAAAGTAATACTGTACAGCTAGGAGAATTAAATTTAACCACTTACGGACCGCCGCATGACGATATACGTCAGCTGTTTGAAGGGGATATCTCTCTGTTATGGCAGCAGCTAGCTGCCATAAAAACCCAGGTATTCTCTTCTTCAGAGGGCGGTCCAGTTTATGATAATGGTGGTCTCTGCAGTGGATTCACTTTCACCATGAGATCACCATTATCGGGGTGGCGGTAAGCACTATAGGGTTATACGGTGGAAAGGCGCCACCCACACCAAAGACCAATTTTTAAGCACCAGTTACTTCTATCAAAGTCAAAATGACACAAGAATGTATCCAAAAAACTCTAATCTTGTTCCCAGTGTACTACATTGTGGCCTCATCATACACACTGGCTCCCCAGCTGTTGCTGAGCATAATAAAGGCATCTTGCAGGAAACTTTTAATTTTTTTGGTCTTTATAAATTCAATCATTGCTGCAGCAGGTTCTAGACATGGTACAAATCTGCCACTTTACAGTTATGCCTCAAATACACGTACGGGATTTGACCAATGGGAAACACTTCCTGTCGGAACCACAACCCAAGGGGAAAGCCACTAGAATGACCTGCTTGGTTCACCCGTCTACTTGTCCCCTACACACGGGTGGTTTTCCTGACAGAAAAAGAACTGCGAACTGGAGCTTTGGTCGGGAATCCGGCCATGTGTATGCTCCATTGCAGTTTTTCCCCCCCCAGCTGTTGCTGAGCAAACTGCCAAAAAGCGCCGGGCAAAAGTCTGTTGGATTTACCGGCCGGAAAAATGAGAATGGTTCTCTTTTTTGTCCGGCGGATTTTGGGCAGTGTTCCAAAGTCGGAAAAACTGCGAGTAGCATACACACGGCCCAAAGCTCTCCTCACAGTTTTCCCGTCGGGAAATCTGATCATGTGTATGAGGCTTTAGACTAAGGGACTATATTGGAAGGAATTTTTCCTTTTTATGCCGCGTACACACGATCATTTTTTGTGATGAAAAAATCGACGTTTTCAATCATAAAAAACAACGTTTTTCAAACTTAATTTTCCAAAACGATGTTGCGTACACACCATCGTTTTTCTACAAAGCTCTAGCAAAGCGTGGTGATGTACACCACGTTCGATGGCACTCTTTTCCATTGAAGCTCCATCTCATAACTTGCTTCTGAGCATGCGCGGGTTTAAAAACTTCGTTTTCAACATCGTTTTGCCCACACACCATCACTTTTTATGACACAAAAAAACGACGTTTTGAAAAACAACACAAAAAATTCTAGCATGTTGAAATTTTTTTTGGGTCGTTTTTTGAAGACAAAAAACGACGTTTTGCCCACACACGATCAATTTAAATGACGTTTTAAAAAACATCGTTTTTTTTTCATCGCAAAAAAATATTGTGTGTACGAGGCATTAGACTTTCACTTTAAAAATGTAAAAATCACTGCTCATTTAAAAATGATGTTTTTCACAAACTTTTTTATTGATACATGTCCCCAGGGCAGGACCCGGACCCCTATAACAATGCCGAATTTAGGCCTTCAAAATATTCACTTTTGATTTTTGACTTTATTGGGGTTTGCTATTCAGATCCGAACTTTCGCAGTGTTCGGAAGTTCTGGTGCGAACCAAACAGGGGTCAGTTCGGCCCATCCCTAGTAGAAAAATGCAAAGGCAAAAATGAATAGGCAGACAACACAGAAGGATTAAAAACTAGGGCAATGTTGCCGCTAAGATCACTCACCAGCACACCACATGCAGTCAGTAATTAAATGGGAGTAGCGGGAAAGTAAAGCAAAAGTTCAGGTAGTAGTGGATAGCAGGGTTCCTCAGTGGTGTCAGCTGTCTAACAGCTATACAGGACTACTTAGGACGTCTGCTCACAGAATTCACGTATGATCAACTAGTGACTAGTTATGTAGGCACATCATTTCATTAGTATGACAATCACAATTCCCTGGAGCCCTTAGCAGAAGGAACTGTCCTTCTAGTGACTCCCGGTTGCAGAGTGTCAATCTGGAGATAGGTAATGAAATAGAAGTAACAGTCCCTGCTATAGGAGTAAACATGTTTCCTTCTGTGAATTCCGTGAGGTGTGAGGCACTCTGTCTATGATGGAGTTATTTCCTGGGGGGGGGGGGGGTCCTGATGATGCTACATACTGTTATGCCGGTGCTAAGGGGTCGCCTCATATTGTGGGAGTGTCTCAGCATGAGCCTCAGGGTAGAAAGTGGTGAAGTGCTCAAATCCCCTCAGTACTGGCTGTCTGTGTGCCTAGGGATGGCATAGAGGGATTGCTGCACTGAACAGAGCGTGTCTTGCTTGCAGCCAGGTGGGCGGGTTCCCGAAGTCAGTGTAATTGGGATACGGTAGCCTCGATCACTCCATAGGAGCCTCGGCTCCCACTGATGCAGTCATAGGAATATATATTCTCTTCCACTTGGATGCGTAAGTTGCAGCAGGTTTGCAGGGGGTCGGATCCAGGGGAAAAATGCTGGGAGGGACCCTCTCAGTCACCTCCAGCGCAAGGCTGCCTGGATGGTCAGAAGACACTGGAGGATGGCAAGAGGAGGATGAGTCACTGGTGCGGAGGTGAACTGGGGTGCGCAGAGACAGGTACACCAATGCATTTCATATACTAGGTTGGCGTGGATTTCTTACATAGCTAGTCACTAGTTGATAGGTAAATTGTGCAAGCATACGTCCTAAGTCAAACTGTATAGCTGTTTGACAGCTGACAGCACTGAGGTTCCCTGCTATCCACTGTAGCGCCTCCTTACTTTCTGTAGGGGCGTTACGCTAAAGTTAGTGAGGAATGGGAGAGTTATGTGGCTCTCATTCACAATTTGTCAAATTTAGGCTGCTGTCCTGTGGGTCGGTCTGCGCTCCAGGGGTGTGTTTCCACCTATGGGCGGCAGATGGCGCTAGAGGGGTTTTGGCAGACTCGCTTTCCTCAGCAGCCAATCAGAGGGGTTGGTTCCCTCGCTAAGGCATGCTGAGGGAGGCTATATCTGGGGCAGCCGCCTTGGCCAGAGGGCCATTTTTGCTTTCTGCGGGGTCTGAGTTCCAGGTGTGGCACCCACCTTCAGAGTGCGCGCATCCATGGACCCCGCAGCCGTGGCCTACCTGGCCAGAGTTGCGCACCATGCAGAGCTCTACTCTGACATAGAGAGGGATCCCAGTAAATGCTGGGTCCCAAACATTTTCTGAAAGGATCCCAGGCTGGGAGCTGTACGGTGGGGGATCGGCTTGAGGAGAACCCGGAGGCAGGTGATCCAATAGGGCTTGAACGAACCATCGGGGATCCAGTGACTCTAACTAAATCTATTGGGAGGACTCGCTCATTTCAATTTTACACTCACTCAAGTACTAGGCCTGTGGCAGAGGCCCGATCCAGGCCTGTGGCAGAGGTCTGGTCCTCCTAACATTTGCAAGTGATGTCATGGCTGCCAGGCCTGTGGCAGGGGTCTGTCCGGGGGCACTTTACACATTCCGACTGGAGTGGCGATGAAATGAGTTCATAATTGCTGAGAGCAAGACTGCTCCCTTCTTCTTCATATCCAAGGCATTATACTCAAGCTCTCTCTCTCTGCTCATCACCCTTTCCTGTCCTGTACCATGTTGATGAAGGCCATGTTGGGCCTTGGAATAAAGCATTGAAGAAAACCCAACTAAAGGACATTCGCTCTCTTCCTCAACTCACAAGTATCACCCCTAGACACCTGCCAGGTAACACAACACGCCCATTCCACTTATACTCATCGGCTCCTGAATGGGGTAGCGCTACACCACTGCTACCCGATCTTTTGCTATACTTTCACATTACTTCCATTTGATGACTGACTGTATGTGGTGTGCTGGTCAACCCAGGTGTGTAATTTTAGCGGCAACGTTGCCATTGTTTTTAATCCTTCTGTGTCGTCTACCTATTCATTTTTGCATTTTACTACCAATAAAATGTACTGTACATAGGTTGTATCCATGGTTTGCCTCATCCCCCTCCTCCATTTTAGAACTCCTATGGCTCTCCCCCAACCTTTTGCTTTACAACTTTAGTCTGACCTAATATTATAGAGATTTATGTAATGATAAATATACAGTAGGAGTAATTAATTTATTCAATCCAACTTTTGCAGGTTTATTCAAGATTCAGCTTACTCATTATAGGGGTACTCATTTTTGGAGACCCAATCTCAAAATTGCAATTTTATGTTTATTGTTTTTCAGTAATTCTTCTTTAGTCCTCTACCGTGGGTATGTAGCATCTAACGAGATGAAAGGGGTGACACTGATCTTAACTAGTGATGAGCGGAATACGCCATATTCGATTTCGCAATATTTCACGAATATATAGAAGAATATTCGCGAAATATTCGTTAATATCGAATATTCGTGATATTTTATCAAAAAAAAACATTTTGCAAAATTTCGCTAATGCGAATGCGAAATTTCGCTAATGCGAAAAACGGAGATCATTTCCTGGATTACTAAACTAATATGCACTAAACACTAACTCTACTTACACAAACGTATATGACTAATCTAAAGCTATTTTTTTTTTGTTTTTTGTTATTTTATACACAAAACACAGAAGGGCAGAGAAAGTATTCGCGAATATTCGTAATACGAATATTCGCATTGCGAATATTTGGCAACATAAAAGGATCGCCTCAGCTACTCGGCCCAGGGTCTCTAATCATACCAGCAATGCTTTTAGATGTCGATGGAGATCACTAGGATGTGATCTGTTTTATAAATTTGAAAAAATACGAATATTCGCAATAGCGAATATTCACCGCAATATTCGATTTATTTGCGAATACTCGAATATGCAATATTCGTAACGAATATTCACAATGCGAATATTCGTGAGCAACACTAATCTTAACCAGGAGATCATCCAAGGAAAAATAGTACTGGTGTAGTTGAAGTTGCTTTGGGGGTTTGTAAAGGTGTATATATATATTCAAAGTAAAACATTGACCAGGCTATTGTATTTATTTCTTAATCCTCTACCAATAGAGTAAACAAGCATTTAGCCCTTGCAGTGTGGGGAGACCTACTGTAAGGATAGATTTTTAATCTTTCTGGAGTTAGGCTTTAATGTAGGGACAAAGCAAGTGCATCGAAAGACTATAGTGGCAGCAGTTTTCACTGCATTATAATACAAGAAGAAAACAGAAATATGCAATGTATCACATAGGCAATAGGTACTATAGCTACTATAGCCAGGATCTCAGAAAAAAGGCCAGGATATATAGTAAGATATGTCTGGTAACAAGGGCTGCCTTTTTAATAGAGAACATATTGTACAGAGTTACTGTAAAAAAAGTCACTTTTTTTTTTCTTTTTAGTAGTATGCAACATGTGTTGTACAGTCATTTGTTTATGTCAGAAGAATGTCATGTTATTATTGTAATCTCATTGTTGCATTATTTTAAAATGAGAAGTTAAACTGAACATGTGTACCAAAAATTAAATGAATTTGAAAAACAAAATGATAAAGTAGCAATGACACATCTGGCTAACACTATTATGAGCAAGGAGTCAGACATCTCAAACAGAGCATGAAGATGCAAATTCTTTATTATTCTCATTTTGCTCGTACTAAACAAGAGGGATTCCTGCTGCTCATTTGCATTTTTCTCTTTGGGATTACAAACCAGATGGACTCCTTCTAGGCATTCCCATTACCATGTGCTTTACAGTACAATTTTATGCTCTGCCATTTAGCAGAAAATAGGAATTTTGCTGCAATAGACCCATGATGACCAGGGGAGAAATGGTTATTGCTTAATCATGATCTTTTAATTTGATTTCATATAGCTTTGCATTTGTCCATGTTTATCTGTACCAGATAACATAGTACAGAGGCAAACATTAACAGTTTATAGGGTTAATTCACTAAGATATATGATTTGCGTTAACCACATGCATTATTTTACATCGCAATTAATTTCATATGTAGATATTCATTTCACAAAAATACATATCACATATGTGTAGAATCATTAATTTTCATTTACAATGATTTAAAAGTATATCCAAACACAAAAACTAAAATGTATATACTGCAGACCGGTCCTTAAATGTAATGGCTCCATCGATTTTGGTTTCTAAGTATTTTTCATCCTTTATTTGGACATGGTCTGTATTGTGTATACAGAGTGGTAGTGTTGTTACACTAGGACAAAACATGTATTAGGACTACAATGCACCCCATTTAACATCCCCTTAACATACTGTAAGGGGGCCATGTTTATTAGCAGGATGAAACAGATATCACAACATGCTTCTGGTACTGTATTTACAAGACCACTTTGAGGAAAAATGTTATTAGGTTTACATACACATTGATGAGGTAAAAGTACTACCCAATCAATCCAGCATTAGAGCTCAGTTATGATCAAAGCCAGGGAGGCTGAAACTCGTCAATTCACTGTATTCCTAACTTGTACACTTCTACAATAAGCAAGATTTTAAGAGCAGCAATGGTGGTGCAGATCACTTTTATACACTTTACTTTATCTATCAAAAAGCAACCATTTCTCATAAATTGGTATTTTATCTTTATTTAAAAAAGAATCTTCCTTTTCTCAATAGACACCCTGTAGCAGTAAAATAATAATGGATTTTTAGATAATCATGAATTGTTTTTTACACATATTTTTATAATGTTAAGCACAGAAAATCCTTGTGAGCCTGAACAATGGGAAGTGAATGAATGGTGAATGGTCCAGGGCCAACATTTACACCACCTTTAAATATGATCAGCATGTACCAGCGTGTGAGAAAACAATGTCAAAGGGGATATCCAACATCACATGATATGTTTCACTATTACAGTGATTTAAATCCTAAACATAAATGATATTTTGATTTCTCAACACGTTGAACTTTAAGAGATTATTTACTTTATGTATTTACTTAACCACTTCAGTACGAGGCCATAGTAAAAAGACGGCCTCCAGGTGGCTCTATAAATCCAGGAGGCCGTCTTTTTACGGCCTTGGCTACTCCGGTGTGTCACCGCGATTCCGATGCGCGTGCCTGGTGGCTGCGATGTCTGCCAGGTACCCGTGATTGGCAATTTTATTAAACACAGAGCTCCACATCCTGTCAGGGAGAGGAGATTGATGCTCTGTCCTTGTACATAGGGACACAGCATCGGTTACCTCCCCCAGTGAGTCCCCTCCCCCACAGTAAGAATCACTACCAGGATACACAATTTAACCCCTTCCCCGCCACTTAGTGTTAACCCCTTCCCTGCCAGTCACATTTATATAGTAATCAATGCATTTTTATAGCACTGATCGCTGTATTAATGTGAATGGTCTCAAAAATGTGTCAAAAGTGTCCAATGTGTCCGCCATAATATCGCAGTCCTGACAAAATTTGCAGATCACCATATTACTTGTAAAAAAATAAAATAAAAAAAAGTCCGAATTCTATCCCTATTTTGTAGCCACTATAACCTTTGCGGAAACCAATCACTATACGCTTATTGTGATTTTTGTATTATTATTTTTTTTTACCAAAAATATGTGGAATATATATCGGACTGAGAAAAAAAATGTTTTTTTTTTTTTAGAAAAAATTGGATATTTATTATAGCAATAAGTAAAAAATATTGGGCCAGATTCAGAGAGCCGTAACTCCTGTCTAACTGGTGTTAGACTGGAGTACTTTCAAATTACGCATGTTTTTTAGCTAGTCTGAAACCTCAAACCATGAATAGACGGCTGCGGGCTTCAATTCGACTGGATTACATGTTCGTACGCCTTTGGATCTACGCTGCAATAAAATTGCGGCCACTGGGTGGACTTCCCGTCGTTTTCCGTGTCGGGGTATGCTAATGAGCTTTTGCCGGCGATCCCCGAAATTACGATCTTCAATCGCAATCTCTTACGGCATCTTTAGTCATCTTTTTTTTGCGTAACACTATACCAGCTTTTTGCTGCTCTAATATTAGACAGCCCATGTTAAGTATGGCCGTCGTTCCCGCGTCGAATTTCAACGTTTTCCGACGTCTTTTATTATTTTTTACGTAAGTCGTCCGGGAATAGGAATGTCCGTAAACGACGCTACTCAAACAAAAAATGACATAACGACGTGATTTCCCGCAATGCACGGCGGGAAATTTCTGAACGGAGCATGCGCAGTTCAATCGCAGCGGGGACGCGCCTAATTTAAATGCTTCACGCCCCTAATCGCGTATTTCGATTACGCGGCGAGAAATAGACTACGCCGCCGTATCGTACGGGCAAAAATCTACCAGAATTCGATGTAGAGCCTGGTAAAATACGGCAGCGTAGAGTATTTTGATTACGCTGCGCAAATTTAAGTGTACCTGAATCTGGCCCATTGTGTTTTTTTTAAATTGTCCCTCCTTTTTTGTTTATAGCGCAAAAAATAAAAACCGCAGAGGTGATCAAATACCACCAAAAGAAAGCTCTATTTGTGGGAAAAAAAGGACATACATTTTGTTTGGGAGGCATGTCGCACGACCGCGCAATTTTAATTTAAATGGGAGTTACTAATGTGCTAACCACACCGGGTATAAATACACAACGACTAAAATTATAAATATACACAAGCAGCAGCCATAGCAAGTTCACACACTAAAAACAGTTTGTTAAAGAAGGGGTGAAATGACGCTTACTCAAAATAATCTATTATTAAATATATGGCAAAGATTCCTGTGCAAATAAATACTGTTCCTGTGCAAATAAATTCCTGTGAAAAAAATCTGATAAATACAATATATCTTAAATAAATAAATATTTCCTTGGTGCATAAAAGCAAATTCAGATTAGTGCAAAGTAATACAAGTACTAATGTTTCTTCAGTGCAAATAAGCAAATGCAAAGTAAAGTGCAAAATCATACACAAACAGTGCATCAGTAATGTGCAAAGTAAAAGTAAATAAAAAATGTATTGTTTCTGTGCCAAAAAAAAAAATCAGTGTTTGTGCCCAAAAAAAAAATCCTCTGTGCTGGAAAATTTCTGAAACAGTCCAAACGATGTGCATAAGGATCCAAGTGCAAAATTGCAACAAATCAACTTTGAAAGGAAGTATTCTCCAACTGTCAAGAGAAACATGCAAATTGCTTCAATCCTGTGCAGGTGCTCTTGTTTCGCCCAGCCTCTCACCTCATCTGGCATAAAATTAAGCCTTTCTGCTAGTCTCCAATAGCTGAATGCTCTCTTTTCTTGTTCAGTCGCCCACAATCAGGTTTCCCATTTTAAGTGCTCAGATTACAAAGAGAGGGGAAGGGGGACTCCATAAAGTAGTATTTCAGATATCCGTTTATTAATAAAGGTTAAAAATCTTACAATTCAGATTAAAAACAGCATGACACAGCGCGACCGGAAGTGGTGTCACCACAGCTCTGTACTCTGACACACTGTGTGACTGCTCAACGTCACTTTCTCAAAGGCATACCATACCCACAAAAAAAGGTTGAATAAATGCATATCACAACATTCCTCCATATGAGTAAATGTGAAGCTGTCCCCATCACATGGGATTATCTCACAGAGACATTTTGAGAAATTCCTCTTCCTCAGGTCCTCAGAGCCTACTGAACATGTCTAGCTTACATGCTTATATATGATGTGCTGGATTGATGGTAACGTCCTTTCGCTCTCCAATGGGCATGGATACAATCCCTACCAATCACAGTACAACTCATTAAAATTCAACAAAGTAATCAGGAGATATTTGAAACATTATAAAATTGAAAACGGCAATATTATGCTAAATGGTTGCAAAACAATCAAAAACCAATGCGGTCAATGTAAACCAAATGGATAAGGGACATAAGACAGTTATAACTATATACTAATTTGAGCTTGCATGTATAGCCACAGTATATACAGTACCTGCTGCCGATATTGTGTAAATCTCCTCTATGTTAGCGGTGAGATTGACATCTCCAAGCCCCATCGTGGGAGCCACCGCCAAGCTCTGTCGCTCCTCCCGCTTGCTGCCCCAATGGATTCCTATGAATGCGTGGCATCTCGTGGGGGCAGTGAGCGTGAGAAGGACAGCCTCGCAGCGGTGATTTCTAGCACAATCCCATTGCACTGGAAACACAATATCGGCAGCAGGGACTGTATTGGCTTTTGAAATGTACAAATGCTGCAATTTAGAAATTGGATGAAAGGTTTTTAGATAGATTCAAAAGTGTATTTTAAATATAACTATATAGATCAGACCAAAATAAGGGACAAATGAGGGGGAATAGGGGGCAGAGTGACATTGCTCCAAATTTAGGGACAGCCCCTCGAAATCAAGGACAGTTTAGAGCTATGTATTTAGGAAGAACTACAAAAAGCCCAGGATGCTCTGCGACAGGAAAGTAAAAGACTGATTTATTTAGATATAACAATAATATTGAGAAAGGGGAAGCTGGAATCATTGGAAGCGTAATAGGGTATTTTCTGCAAATATGTCCTGAAGGTATTGGATGCCTGCTTGTGTCCATGTGTCCAAAGGTTCAAGTGTAGTATATAAGCCACTAGATAGGTTAGAGGTAGTGGAAGTGTAAAACTGAAGTATCTTGCATGAGGTGATTTGGAAATGGTATGACCAGCTTGTGTGGAAGCTTTAACTGCCTGGTATATCGGCGGGTGCGGGGGTCTCCTTTCTAAGCTGCCATGAGAAAGGTTTTGGGGTCTTACATTGGAAAGACCGACATTTATAGGAGTGACCAAGTCTTGTGGGACATTATTCCTCCAGTACAATGTTTGGTCTAATTATGAGACAATAGAAAAATGCCTAGTATGCATGATCAGAAAATCAGATGAAAATGACTGCTTTCCATGCGATCGTATAGTACGCTGATCGTTAGTTTCGAGAGCTTATCATGACAGTTCATCCAAAATTATCCCAAGAGACAGACATGAACATTTTTCTTGTACAATACCAGATCATATTATTTTCATTTAATTAGTACGTTTTTTGTCCAAAATGACCATACATATACAATACATTACATCACTTTCAAAGTTGTATTCTGTCATATGAGAATTTTCCTAAGTTGATTAACCTCTTTATTTTCATTATGGAGACTAGCTTGCAAAAAACTACAAAAAGGACGATATTTCGTCCAATATTCTCATTCTGTTTACAAAGTTCAATAATAGAGGTTAGGTACAGCTAGGCCACCTGATGATATGCCAAATATGGCAGAAGCACACCTAGATTGTTACCCTTCCAGATATAGTTAATAAACAGGGAGTGTAGTTTGGAGAAATATCTCAGAGGTATAGCAATAGGTAGTGTACAGATAACACATAGCAACTTTGAGAGGATAACTATCTTAAAAGCTGCTATTCTGCCTACTGTTGACAGCTGTAGATTAGGGTTGAGTGAACCCGAACAGTAAAGTTCGGGTTCGTACCGGACTTCTTTTTTTTTTGTACAAAAAAAGTAGTGAAGTCCCTGGCCTTCTTTCACTATCTCGGCGCTCAACAGCTAATAGGTAATTAAATAGCTTAATTTCACTAATCACCATAAATAATATCCTAAAAATGATGTATATAGTGAAAAATTACAATGTTATGGTAAAAACAATTAAATTAAATTAAAATAAGGTTAAAAAATATAAAATCAACCTCAAAAGTTCAGCAGCCGCTTAAAATTATAAACATATATATCAAAGATAGTAAACAACAAGTCCATTCCAGTCTTGTAAATCACTAAAAGCAGCGCTAATCATCACTCTCATCCGACTGATAGATCATTTCCTACGAACAGTTCATAAGAAGTAAGGCAGACAAGCAAAGCGTATCACCCTGTGATTAATGTTGGTTCAGAAGTTTTTTCTTCACTCCAAAATAGCATCCACCATATATCACAAGCCCCCTTTCGGGTATGTACTCACCAGAAAGTTGAGTATAGTAGGCACTGCATGTAGGTGTCTTTAATCAACTCCAGGTTCACACTCCGTTTGATCTCCCCAAATGGTGCTGTAAGTATCCACACTTGTCTGGGTTCATAAAAAATAAAAAGGCTCACAATAGTGTACTCCCGTCTCTCTTCATTTATTTAAAACTCTCTTGACACAGTGTATAGCATATACAGTCCCAAATGATTGGAATTACTTTAAATAATCATTAAATGGACGCCCCGTCCATCCTGTTACACACACTCACAAAGCTGACTTCAATAGAGTTTACTGCGTCCACCGCAGACACTCTCAGCGTTACTTCTCTCTGTGTGTGAGTCAGATGGAGCGCAGATGGAGCGCACAGCGTCAATGGGTTACTTCCTGATGCCGTGAGGTTATCCCTGACGTTTCGTCTTACGACTTCTTCTGAGGGTTTAACCTCACGGCACGGCATCAAAGACTTTATGGAGACAGCACATTAACCCCTCCAGTGCCTGCCCTAGTCTCCTATGAAACTGGAAAACGAATGGCTGCTATTTCACTGGGGCTGTACTGTCTTTACACTCAATTACTCATCCAGTGTATTTAAAAAGACAATCTCATATAGTATTATTAGTACATAGTCCCTATATACACCAATAAAACAGCTACATGATAATCAATAAATTAATACTTTCACAGATTACAGATTAAAGATTAAAAACAGGTATAAATTAAAAATTCTCCTAATATCATTCTATAATTGCAATAACAAAATATATACAATAAGATTCAGACAAAGAATTCTCCATAAAAAAATTAAATTAAATGAGCTCACTCTAAATAAAGGACATTTATCTACAATTCACATATAATATAAAATAATCCATAAATAATATGAGAAAAGTTTATATATTAGAATTCTAGTAATATTATGTGAACTCATATTTAAATTATTTCTTGATCACACCCATGTGATCAAAATCACTCTCAATTCTACATATCAATATTAATATTTTAATTGGAGACCCTTAGTAGTATTTATGGCATATGTATTTGGTCTACCATATTTCTCCGACTGGTCACCCTACCTACATAGCCATCAAATAAATGTATATAAAATATATCTCCAAGCACATATATATTTGGTCAACCTTATTTCTCAAACTGGTCATCCTCCCTACATTGTCACCAAATAAAAAATATATATAAATATATCTCAAAGATCACTAATAAAACAATTAATGTCTAACTCTACGTTTAACCCCTTAGGGGTGAGTGTGTCCAATAAATAGATCCAATGGGTTTCGCGCTTTGATAGCTCTCTCACCCTATTAGATCCCCTCCATGCCTGTTTAATATGATCCACACCCCAAAACTTCAGACCCCTAGGGTCCTGGTCATGATGTATTTTGAAGTGGAGTGAGACATTGTGATCTTCAAAGCCCAATCTGATATTTTTAATGTGTTCTCCTATTCGTACCTTTAGAGGTCTCTTAGTTCGGCCAACGTACATTAGCCCACATGGACATAATAAAACGTATACTACATGAGTAATATTACATGTAATAAATTCCTTAATGAGGAACTCGTTTTTATTTACCGTAGATATGAAACTATCAATCCCCCTTACTGGCTCTGCTACCACTCTGCAGGCCTTACACTTTCGGCAGGCAAAAAAAAACATTCTTATCCCAAAAGGATGGTGGTCTTGTGGGGGGATTAAGGACCTTCTTTACTACCTTATCTCCCATATTAGGTGCTTTTCGATAAATAAATTTCGGTACTTCTGGGAGTACAGGTTTTAAAATTTTATCTATCAGTCGGATGAGAGTGATGATTAGCGCTGCTTTTAGTGATTTACAAGACTGGAATGGACTTGTTGTTTACTATCTTTGATATATATGTTTATAATTTTAAGCGGCTGCTGAACTTTTGAGGTTGATTTTATATTTTTTAACCTTATTTTAATTTAATTTAATTGTTTTTACCATATCATTGTTATTTTTCACTATATACATCATTTTTAGGATATTATTTATGGTGATTAGTGAAATTAAGCTATTTAATTACCTATTAGCTGTTGAGCGCCGAGATAGTGAAAGAAGGCCAGGGACTTCACTACTTTTTTTGTATATTGATTTAATTTTGATCTCAGGCTTGCTATGGATGCGATAGGTTTTTTACAAAGCAGACAATTAGATTTGGCTAGTTTATTCTCTGTGAATGAGCAGGTGAAACTAGAGGAGAATTACAATGGTATCATTACAGCATTAGGAAGTGCATTAGAAAAACAAGTCAGGACGTGGTGGGACATCAATACTATGGAATATTATCTCAAGGAGAATATTATAGTCCGCAGCCTGAGATGGGAAGTAGCACCTCAGGATGCATTGAATGATCCCGACTCAAAGTCTGAATGGTTAAAGTTTTTTAATGTGATGGGTCTTAAATTGCAAGAGTTAGTTTTTATTAAGAAAACGGAGGAAAATGACTCAGTTGGAAAATAGTATTAAACATTTGCAGAGCCAGTTAGACCCAATAAAAGACACACAACAGATTACAGATTTTAATAATAGGATTAAGAAAAGATTAGAAAAGATTGACAAAGATACTCAGAAGAAAAAGATTAAGAAATTTTATCGGGATATAAATGATTTTAAGAATAATACTGTTTACTTTTGGCAAGATACAGTTAATGAAGGAACTCCTCCTATTAATAATATACCTGAAGAGGTTAATCCTACCTCGAGTCAGAGTTCATTACCTGCATCAAATGTAGGAAGATCATCACATCCTATACAGAGGAGTGATAAGACCAACACCTCCCACCCGAAACCCAATTACCTCACTCCCAGAAGAGATAATCAAGGGAGAGGGAGAGGAATGAGAGGACGAGGAAATGTGAATGTGAATCACCAATATGCTGTGTATGACAGCACCTATCATATACCAGTATCAAATAGGTATGAAACCTTGGAAAATTATGGAGATAGAAATGGTCCCCAATCCCCACGTCCTTTTTTCTGGAGAGGAAGAGGGAACAGAAGGAGAGGACGGGGCCACCCATCACAGAGGGGGAGGACTCCATCGCAGCTTATCCAACAAGCTCCACTGTATTACCAATCAGTACCGAATTACAGAGAGCAGCAAGTGAGAGAACAACAAAATTGGAATCGAGGACAGCCACAAAGTCACAGGATGGAAGAAAACGTCTGGAAACAGATTAAGTGGCATCTATAATCTGAGTGGAACAGAGCTAACCCATAAAGAAACAAATATATTACAGTTGGGTCTTAAATGTGGCCTCAAACGACCAATTAATAAATTTGATGTGTATGTTGACGTCCATCGATATATGAGAAAACTCAGTATTAAGAAATATTTTCTAAACAAAGTCTCGAACCCTGTGGGAGGGAGTGCCAGTGCATCCGTGGCAGTTGACAGTGGATTGAAAAATAAATCTTTATTTAATCCTCCCAATACAGCAATACACCATTTAGAAGTGTTTAAGGGTTTGGTATTGAGAGATATTGAGAAGATAATACCAAAGAAGGGTGTAAATCCCAGGTATATACATGAGGGAATAGAAATGCTGGAAAAGAGAAATGATGTAGTAGTTAGACCTGCTGATAAAGGAGGTGGGGTGGTGGTATTATCTAAAGAATATTACACCAGTCAATTAATAGAAATGTTATCAGACGTTGAAACGTATCAGAATTTGATTAGAGACCCCACACCAGAATATTATCAAGAACTAAAACTCCTTGTACAGAATGGATACAAAAGACATGTACTAACTTTGAAAGAAAAGAAGTACCTTATTCCAAGCAGTACCCGGATACCGACTATATACACCCTTCCTAAAATACATAAGGACACCCTAAATCCGCCTGCTAGACCAATTGTGAATGGCATAGGGTCTGTCACTTCTAGGATTGGACAATATTTAGACCAATTTCTACAGAAAAGTGTTAGAGCTACTAAGGCCTATTTGAAAGACACGAAAGATCTGTTACAATCCCTTCAGGAGGTGAAACTAGAGGGTAGAGGAGAGGT
The DNA here is from genome assembly GCA_029574335.1 of Rana kukunoris. Taxonomy (NCBI): domain Eukaryota; kingdom Metazoa; phylum Chordata; class Amphibia; order Anura; family Ranidae; genus Rana; species Rana kukunoris. The sequence continues at coordinate 544,843,206 of CM056049.1, forward strand.
ATATCTGGTAACTTCAGACGTATCATCACTGTATACAGTGATACAACATGATGATGCGTTATTGGCCCTTAATTGGGCTTTGAGCCAGAGAGAAGATCTTCCTCACCATCAAAAAGTTTTTTTAAGGGATGTTTTAGATTTTTGTTTATCACATAACTACTTTTGGTTTAATAGCTGTTTTTATACGCAGAGAACAGGCGTTGCTATGGGCGCAAGGTTTGCACCCAGCATCGCCAATTTATTTATGGGAGTATGGGAGGACAAGTATGTATTTGCAAATAAAAGGCGAGAATTACTCTTTTATAGACGCTTTATTGATGACGTGATTTTTCTATGGGAGGGACCTGAATCCACCTTATGTGAATTTTTAATTTATTTAAACAATAACCCAAATAATATTAAACTTACAAGCCAATGGAGCCGAGAGAAAATAGATTTTTTGGATGTCAGTATCTACAGAAATGGTGACCAATTGGAGACTAAAGTATATTTTAAAACCACTGATCGGAACAGTTTTTTTACCTATACAGAGTGGCCATCATCCGGCTTGGCTCAAGAACATCCCGAAAGGGCAACTAATGCGGGTAAAAAGGAATTGTTCTACAGTAGAAAATTATGACTCCCAGTCAGAAATATTAAAGGGACGATTCAGAGAAAAGGGATATGATCCCCAAGAGTTGGATAGAATCTCTGAAGAAATAAAAAGGATTCCGCGTGACGAGGTTCTGAAGGATGTAATTAGGGCTCCTATTACTGGCACCCATGAATGGGGTTTTATCTCATCTTTCCATACACAATATAGGGAAGTGGAAGCTGTTCTTAAAAATCATTGGCATGTTTTATGCCTTGATAACATTTTAAAACCTGTACTCCCAGAAGTACCGAAATTTATTTATCGAAAAGCACCTAATATGGGAGATAAGGTAGTAAAGAAGGTCCTTAATCCCCCCACAAGACCACCATCCTTTTGGGATAAGAATGTTTTTTTTGCCTGCCGAAAGTGTAAGGCCTGCAGAGTGGTAGCAGAGCCAGTAAGGGGGATTGATAGTTTCATATCTACGGTAAATAAAAACGAGTTCCTCATTAAGGAATTTATTACATGTAATATTACTCATGTAGTATACGTTTTATTATGTCCATGTGGGCTAATGTACGTTGGCCGAACTAAGAGACCTCTAAAGGTACGAATAGGAGAACACATTAAAAATATCAGATTGGGCTTTGAAGATCACAATGTCTCACTCCACTTCAAAATACATCATGACCAGGACCCTAGGGGTCTGAAGTTTTGGGGTGTGGATCATATTAAACAGGCATGGAGGGGATCTAATAGGGTGAGAGAGCTATCAAAGCGCGAAACCCATTGGATCTATTTATTGGACACACTCACCCCTAAGGGGTTAAACGTAGAGTTAGACATTAATTGTTTTATTAGTGATCTTTGAGATATATTTATATATATTTTTTATTTGGTGACAATGTAGGGAGGATGACCAGTTTGAGAAATAAGGTTGACCAAATATATATGTGCTTGGAGATATATTTTATATACATTTATTTGATGGCTATGTAGGTAGGGTGACCAGTCGGAGAAATATGGTAGACCAAATACATATGCCATAAATACTACTAAGGGTCTCCAATTAAAATATTAATATTGATATGTAGAATTGAGAGTGATTTTGATCACATGGGTGTGATCAAGAAATAATTTAAATATGAGTTCACATAATATTACTAGAATTCTAATATATAAACTTTTCTCATATTATTTATGGATTATTTTATATTATATGTGAATTGTAGATAAATGTCCTTTATTTAGAGTGAGCTCATTTAATTTAATTTTTTTATGGAGAATTCTTTGTCTGAATCTTATTGTATATATTTTGTTATTGCAATTATAGAATGATATTAGGAGAATTTTTTAATTTATACCTGTTTTTAATCTTTAATCTGTAATCTGTGAAAGTATTAATTTATTGATTATCATGTAGCTGTTTTATTGGTGTATATAGGGACTATGTACTAATAATACTATATGAGATTGTCTTTTTAAATACACTGGATGAGTAATTGAGTGTAAAGACAGTACAGCCCCAGTGAAATAGCAGCCATTCGTTTTCCAGTTTCATAGGAGACTAGGGCAGGCACTGGAGGGGTTAATGTGCTGTCTCCATAAAGTCTTTGATGCCGTGCCGTGAGGTTAAACCTCAGAAGAAGTCGTAAGACGAAACGTCAGGGATAACCTCACGGCATCAGGAAGTAACCCATTGACGCTGTGCGCTCCATCTGCGCTCCATCTGACTCACACACAGAGAGAAGTAACGCTGAGAGTGTCTGCGGTGGACGCAGTAAACTCTATTGAAGTCAGCTTTGTGAGTGTGTGTAACAGGATGGACGGGGCGTCCATTTAATGATTATTTAAAGTAATTCCAATCATTTGGGACTGTATATGCTATACACTGTGTCAAGAGAGTTTTAAATAAATGAAGAGAGACGGGAGTACACTATTGTGAGCCTTTTTATTTTTTATGAACCCGGACAAGTGTGGATACTTACAGCACCATTTGGGGAGATCAAACGGAGTGTGAACCTGGAGTTGATTAAAGACACCTACATGCAGTGCCTACTATACTCAACTTTCTGGTGAGTACATACCCGAAAGGGGGCTTGTGATATATGGTGGATGCTATTTTGGAGTGAAGAAAAAACTTCTGAACCAACATTAATCACAGGGTGATACGCTTTGCTTGTCTGCCTTACTTCTTATGAACTGTTCGTAGGAAATGATATATCAGTCGGATGAGAGTGATGATTAGCGCTGCTTTTAGTGATTTACAAGACTGGAATGGACTTGTTGTTTACTATCTTTGATATATATTCTTTTTTTTTTGTACCCGGATCCGAACCCAAACAATTTGCTGTAAGTTTGGGTTCGGGTTCAGTGTTCGGCAATGTAATGGCGCGCTGCTGGGGGAGCCAATCACCATTTGTTTTACTCGTGTGACCTAGAAGCCATCACAGCCATGCCTACTAATGGCATGGCTGTGATTGGCCAGTGCAGCACGTGACCCAGCATGTGACCCAGCCTCTATATAAGCTAGAGGCACACAGCACAGCTCGTCACTCTGCTTTAGCTAGGGTATGGAAAGGCTGCCGCTGCTGCTCTTCTGAGGGAGAGAATTAGATAGGAGTCAGACTGTCCTGCTTCAGAAACACCAGCACTGCATTACTGTGAGATACTCTGCAAGATAGTTTAGGGAAATGTTCCTGCTTGTGCTTGTAGGGAGAGAAATATGTAGGAGTCTGTCCTGCTTCAGAAATCTAAGTACACCAGCACTGCATATGTTACTGTAAGATACACTGCAAGATACTTGTCTTCTATTGTGCTATTCAAAAAACATCCATTTAGGGCAAAAAAAATTGCAGTGTTTCCTCCAGTGTTTGCAGTGTTTCCTCCGGTGTGTGCAGTGTTTCCTCCAGTGTTTGCAGTGTTTCCTCCATATCTGTACGTGTGAGATAAACACTTTAGCTAGTGTTCTTCTATTGTTCTATTAAAAAAACACCCATTTAGGGCAAAAGAAAAATATTTTTCATTGTTTCCTCCAGTGTTTGCAGTGTTTCCTCCAGTGTTTGCAGTGTTTTCTCCATATCTGTACGTGTGAGATAAACACTTTAGCTAGTGTTCTTCTATTGTTCTATTCAAAAAACACCCCATTTAGGGCAAAGAATATATTTTGCAGTGTTTCCTCCAGTGTTTGCAGTGTTTCCTCCAGTGTTTGCAGTGTTTCCTCCAGTGCTTGCAGTTTTCCTTCATATCTAAGCGCAGCCGCCTGTCCAGAGCCAATATGGACAAGCTCACGTTCATTAAAATGAACCAGACATGGATCCCACAGGACTTGTCCTTACCTTGTGCAGAATAGACACGTATACCGGCCTTACCCAGCCATTCTTGTATTTCTGATCTTTCTCACTCTTTTGGGGTGTACCCTAATTTAAAAAATAAAGAAATTTAAAATAAAAACATGTGTTGGCTACCTCGTCTTCCTCCACCGCCGCTTCCACCTCCACCGCCACTTCCACCGCCACCTCAACCTCCTACTCCACAAGGACCTTGTCCTCCTAGGTCAAGATTTTTTATTTTTTTTATGTATTTTATGTTATTTTAAGTTATTTCCCTATCCACATTTGATTGAAGAGTACTTGCCATGCTCTTACCAACATTTTGCTGCCATTTGCAGCCCTCTAGCCCTTTCCATTCGTTTTTTCGAGACATTTTAGTAGTCAAAAATTCGGGCCCCCATTGACTTCAATGGTATTCGGGTTTGGGGTCAAGTTTGGGTCAAGTTCGGGTCCCAAACTTGGACTCTTTTCCGAAGTTCGGCCGAACCCGTTGAACCCGAACATCCATGTGTCCGCTTAACTCTACTCTAGATTATTAAGTCTTTGATGACAGTTAATGTTTTATAAATATAGAAAAACAGTGCAGCACAAACCAATAAACAGAGTGTTGTTTTTTTCTTATTGGTTCTGGTCCATGTATATGACTGATCCTGTGAGGAATTGATACATCTTCCTGCTTCCTGGTTGTCTTGGCTGGCTTGCGGCTTTTAGCTACATGTAAATGTTTAAAGCAGACATATAGCCTCCATCAATGCTATGATTAGTAATAATATAGGTGCACAGAGCTAAATATCAGGCTCTTGGTGTGATTTTAGTTAACCCCCCTGGTGGTATCCCCGAGCGGGGGGGTATCCTCGGGTCACGCTCGGGGTAGCTATGCAGAGCCTGCAGCGCTGGCTTACCTTGTTCCTGGATCCAGCGATGCATCCACGATGTGTGAGCGAGCGGGTGCTCACTCGATTCACACAGTGTCCCTGTGTGCCGTCGATCTTCGTTCCCTGCGACGTTACGACGCACGGGGGCGGAAAACAGCGCCAAATTCAAAAACGTAAACAAACACTATACATACAGTACACTGTAATCTTATAGATTACAGTACTGTATGTAAAAAATACACACCCCTCTTGTCCCTAGTGGTCTGTCCTGTGCACTACATGTACTTTTATATATATAAAAAATGTTCTTTCTGCCTGGAAACTGTAGATTGTCCATAGCAACCAAAAGTGTCCCTTTATGTCAAAAATTGTTTTAGATTAGATAGAAAACAGCGATAATAAATTATAATCACTTGCAGAATTGAGTGATAACGATTTGTGGGGAAATTCGTCATAAAAAAAAAAAAGTAATGACAGCGACAATTCTGCAACTGAGCAAATTTCAGTGATTTTGAGTTGATTACATTATTGAATATTTTTTATTATAATTACATTATTATTTGTTATAATTATTTATAGTTATTTATTATATTAAAATGTATGATTTTGTTTTTCAAACTTTATCATACCCGGGATGCCTTGTTTGGACAGATTTAAGTGAGTTATTCCTAAGAATTGCAGGCCTACAGTATAAAACGCCAAATTTCCATGCAAAAAAATTGTACCGCTTTTGGTATGTAATTTCAGACAGAATCATACTGCCAGGGAGGTTAAAAGGGTATTATTATAGATTTAAAGTCATGGGCCATTAAGGCAATTCATCCACTGTCATTTTATATTATTTTATATCATTTTTACATACATTTTGTATGAATATATATATATATATATATTTGGATTTTATGTATATTTTAATATGTTCTATAAGATTGTATCTTTATTTCTAATTTGGAGTGTATATGTGGATGTACTGTGGCGCGCCACCGAGGAGTGGCGTTGGAATGTTGGGCAACCACATGTGCAGGACACACTACATACATGCAAATTGCCCTTTTTAAACATGCAAGTCTTGTATGCTAGTTTGTTTTTCTGCTTGCATTAAGACCCATGTGATCATTTTAGAGGAGAGTATAAAGATGATGATTGCTGTTCCGTACAGCCAATCCCATGAGTAAGTCAATGTGACGAAACATGTCGGAGGCGTGGCTGTACAGCAATCAGTAACACCGATGTGTGATGCCTAAGCAAGAAGTAGAACACTGACACCGCAATTCAGAGCTGTGGAGTGGGTAAGATTGAAATATCGAGTGCACACTTCGTGTCCTCCATGACTGCAGTGTATGGCTGTGCCAGTACTTTCAAGATTTGCTGTGATATTTACGAATTGCTGTTTTTTTTAATTAGAAATGTGAGTGTAAAAGTTAGTTTTATGTGTTTTAATAAATTGGTTGGAATGTTATCACACTATTGGAGCACTTCTTTCATTATCAACAGGAGAGATCCTGTTTAAAGTACGTTTGGATATTGGATGGTTGTTTTTAACCCTTTGTGTGGTTTAACCACTTCCCGCCCAAGGACGTCATATGACGTCTTGGAATTTAAGTGGGAATATCTGAAAGATGCCTGCAGCTACAGGCATCATTCAGATATCCATCTCTTCAGCCGGCCATCCTGTGCACCATAAGAACGATCATAGCAGCAGTTCTGCCACTTGATCGTTCTTATAGGCGACGGGAGTGGATGTCGTCCCCCTCCCGCCGCCATCTGGTGCTTCTGCAGGCTCTCCCATGCCATCGGAGACCCAGGGAAACAATCTACCGGCACCGGAATGGGAGGCATAGAGATGACTGGTGACCAGATGGTCACCAGTCATCTCTATGATAGTTGGAGACCCGAGCACAATGTTATGATGTCATGCCTGGGTACCGTAATGTAAACAAAGCCGCAATCGCGGTTGTAAGCATGAGATACATGATATTTTTTTCACAATCTCATGCTTTCCAGCCTGGAGGAGAGATGTGGGATCCTATTGATCCCGCATCTCTTCATAAAGAGTACCTGTCACGAACCATTCCTATTACAAGGGATGTTTACATTCCTTGTAATAGGAATAAAAGTGATCAAAAAATGTAAAAAAAAAAGTGTAAAGTTAAAATAAATTAAGTAAAAAAATAATAATAATAATACAAAAAAAATTAACGCCCCTATCCCCGGCAGCTCGCGCTCAGAAGCGAACACAAATGTAAGTCCCGCCCACATATGTAAATGCCGTTAAAACCACACATGTGAGGTATCGCCAAGTGTGTTAGAGCACCAGCAACAATTCTAGCACTAGACCTCCTCTGTAACTCTAAACTGATAACCTTTAAAAAAAAAAAAAAGCGACGCCTATGGAGATTTTTAAGTACTGAAGCTTGGCACCATTCCATGAGTGTGCAAAATTTTAAAGCGTGACATGTTAGGTATCTATTTACTCGGCGTAACTTCATCTTTCACATTATACAAAAAAAATTGGGCTCACTTTAAACTGAAACAGTTTTTTTTCCCCAAAAAAAGCCTTTTGAAAAATTATTGCGCAAGATAAAAAGTTGCAATGACCACCATTTATTCCCTAGGGTGTCTGCTAAAAAAACATATATAGTGTTTGGGAGTTCTGTAATTTTCTAGCAAAATAATTATGATTTTTGCATGTAGGAGAGAAGTGCCAAAATAAAGTGAGAGAAGTCACTTGCACGTTGGTGTGGTGGAAAAGATAAGAAGATTTAGCATCGAAACACAATCATAAAAATTTTTTTGCATATGATTTTATGGACTATCATTATTTGTCACTGGGTGATAATTATAATATTCACGTTGTTTATATTCATTGATTCAGTGTTGTCACTAACATTTATTGTAATTTATATGCTATTGAGCGCCACTATTTTTCCTGTTTATTCAATTATTTGTTTAAAAGGTGAAATCACATACAAATAAGGGGCCTTTGTCTGGTTTGGGAAAGGTTGTAAATTACTGATTTCTTTGGGGAAGCTAGCAGTGTTTGACACCTCATTATAGATGTATTGTAGACTAGGGCTAGGGCCATATCAAATTTTCAAAAGTATTAGTTAGGGAACCCATCTAGGACTGGTGCTTTAGGGAGACTATGTAGAAACCTTAAATACCTCTGTAGTAGTGAAGAGATGGGACATGTGTTCCGCTTGAGTTTCAGTGGGTTTAGATAGTGTTTTTAATTTGTTCCATTGTAGGTTGGCAGTGTCATTGTCTAGATGTAAGTGGGCTGGGTCATAAGCTTTGGAGCTGTTTTTTTGGGTTTAATAAATATGATATTTTAATGGTGAGTTGTTTTTGTTTAATGCATTTTGCCTGCCTTGCTACTAAGAGTGTAGTCACTTTGAGGGTTTTATACCTCGTACACACGATCACTTTTCAGCATGAAAAAAAACATTGTTTTTCAGCATGTAGAAAAAACAAAGTTTTTCCAACTTCATCATTAAAAACGATGTTGCCCACCCACCATCGTTTTAAAAAAAAATGATGAGCAAAGCGTGGTGACGTACAACACATACGGTGGCACTCTAAAGGGGAAGTTCCATTTAAACCCCGTCTCATAACTTGCTTCTGAGCATGCGTGGGTTTAAAACATTGTTTTTTAACGTCGTTTTAGCCCACACGCAATCATTTTTTACAACCCGAAAAATGAAATTTTTTAAAACGACGTTATAAAAATGCAGCATGCCCGAATTTTTTTTGGGCGTTTTTCAGAAGATGAAAAACGATCGTGTGTACGGGGCATTAATCTGTTTTTTCATGTTGGTATAGTAAAAAGTTATGTTGTACACACCTGAACTTAAATAACTTTCAGAATTAGAGGAAAAGTTAAACTCCTCAGCATCTCTTATATTCTGGGGTGCTGTGTTCTGTATTTGTTTGCCTAAGAAATCAACTGTAATCATATCCCTTATATAAATGCCTTATGAGCATTCCATTTGTGAATCTATTTGTACCTTCTTTAGCATTTAAAGGCAAAAAATTTATCTATGGCAGTTTTGACCAAGTGGACATGTTCTGGGTGAGATATTCTCCATAGAAGGGCGGGATTAGAGTTGTAGGAGCTAATTGCCCTTAGAGTAAGAAGGGCATGGTCTAACCAAGTAATCATTTCTATGGATGAAGAGATAAAATATAGGAGGCTTGATCTGTCCATAATAAACATATCTATTCTTGAGAATATGAACAATGTGAAGTGAAAAAAGGGTGTAGTCCCGTTTGGCTACACACTGACACCTCCAAATGTCAAATAGGCCATGCTTATGAAGAAACACATACAGTATGATTGTCTTCTGGAATTGGCAAAGGACTGAGTGAAGGATCACTTTAACACTTTAACAAACAGCCTGGAAAAAATGCTAGGAACCACGTGCAGAAATCTGGGGTCAAGTATGGCAAAAGTCAGCTATATGGTGTAGTTTGAAACAACCAATATAATGATGTGGTGTAAGAGGTCTTGGGAGGCAATGTGTTGGTAAAGAGTGCAGGGGGTACCCTAGTAGATAATGTATGGAGTCAGGACCAATCCATAGGAATTTTGGGAGATGTTACATTACTCAGAAGGGGTACATTAGGTGCCAAGATTTTCCAGGCCTTTAGGGGCTTTATCCCTTTTTCCAGAGAGTTGACAATGTTGGGTTTTGTTAATCGGCTTCTTTGTAAGATGACCCTACTTCTACGTGATTTTATGACAGTGTAAAACCTTTGTTATAGTCATGAATTGCTGTATGGCGACTGACGCAGGCACAGTTGTGGGTGGGTGTGCACAGACAGCGGCACGTTTTTGCTCATGCTGCACCCCGGTGACCCATGATCGCCTAGTAAAGAGGCAGAATGGGGATCTGCCAGTGTAAACAAGCGGATTCCCGTTCTGACAGGAGACATGACAGAGATCTACTGTTCCCATGTAATCGCTATGGCACTGATCAATGTAATAATGTCACTGGTCCCCAAATTTGTCTGCCACAATGTCAAAGTCCTGCTAAAAATCACAGATCGCCACCATTACTAGTAAAAACAATTAAAATTAGTCCCTAAATCTATCCCATAGTTTGTAAGCGTGATAACTTTTGCACAAACCAATCAATATACACCTATTGTGATTTTTTTTTACCAAAAATATGTAGAAGAATATATATCGGCCTAAACTGATGAATACATTTATATATATATATATATATATATATATATATATATATATTATATATATATATATATATATATAGGGGATATGTATTATAGCAACAAAACTTTCGCTCTTTGTTTATAGCGCAAAAAATAAAAACCGCAGAGGTGATTAAATACCACCAAAAGAAAGCTCTACTCTTGGGAAAAAAACACCTACATTTTATTTGGGTACAGCATCACAAGACCTCGCTTTTGTCAGTTAAAGTGACGCAGTACCGTATTGCAAAAAATGGCCTGGTCATTAAGGTGGCAAATCCTTCTGGTCCTTAAGTAGTTAAGAGAAATTAACATATCTTTGAGGTCTGCAATGGTGACAGGTTGTGTGAAAGCAGAGTAGTCTTCCAATGGCCACAATGAGGCTGACAGGTGCAATGTTACATTTAGGGGCAGATCCAGGGGGGCAACAGGGAAATTGCCCCCATAGAAATTAGTTGCAGGCGAACGGTGGATGATGAGTGGGTGGGCAGGTCAGCGGACGGGCGGTTTAGTGAGCAGATGAGCGGGTGGCTTGGCGAGCGGGTAGGCAGGCAGCTGGGCAGCTCAGTGGGTGAGCAAGCAGGCGGCTTGGTGATCTAAGTGGGTGGCTGGTGGGGAGCAGAGAGATGACATTGTCTCTCACTGCCCGGCACCCGCCCTGCATCCCTTCAGTTCCGCCCTCACTGTGCAGGCAGCCATGGGCAGCAGAGAGATTACATTATCTCTCTGCTGCCTGACTTCACTCTGAGACACAGCAAGTGACGATCCCCACCTTAGCAAGAAAGTGACAGAGCAAGTGACAATTGTAGCATGCAACGTGTGGCAGGTGACATGGTAAGTGACAATCTGCATCTGGAGACAGGTGATGTGGCAAGAGACAATCCACAGCATGTGGCAGGTCACATGGCAGGTGACATGGCAAGTGAAAATCTGCAATGTGTGGCATGTGATGTGGCAAGTGACAATCTGCATGTGGTGACAGGAGATGTGGCAAGTGACAATCCGTAACGTGTGTCATGTGACATGGCAAGTGACAATCTGCATCTAGTGACAGACGATGTGGCAAGTGGCAATCTGCAACGTGTGGCAGGTAACGTGGCAAATGACAATCCACAATGTGTGGCATGTGATGTGACAAGTGACAATCTGCATCTGGTGACAGGCGACATGGCAAGTGACAATCCACAACGTGTGGCAGGTGATGTGGCAAGTGACAATCTGCATATGGTGACAGGAGACGTGGCAAGTGACAATCCGTAACATGTGGCATGTGACATGGCAAGTGACAATCTGCATCTGGTGACAGGCGATGTAAAAAGTGACAATCCGCAATGTGTGGCAGGTGACATGACAAGTGACAATCTGCAATGTGTGGCAAGTGACAATCTGCATCTGGTGACAGGCGATGTGGCAAGTGACAATCCGCAACATGTGGCATGTAATTAGGCAAGTGACAACCCGCAATGTGTGGCAGGTGACGTGGAAAGTGACAATCTACATCTGGTGACAGGTGATGGGGCAAGTGAAAATCCGCAATGTGTGGCAGGCGACAGTGGCAAGTGACACTCTTGGGGCTCCCACTGTCCTGCATTATGGTGAGTTGCACTATTTAATTTTATATAACAAAGTAATAATAGAAATAATGTGTTTCAATCATCCTGACACCATATTAACCATGGTGCCAGGATGTATGGAAGCGCCAACACCAGCCATTCCCCCAATAAATTGCCCAGAAAAAAATGTATTTTCTGGCAGTCCCCCTCCCAAGAATAGACTCTGGATCTGTCCTTGATTACATTAAGAGTTTGTTGTGTTCCCTCTTCTACTCCCTGCTTAGACTTTTTGGGCCAGATTCAGGTAGGAGCGCGTATCTTTGTGCGGGCGTAGCATCTCCTATTTACGCTACGCCTCCACAACTTTGACAGGCAAGTGAATTATTCACAAAGCACTTGCTCCGTAAGTTGTGGCGGTATCGTAAATTGTCCAGCGTAAGCTCGCCTAATTCAAATGTGTAAAATGAGGTGGTCGTGTTTTATGGAAATGAGCTGTGACCCCATGTAAATGAAGCGCCGATCGTACAGGGCATGCGCGCGCATGCTTAGTATCACGTCAAATGTTTCCCCTAAGTTACGCCGGCTCAATGCCTGTGACGTGAACGTAACCTATGCACAGCCCCATTCCCGTACGACTTACGCAAACAACGTAAAAAGATACGCTTGTTCCGACGTCCATACTATAGCAGGGGTAACTTTACGCCGGATGTAAGCCTAACGTAAACGGTGTAAGCGGCGCAAGTCAATTTGTGAATCGGCGTATCTGCCTAATTTACATATTCAATGCGTAAATCTACGGAAGCGCCCCTTGCGGCCAGCGTAAATATACACCCAAGATACGATGGCGTAAGAGACTTACGCCGCTCGTATCTTGGCCAAATCTATGCGTAACTGATTCTAAGAATCAGGTGCATAGATAAGACGGCTCACATTCGGACTTACGACAGCGTACGTGGAGATATGCCGTTGTAAGTCCTTGGTGAATCTGGCCCTTTAGCTTTAACCATGCTGCAGATAGTGGGGGTATCAGGGCGTGAGGACTCCCCGGGTTGCAGCTGAGAGCAGACAGTGTCTAAAGTGTGTGGAGATAGGGCTGCTTTTGGCATACCATTAGTGAAAGCTGAGTTTGGGAAGCAGTGGTTGTAGAAAAGCTGCCACTGCCATGATTCTGGTAGTAAATAAAAAAGCAGTGCAGCACTAAAAACCTAAAACTAAAACAAACAACACATGAACAAGTTAAAGGGTGTAGAATGCTGAGGCCAGAAGATGATGACAATCCCTGCAGTGCTTTTTTTATTTATTCTGTACTCAAGCACTTTTTATATTGACCTTTAGTGTTTAGCTGCTTTAGGTAGGATTGTCTTTGCGCTCTCTAAAGTGCTTTTTTATGATTCTGGGAGTGCCTAATGACTAGTGGGTAAAAGTCCATGAGCATGTATGGTCCTTAGTGGGGGTTTTCCCTTTTAGGCATGTTGGGGAGGATAGAGGCTAACTGTGGGTGCAGATTTAGCAGTAGTCGGGTCCCTTGTCAGTGTGATTAACCGCTGATCATGCCTCTTAGCCAGGGCTTCCTCACAGAGCCTTCATGCAGGTCCAAGGCTGGCCACGTCCCTGAAATTGTTTGCATTTAGACTATCTGTCTATAACTCATAACTGTACTATTTGAACTCTACAAAGAAGAAACGGGAAGGGATGAGTCACTCCTTAAATTCCATAATGTATGTATGTGTGTTGGTTTGTACTTGAGCTGTTATGATCAACCAACAGTTTTTTTCAGTCAAAGTTAGAACTGGAGATGTGTGTCTAGAATTTCTCCTTCTGGCTGTAAGTATGAAATACAACTACTGTATTCTGCATTTTATTTTATTAAAAAAAAAAAAAAATGAAAAAAAAAAAATCTTAACAAGGAAAGAAAATATATTTAAAATTTATACTGTCCCTTTAAGCAATATGATGTTCCTTAATGAAACCCGAGTAAAAAGAGCATTGTGAAAAGTTTAGACTCTATATATCATTTGATATTAATACTATATTTCCAAATCACAAAACTGGAAATTGGTAATCATGGTGTATCCAATGGGCATAGACTAATATAGTAACTGTCTAATATAAAAAATGTATTTGACTTTTTAATGAAGAGGTTAGCGAAGTTACAGTTATCTAGCCTTGTCTAAGTAATCCCTTGATTGCGTTTGCATAGCCAAAGGCTTTATTTTAATCATACAATTACAAAAATGAATTGTAGCATATAAAAGAAACTATAATCTAAAAAATAAATTGAAAGACACAGATAGCAACAAGGTAAGCTACTCTATAAAGCCACAGAATTCAAAGAAATTACTTTGCAAAGCTATCCACAACATTAAGCTTATCCAAGCAATTTTGACCACTGTGATAGATGGGTTCAGGCATTAAAGATTGTAACTAAGCAATATGATCTAAACAAGTCAGAATAAAGCTAGTTCTGTGGATGTTATTGTTGAAAGATACAGAATCTGGAACATTTTATGTTGACTAATTCATTTAGTCAATTGGCCATTGTTTCTTTGTTAAAATGATATACAGTGCAATTCATGTTTGAGCGCGTTTCCAGAAATATTTGATTCTATTTCTAAACAATATTCAGAAATTCATACAACCGTTACATGTATTCAACCTAATAATTACACAATTGGGTGGATTCGCTAAAAACCAATAGACTGTGTACTCTACAAGTGCAGTTGCTCCAGATCTTAATAAGTGAGGGGAAGCTCTGCTGACTTCCATCATCCAATCATGTGCAAGCAAAAATGCTGCTTTATTTCCTTGCATGTGATTGGGTATTTTTTGTAAATTAGAGCTTCACCTCATTTACTAAGCTCTGGAGCAACTTCCCCTGTAATGCGTAATGTCTTTGTCTTTGTATATACTGTAAACATATTTAAAAACTTTGCAGCAAGTCCAAGGGTTAGGCAACTACCCCTGATGCAGGGACACAAGATACCACTTGCACAGGAGAAAGTGGCTAAAAGAGACCAGAAAGTCAAGAGTCTTGTTTCAGATTTGGTTGCTTTTACAATCCAAGTTCCTGAGCACCGATTATGTACTGATGAATACCTCCACAGCTCTGTGTATTAAAAACGTTAGTGGTTAGTCAGAAAGTGGGATACTACTTTGAATAAAGAAAGCGTGGAGAATGTTTGAACTTCTTACTAGGACAGAAGCACATTATAAATGGAAAAGAAGCACAAGTGAATAACCAGAAGTCCATATGGCAACCCCCACAGTCTGTGTACAAAATTGTAATCCCCTCCCAGTTGCATACTTAACTCCTCCAATGATGCACTATTCTGCATTGTCGTCAGCCTAGCCCAGTAAAAATATAATGATGGTTGCACTGTAGAGGAGCTATGGAAGAGATGACACAAAACCGGATGTTTTAAGCTACCAGGTACATGTTCAGTGATACATTCAGAACTGCACACCCACTAGGACCTTCCATAACATACCTGAGAGTAGTAAGCTGCCATCTGGACCCCAGAAATTGACATATTTCTATCTATTCTTCAATGGAAGCTCTTAGCAGTGTGGTGGCAATCTCCATGCAGGCATACAAGCACATTGTTCATAGATCACACAGATGATCTACTGGCAGCCACTTCTTATCATTCCCTCACTCCGCCTCAACATGTTTTGTCACTAGTGATGTGACTTTTTCACATGTTCACGTGACCAGTAGCAAAACATGTCAGGCAGAGCCTTTGACATCATCACACACTACCAGGAAGTAGATTGGCACCGTGGATCACAGTTCTGAGCATATGCAAATGTTTGAATGACCAGCAAGGGTTTTTTAATCCCAGTTGTACAAAGCTAGCCATCTGTGTGCACCAAAGCTAGTGCACATACAAATGTGAGTGTGATTATTTTAATTTAAAGGGGTTGTAAAGGTAAAAGTGTTTTCACCTTAATGCATTCTATTCTATTAAGGTGAAAAAACTTCTGACTATACTGGCCCCCGTTAAATTTACCTGACCCCTCAAATGTCCCTCGCTCGGCCCCGACGTCCTCTTCGCCACTCAGTCTCGCCGTTGATTGGCTAGAGCGAACGGATTGAAAGCAGCGCAGCAATTGGGGGGGGGGGGGGCCTACAGCCCTGAAAGACCTAATACCAACTAGTCATAACCTTCATATTCACTTCCACCAATGGGATGTTCAATAAACCGCTGAGCGGAAGCAGGAATGGCAATAGTCCAAGTCTTTCTCAGCTAAATCAGCTAAATCCAAGTCCCAAGCCTGCATATAAGACAATTTGTCAGTTGTGCCAATCAATTGCTGGTAGCTAACAGAGATTTCCCCTCGGAGACCCATATCCTGTGTGCACCTAGTTTCGTAGGGGGTGACTTTGTGGTCCCTAGTGACCCTTAGGCCCATGGAGTGCAAAAAAGTGTGAAATTTGGTAAAATCTAAAAGTTTCCAAGATGGGCATTTTCAATTTTGATCGACAATGCAAGGTGAAGGGCCCCCAGAGGCATCAGACAGTGGCAAGTGTAGTGAAGAACATTGTTTAGCCAACAGTGGAAGGCATCTGGATTCTGTTATTAAATATGTAAGTTAATGGTTGGAAGGACAAGACCAGGTTGTTCTGTACCCAGTCCCAGACAGCCAGAGAATTGGACAAAGAAGGGGGCCAAAATAGGAACCCGGCTACTTGCAGGTTGCCTTTAAACCATGTTAACAGCCATCCATTCCATAGAAATCCATTCAGGTTTTTCATTTCAGGTGTAAGTGGGCTGCCTGATAGGGAAAAGGACTTTGCCCCTATACATGGAAGACAATGAAGGCGTAAGCCAAATTCCCCAATAAGGGACAAAATCTGTTCTTCAAGTAAAATGGAACTCCACCTGTAGATTGAAAATGGGTAAGGAGGATCCCTTAAAACCATGCACGAGCACAAAGCACATCGGGAGTGGCCTACATGCTGAAGTCATTGCTACTGCATCCTCATGGCAGGAGCAATAACTGATTATTGTCTATCTTTATTGGAAACCCCAATTTAACCAGTATACCAGAACAGAATGTCTCTTTGCTTCAGAGTAACGATCTAAGGCGTAACATTGTTTGCCACCTGGTGAGTATATAGATTGGTGGAGGTTCACAGTTGTAATGAATCTTTCCCAAACACATTGGGTGATGTTTATTCAATGTTACATTTTCCACTTTCTGGTGCGTGAATAGATATATCACACACATTGTTGGAATTTTTGGCAGTTAAGTCATAAATGTATTTGTTTGGACTTTGGACTCACGTTTTTCATTTTTTTTTCCAAAACGGAACCCCACTATCCAGACATTCCTTATAAGCCACACAAAGGGATTGAAATTCTTTATCTAGAAGCTCAATATTAACCATATTTTCATGTTTAATTTGTGAAGCAGTTTGTATTAATTTTCCACATAAAGTTGCTTTATGTGCAGCCCAGGAGGTGACCAGTGAAATCGAGTTGGACTGGCTCAGCTGAAAATACTCCAGAGTACGTTTCACAATTTTGGTGCGGTGTACAGAGTCACTCAAGATACACTCATTCAGGTGCCAATGGAATAGGAAATCCTTGGCGAGCTAAATAAATGAGACAAAATGCTTATAGTGACATAAGATCAATGGTGTAAAGTGGAAAAACCACAGCTGAATACAATGATGTGAATGTCCATGTGCGATGACCGCACAACGTGAAATAATGCAATACTGGATGAATCAAAAATGGACACAACATCAGTGTGTACAACTAATAAATGAAGTCCATGTGCAGTGGTCACACAATCATAAAATAAACTGTTCTTCCGAATAACAGCACTGGATGGTAGATGATTAATTGCCTGATGAAATCATGGAGGCTTCACATATAGACAAATTAAGGTACTCTTACCATATGGTGTGGACTCAGCTCTTTTGCAACAGTTGCAATGTCCCTCACTGTGTGAAGGCTGCTAATGTTTCTTGCTGACATTGCATACTCCCTGATTATTTGAATGTAAACCCTTCAATAAAACGTCTTTAAATTCCAGGTAGACCGGAGGAACGTGCAGGAGACTTTCCGGTGGGTTTAGAATGGTAGAGCAGGAGACAGGAGGAGGTGGAAGGCAGTGCCGAGAGCAATATGAGGAAGTAAGGTTTATTTCTTTCGTGAGCCAATTGATACAAGGTTGGTGACGCTGCAACCACGGAAGACCCAGGATGATGGGATACATAGGAGATGGGATGAGGTCCAGACGAAGGTGCTCTTGGTGTCCCGAATCGGTGGTAGCAAGCAGAGGGAGAGTTTCCTGGGTGACCAGACCGGAACGAGGACGGGAACCGTCAGCCAAGAGGACTTGAAGATGAACGTCTTTAGTGCGGCAGGGGACGTGCAGCTTCCGGGCCGTAGTAGAGTCCAAGAAGCTGCTACATGCTCCAGAATCAATAATTGCCGGCAGGCGGGTTTCCCCGTCCGGAAGCTGAAAAGAAAGAAAAAGCACGATGTAAGTCTGTGGTAACTGGGACGCATGGTAATTAAACACCGGTGAAGGTTTCAACTTACTAGGCCTGACGGGGCAGTTGAGGAGGAAGTGGTTATCCACGCCACAGTAGAGGCAAAGATTCTCCCGTCGCCTGCGCAGTCGTTCCTCGGGGGTGAGTGGTGCTCGAACTACGCCAAGCTGCATGGGCTCTGGATCCGGCAATGAGGAATTGGATGGAGCAGGTGGAGGAATGGGTATTGAAGGCTGTCTTGGCGGAGCCCAGCTGAGACGGGTGGTCTGGAACCGCTCAGAACGCCGCTCCCGCAGGCGTCGGTCCAGTTTGGTGGCAGACTGGATCAGGCCTTCCAGTGAAGCGGGGGTCTCAGAACGTGCAAGCTCATCTTTTAGGGCCTCGGAGAGACCCTGGCGGTACTGGTACTTTAAAGCCACCTCGTTCCAGCCTGTGTCGGTGACCACTTCCTGAACTCAGCGGTATAGTCCTCTATGGGTCGCCGACCCTGATTCAGATTGTGGAGGGTGGCTTCTGCGGTGGCAGAGCGCAGCAGATCGTCGTAGAGTTTGGCCATGTGAGTGAAGAAGGCATCAATGGTGTCCAGAACAGGGCTTCTTTGTTCCATTAAGCTATGGGCCCAGGCCTTGGGCTCATCTGAGAGAAGGGAGATGACAAACCCTACTTTTACAGCTTCCAAGCAAAAGGTCCTTGGTTGTAGGGCAAAATACAAGGTGCAGGCATTCTTAAAGGCCCGATACTTCCTTCGGTCACGTACAAACCGTTCGGGTGTAGGTACTCGGGGTTCGGGGTGCGAGACCATTACTGCTGGACATGGGGAAGATGACGGAGCTGTGTGCCCTGTAGTTTGGATGGCAGGTGCCGCAGAAGGTCCAGGTGGAGTGGCTAATTGCTGTAAACGGCCGTCCATCTGGAGATATCCCTCTTGTAGTTTTTGCACCGCTTCGGTCAGGGCGGAGACTTGTTGACAGATGGTTTCAAATGGTGAGCGCGCCCGGTCGGCCTCAGACATCTGGCTGGTTTGTACTGTCAGAGTCTATAGAACTTACCGAGGCCGAGATGCTGCGGACGGCTCACCCTTGCGAACCAGCGCTGACCGCCCTCTGGTGGTGGAAACAGAGGGGTGACAGCACCAGGTGGCACCGGTACCGGAAACAGGTAGCTGAGTCAAGATGCAGATCGAGGAAGGCACAGGAAGTCACTAGAGACACCTGGTGGATGAGTGCGATATCCGGGACACTGGATCTGCAGGCAGGCTGAGGAGACAGTCCGTAAGACAAACAGGATCAGGGAACCGAAGAGACAAACAAATTCAAGGTACTGGCTTGAGGGCCAAGGATCGGAGAGATCAGCGGAAGTCCAGTAATACAAGCCAAGGTCAAGGATCGGAGAGGTCAGCGGAGTCCAGGGGTGCAAGCCGGGGTCAAAGGATTGGAGAGATCAGGAAAGTCCAAGGCAGGCCAAGATCAGGTATTCAAACAGGTAAGCCAGGAAGTTTCAGGTCAAACAGGTTCAGGGCAGTGAGACACATACAGGAGCTGATGACAAACCAGCAACCTGTCATGTGTCAGAGGCAGGTTTAAATAGGGCGGTGAGCACTGTGATTGGTTCCGACAGGACCGTGTGCGCTCGCGCCGTGTGCGCGCTCCCGCACGCGCCGCGCCGCCGGACCGTGCCCGCGCACGTGCGTGCGCATGCGCTGAATAGGGACGCGCGGCAGCGCCGCTCTTCTGCGCATGTGCGCGAAACCATAGTCCGCAGAATTGGTGCCCTGACACAAAAGTTGTCTTTAAGCATAGTCATAGTAGCAGGGGGGAGGATTACGTTGATTACGGCCTCAGTCTTGGAAACGTTAAGTTTAAAGTTACTGAACGAGCCAAAGCGACGGAATTCAGCGAAAAGGGATGGCAGGGAGAAAAAGGGGTCCTGAATGTACACCAGGAGATCGTCCGCGTAAAGACACAATTTGTGATAAAAAAAGGGGTTTGGATCCCATGTATGGAAGTGTTCTGTCTAATGGCACAGGCTAAATGTTCTATGACCATAACAAATAGGAGGGGGGACAGGGGACAGCCCTGCCGGGTGCCGTTGGAGATGTCAAAGGAATCCGAGGTAGAGCCATTAACCAAGACTGAGGCCGAAGTATGTGAATAAAGGGACATCACCTTGGAGATAAAGGACGCGCCAAGCCCCAACTGTTCCAGCGAAAGCCGAAGGAATCTCCAGTTTATGCGATCAAACGCTTTTTCAACGTCAAAGGAGAGGAGGCAAGCCTTCAGGCCTTTGCATTGGATAAGGGAGATTAAATGAATCGTCTTGGTGGTATTGTCCCTAGCTTCTCGGCCCGGGACAAATCCCACTTGGTCATTGTAAATCACACCAGAGGGGATAGATGGTTGGCCAGTACCTTGGCAAACAATTTTAAATCGACATTAAGCTAAGGGATATTGGCCGGTGACTGCTGAATTGAGAGGGGTCCTTGCCCGGCTTGGGTATAATGGAGATGTTAGCAGCAAGCAGAGCCTTGGGTGGAGGGAGGGAATCATGCATGGCATTGAAAGCCTTAGCCATTAGAGGTGCAGTGAAGCAAATGTTTTGTAAAAACGAGGGGTGTACCCATCTGGGCCGGGACACTTGCCTACCTTCAAGCCCTTGATGGCGCTGAGAAACTCGAATGAGCTTAAGGGATTGTCCAGTGCAGCCACATCAGAGCCGTCTCAACTATATAATCCCACATATCGCCACCAGGGGGAGCGGAGCGCGCGGTCGGGTCAGTGGGCGCAAGATTATAGAGTCGAGAATAATATTCCCGAAAGGCAGACGATATACCTGTCGTATTAAACAATTTGGTATGGTCAGGGCGTGAAATAAAGGGGATGGTGCAACGCGAAGATCTAGGGTGCAGAACCCGTCCTAGCTGTTTACCGCATTTATTGGCCAGTGAGTAGTGGAAATTGCATGCCCTATCCCGAGCTACCAGCGAATGCGAGTTAAGATGCTGGAGTAGGTCTCGACGGGCATTCGAAAGTCGAACAAAGACTGCAGGGTCCAGATCTTGTTTATGCAGGGGTTCAAGTTCTGCTACTGTATAGTGGAAACGAGACGACGGATGTCACTCAATCGCATCTTTTTGAGACGAGAGCCTTGTTGAATGACTACTCCTCCAATGACACATTTCAGGGCCTCCCATTGAGTAATAGGCGAGGTGGTGTCCGATGATCAGAGATAAAGTGTAGGATGGCAGTGGAGACATCCGCCACACACACGGGGTCTCGCAGAAAATTATCATTCAACCTCCAATGTGAACCCCTCTGTGACGATGGGGGACGTGCAAGGGTCAAGTAGACCGGTGCATGGTCGGACCAAAGCAGTTGACCCATGGAAGCCTGGATGGGAGTGTCCAACAGAGATTGAGAAATCAGAAAGTGGTCTAGTCTGCTATACGAGTTATGTGCCGCCGAGTAATGGCTATAGTCCCTCTCTGTAGGATGCTGGACACGCCAAACATCCACCAGAAGGGAGGAATGAAGGAGAGTCTTGATGCGTGTCAGTGTAGAGTGTGGTACGGAGGACTTTTCCGAGGACGTGTCAGCAGACGGGGACATGACAATATTAAGATCTCCACCAATGATGTAACAGGGACCCCCGAAGGAAGACAATCTGGTGAGAACCGATGAGAGGAACGGAGCCTGACCCGTATTAGGTACCTGGATGTTGGCCACTGTAAAGAGAAAATTGTTAAATTTCAGTTTGAGAAAAATGAAGCGACCATTAACATCAACAAGGGTGTCTAAAACCTCTGGATTAAAAGACTTATGTAGCGCTACGGATACTCCCTTTGATTTGGCCCTGGGGTTGGTACTGTGGAACCATCGCGCGTAATGCTTATTACGCAGAGCTGGAACAGAATCAGACCGAAAGTGGGTTTCCTGCAAGAGTGAGGCCCCGTACACACGACCGAGCTTCTCGGCAGAATCCAGCGAGAAGCTCGCTGGGAGACGTATTCTGCCGAGTAACTCGGTCGTGTGTACACTTCCGACGAGCGTCCCGTCGGGAAGCTCGTCGAGCCAAAAAAGAGAGCACGCTCTCTTTTTTCTCGTTGTTCAATGAGGACTTTGGCTCGACAAGCTTTTCCGACTGCTCATCAGGAACCTTGTCGGGCGGAACGATGGGTTTACCCTGACGAGGTTCTCGAACGTGTGTACGCGGCCTAAGATGTTAGAACGTTTTTTGTGGAAATGGTGGAGAATCTGGCTCCGCTTCTCGGGTGTGTTGAACCCCCTACAGTTAAAGGATGCTAAGGTTAAAGGGCAAACAGAAGCCATGATGCACGTAGGTGGGGGAAGAGGGGGAGGAAAGAAGGGGTACATGAGATAGGATTATGTCTTGGCAGCAACCCACATAGAAAGAAACACAGCCAGAACAGATTCTTAGAGGGAAAAACGGGAGGAAGGGGGATAAAGGAGAGAAAAGAGGAGAGTAGACAGAGACAGGAAAGGCAAGAAGAGGTACAGAACAAAAAGGTCCAGAGAATAAATTAGGACAGGATCTGAGCATGGCCACTATCCCCAGCACCCATATCACAGAGCAGACAGGGCAAAAAATACACAAAAACAGAGGATGGGGAGGGCAGTCAATGCAACCAATCAACGGAAGAAGAAACAAAAATTGAAAAAAAAAGGGCAATAACAAAAAGGGCCACTAGGTGGCTCCAAAAAGCTGTAAGGAGAAAGGGGAAAAAACTCACAGCAAGGCATACAGCTGCAAGTTGAACACCATCCATGGCGATGCTGCAAAAAAAAAAAGCAAAAACCCCTGGGGGGGTGGATCACTGTCCCCCAGCTCCACGAAAAATACAAA
The DNA here is from genome assembly GCA_029574335.1 of Rana kukunoris. Lineage (NCBI taxonomy): Eukaryota > Metazoa > Chordata > Amphibia > Anura > Ranidae > Rana > Rana kukunoris. The sequence continues at coordinate 544,866,122 of CM056049.1, forward strand.
CAAAAAACAAACATGAGACAAAACCTAAATGTAACCTGCATGACACGAAAAAAACAGTGGTATGGGAACAGAGCATAAGGAATCAAACATATGCAGAGCAAAAATGGGCATATAGGCACAGTTTACAATCAAGTGAAATTCGATACGAGACGAAAAAGGAAAAATAAAATAGCAACGATGAAGCTGCAAAAGAACAGGCAAACTGTCTGAGGTTACGTATAAGGGACACTCTGGAACAGTCTGCTGGCAACTCCTGAACTAAAATACGGAGACTGAGCAACCTGAAGAAAAAGAACCTTATGGTTAATAAAAGCAAAGGCATTATATCAGGCCAGGGCCCAATGGGAGGGGGCCCCAAAATGCAAACAGTTACTGAAAAAGATGACAGTCCATTTGTTCAGGGAAGGGCAAGAATAACAAGAAAAAATATGTAGTAACCCAAACAGTATGCTGACCAGGGTAGCAATAGGAGGCTGCAAAAAGGCGATATCAAGAAAAATAAAGTAAAAATGAAAATAGGATTGGTATCGTGGCAGCATCAGCCCGTGTCATACCAGGGGAGAGCCCCTGTGAAGGCAAGATAAGTGTAGTGATTAAGACAGTCCAAACCAGTTCAGTCTTCCGAGTCCCGGCGATGCTGAGATGTGGGATTGCGTCTACGGCCTTGAGTTTGCCACGGTGAGGCAAAGGGCAAGCCAGGAGTAGATGGCGCAAATGGCCAGTCCGGAATGGCCACTTGTGGAAGCTCCAGCGTGCTGAGGAAAGTAGGCAGGTCTCCCAGGGTGCGGAAGATGGCGGTCTTGCCCTCGTTGGTGTAGTCATAGGTAGAATGGGAATCTCCATTGATATTTCATCTGTTTGGATTGCAGAAGCAGGGTGAGCAGCTTTAGGGCTTTTCTCATCACCAAGGTCTGGAGGGATAGGTTGGGAAGGAGCATCACAGGAACTTCGTTGAATAGTATGGTGTCCTGTGAGCTAGCAGCTCTCATGATGGTCACCTTGACTTTGTAAAAATGGACCCGGCACAGTGTGTCACGGATAAAGGAGGGGTCCTGTGAACCGGGTCCAGTTCAATAGGGTCATCCTTGAGACGCTGCAGCAGTTGGTTAAAAATGGCGGTCACAGCGACAGGCAGGGCCTTGGCGTCTACAGATTCGGGAATTCCGTGAATGCGTATGTTATTGCGACGATTTCGGTTCTCGATATCGTTCTGCTGATACGCCAACTGCTGCAACATGACAGTGTGGGAGTTCAGTATTTTGTCATGAGTCTGCACTGCATTGCTGAGGCTATCAGTGATGACATCTAAGTCCTCAAAACGTGCACCCACATCCTTTGTAAGATCAGAGATCTCTTTCCTGTAGGCCTTTTCGATCCTATGGAAATCAGCTTTGGTAGGCAGGGATCTAATATAGCTGTGCAGGGAGCAGAACTGAGCTTTCATGTCCCATCCCTCCCCTGAGCCCAGGGAGACATTGGAGCGGCTCCTGATGAGCATAAAGTCAGATTCCCCAGGGAGAGATAGGGGGCCATGTGCGCTCACCTGTGACTGCAGGGATGATTCAGAGCGCGCTGGGGATGGAGGCACCGGCGCCATCTTGGCTTCAGAATGGCGCTGTGATGCAGCCCGAGATTGGGCAAAATAGTCCTCCAGATCGCCTCCTTTTCGTTCCCCACCAGTACCCTTCTGTGCCCGGGACCTGTCTTTCCCCATGTGCCAAGTCTGGGGTGGTTTTGAGCCGAATTACAGCGGTGGTTAAGTCTGTGAAGCTGGAGGTCCAGGGAGCCAGGAGAAAGCACGTCTCACTGCTCCATGCATCAAGCCATGCCCCCTTTTTTATTTATTTTAATGTTTTCATTTAATTTATTTATTTTTTGCTGTAATTTCAAGTAACCCTAATAAATAAAAAAACTTTAAAGAGGAGGTCCACCCAAAAAAAAAAAAAAATGAAAGCCATCAGCTACACATACTGCAGCTGCTGGCTTTTAATAATAGGACACTTACCTGTTCTGGAGTCCAGCGATGTCAGCACCACAGCTGATATTTCCATCTCTGTTAGGTTCTGTCATCGCCATTGCGGGTAAGGGAACACAGCAGTGTAGCTATATGGCTTCACACCGGGAACACTACTACGCATGCGTGAGGCCCGTTCCTCTCTCCCACTGGCCTGGTGACAGGGGGAGTAGGAGAGAGCCCCGCGGTGATGACATGGCGATGGCGCAGACTCCCGGAATTGGGAACAGGATACCTTTCAAAGACAGGTATCTGCTCCCCCCGAAAGTTGCCAATTGTGGCACCTGAGGGGGAGAGGAGACAAATGAGCGGAAGTTACACTTTTGGGTGGAACTCCCTTTAGCTACAAATGTTCAAAACATTCAAAATCCAACACATCAAAATTATGCATTTTTTTGTGTTTTTCAATATATTTTTATAGATAAAGCCATTGTTGTTATGCCATAATGTGAGAAAAAACAGGCATATTGGTATTGTTTGACTAAAAAATGCATTTCAGAAACAGAGACATCACTTTATTTTCCATAATTGTCACCAATTTTCTCATTTATAGAAAAAAAAGTATACTATATACACACATACATATTGGGACTCAAGAGGGTTTACATAGGTTAAATGGGCTGGGATTCAAGGGGTTAAAAAGAATTGTATTTGTTATGTTTCCCTTTAGATCACACTGAAATGACCTCTCCCTGATGGGTAATACCTTTTATTTTTTCCTTTGGTACATGTCCCCCGGGTCAATCCCTTGACTTTTAGTTTAGAAAATAGCCTTTACTGAAAACATTTGGCTTCTATTGATCTTAATGTGATTTGAATCCCAGTTCAAGCAGATACACGTAGCGTATATCTAAACTCAAGAACACATTTGTTGTGTATTGCAGCTTATCAGCTTACCAGTCCTGTGGTGGCTATAATAGTTTTATTTTTCAGATTAAGTACAGGTACCTGTTACCAGAATTTCATTGTTCTGATATTTAAAATAATGTTTTCTCAGCTATCTTCTGTGAAATACACTTTACCTCCTTCTTTTGACTGTGAGATGAGAGCAGGTGTGGGTGTTTGTATTCCAAATAAGGAGAGTATCCTAGGCTGATTGAACATAGTAGTACAGTGAGTGAGCACTGTCAACCTAGGATAGGACATATGTTAATTGCAGGATCTCCACTTTAAAACAAATGTAAACAGACTGCAAAATGTCAACAAATGCAACCACCACATACTGTATAAGAACTACTTAGGTACATAACATTTTTGGGGTTGGGTGCACTTATCTGTGCAGGGTAACTTCCTTGGTTATTTGGTTTCCCTAAATATTGATTTATTTTATCTCCTGCTGGTTGCTGTTGAAAGTGAAAGAGTTACTAGGCAAACTGTTAAAGGGTATTGCACACTAGGTTTTGTCTGCCTTTTTATTTTGTCTGACATTTTGTATGTATGTGTAAAAAATACAAGGTAAAACGAAATAGGAACAATGTTTAATGCACTGTCTGCTGGATTTTTAATTTGCTTTTTTTTTTCTTCCTAACTCAGGATTATAATCATTACCCTTTCAATGCCTCTGAACACATGGAACGATTTTTACAGAATGACATTAGTAGAATATTATTAGATTTGTAGTTGGCTAAGGGCAAAGTTAGATTATGGGTTTTCAATGAATAAAAGGGTTTAAACAAGTTTTTCCTTTAAATACAACATTCATGTCTCTTAAATTGTTCCCAAAAAGATGTCTTTAGAAGGCTTTATAAATGCTGTACAATTTATTACACATAACACTTTAATTTGAAATGACTATGAATTATATTATTAAGTAAAAATAGTATTGTGTTTAGTTAAAGTGGATGTAAACCCACTCTCATCCTTTCTAAACTACTGACATGGTGCTGATCTATAAGGATATACATGCCTCCTGTATGTATCCTTACCTGTCAAATGTCTCCCCTCTGTCTGTTATAAGAACTAAAAAAACTGCAGATTCTGTGGGTGGATCTGTTGTCTGGAGCTCGGTGGGTGGAGTCGTGATGTCAGTAGACTCCCCGCCCTCCTTTACAGTCCCCTTGTCAACTTGCATTTTTTCCTGTGTATTCCTTACACTAAATTCTGCTATGATCACTAACATCCAGTCAAAATCCAGAAAAGCAACCACATGACTTCAGAAAAGGAGTGGAGGTGGGAATTAATGTCTCCAGGCTAGTGCATGAGATATGTAAATAATCTGTCACTCACAGAAGGAGGGCAAAACAGACTAAGATTTTTCTCTGTAAGTCTATGTAAATCTGTTTTATTTCACTGAACAATAAAAGAGGATTGATCAGAGCTGGATTAACTCTATGTGGCAAGACTGGGCACAGATGGTAGGAAATCTTATACTGTACATTGTGACATCAAAAAAATAAAATAAAAACATTCGGGTTTACATCCATTTTAATATCTGTTTGCAGTCAGGCTTGTTGTGCACATTGTATTTGCTGGTCTTAAAAAGTGTTTAAAAAAAAAAGATGTTCCATTTGTGATCAATAGGTTAAAAGGGTTATCTTAAATAGTGTAATTATAGCTTAAAATGTGTTGAAAAATAGTGCTACAGCTAATATCTATGAAAGAATTGTTGGCAGAGGTTCCCATCAACTTTTGTAGAAAGGTCAAGCTCTCACTTGAATTTAAAGTATATCTAAAGCTAAAAAAAACTTTTGTGTTTGCTATTATTTGTTGTTGTTGTTGTAGGCTGCAAGATGGTGGAGAGGCCTCGGACTTGCGGCACAGACCACAGCACAACAGGGAGCATAACAGTCCAGCCCTTAACCTTGGAGAATTGGCATCCCAGGCTAGCAGTGGAGGATCCACACCGGGCCCCTCTCCCATTAACAGCCCACAGAAATCGTCCCAGAAGCGGTCTGCCAACCATAAGTATGCAGGTGAGCTGGACGACCACTATGACTCACAAAATATGACTAGAGACTTCATTGAACAGATTAATGAGTTCCCCACCTCAGGGCTACCTCTCAGTGACACAGTGATGAAGGACATGTTGGTGACACTCAGGGGACCGCTGCATAAGGATATGATGCTTTGCATTTCACAAATCAAGAATGATGTTACCTCTATGGGGGACAGAGTCAGTCATTTAGAAGACAAAATGGGTGCATTCACTGTTGCACACAACAAATTAGTAGATGCACATAATGACTCAGAAGGGGATATTCAAGCAATGAGGGAAAAGATCACAGATTTAGAGGACAGGTCTCGAAGGGACAATATTAAGCTGCAGGGGTTTGAGGAATCTGTGACCCCAGCTGAATTATGTCCATGGTTTCATAGCTGACATTTTACCTGAGGTCCCAGACAGGGAGGTCATTGTGGATAGAGCTCACGTCTTACTGGAAAAATTCCAAGAGATGTGATCACCCGCATACACTTTTTCCTAGTCAAAGATTAACTTATGCGTTTTTCCATGAAAAATCACCCTTTTCCAGCTCCCTATTCAGACATCTCTGTGTATGCGAAATTGTCACAACATACCATGATGGCACGTAAAAGTTTGTCCTTTTTCACTAAGCTACTACAAAACCACAAAATCCCCTATTCCTGGGGGTTCCCCACCAAGCTTCCAAGGATAACCGCACTCATGTTATTACAAATATGGAAGAGGGACTGGCTCTGGCCAGAAAATGGGACTTACTACCTGAGGATGCGCATGTCCCATCGCCTAAATAAATACCTACTAGAATGTCCCCTGAGTGGTGCACAACTTGACTCAAACTATTACAGCACTTGCACCCCTACCTTCCATGAGGTTTTGGTTCTTTAGGGCTGAGAAAAAGCCAATTTTGGTTCTCTTGGAGTTCATTTCCCCCTCGTTGAAATGGTGCGAGATGTATTGGCACCTTGTGAATGTTTTCACTTTTTTACGTTCATGTTTTTGTTTCAGTTTTTCTTTTTGTTTGTTTTTTTTCTCTCATTTTAATTGAGAGGAGCACTGTGAAGAATCTGCCTTACTTCAAGACTGGATGTCCATTTCAAATTTATTTTACAACACAGCTCGGACTTGGCTAATTATTCCTGTTCCACCACTGCCATCTACAGGTAATATAATATCATTGCACTTGTATAATTTCAGATCATCATTATACATAGCAAACCCCATTTTTATGGGATAACGACTTTGTCAATTGTCTCCATGAATGTTCATGGTTTGAACAGCCCTTTCAAGAGGTCTGCAATGTGGAGGGAAATTGACAAGCTTAAAGGAGAAGTACTTTGTGCACAAGAAACACATTTTATGGCTGCCAAACAGCCTAAACGTTCCCATAAAGCCTTCCCTCACATCTTCAATGCTCCTGCTCCAGTAAAAAAGAGGTGAGTTTTGATAGCTATCAGACATACCGTTGCCTTCAAATTACATAAAGTAATATGAGACTCCAATGGCAGATATATTTTTTTTGATTTGTTACATGAACAGCTCTACATATACTTTATTAACTCTCTATTCACCTAACACATGCCAAACCTCCTTCTTGATATCCCTACTAAAAAAGCTGGACAGAGTTAAAAAGGGTTCCCTTCTTCTCTGTGGGGACTTCAACAGCATTGTGAATAAGCACATGGATTGCTCAGGTCAGAATCCTTCTAATAGACATGAACTTCAGTCTTTTTTATCTGAAAAAAATGTATATGTTTCTTGGAGGTGTATACACTCATCGGAGAAAGACTTTACTTACTACTCTTTCCCCCATTGGGCCTACTCAAGGATTGACCTCATTCTTTCTTTTCCTACTTTAGAGGACTACATCAGCTACAATACATTCAATCACATGGTCGGATCACACTCTGGTCTCCATAGTCCTAAAGGAGCAGGGCTCTGCTCTTCCGACTTACCTATGGAGAAATAACATTGAGATTCTAGCTAATCCCACCTCAACTTTGAAGATGGACCAACAACTTTCAGATTTTTTTTTCAATTGAATGATACAGGTGATACTAGCATAACAACCCTATGGTGTGCCCACAAGGCGTTCAGCAGGGGGATGCTTATCCAAGCAGCAGAATGGGAAAAAATATGGAGGGGGGAGCTGTTGAACACTTTACTCAATGACCTTAGAAATTTGGAAAACCTACATAAACAAAACCCCTCCCCAAAGGTAGAAACTGACTTATTTAAAGGAGTTGTAAAGGAAACCTTTTTTTGGGCTGAAATGACTGTTTACAGGGTATAGAGACATAATAGTTAACTGATTCCGTTTAAAAATTATCAAAAATGGATAAAAATCGGTCATATAATGTACCTACAGTTCTAGTTTCGTTTTTGCTGTTGTTTCCTGTCTCTCTGATGTACAGAGCCAGAGAGCCAATAGAGGGCAGTGATGGTTTGTAAAACAAAACTGGATTGGTTAGACACACAGTAATCACACCTCCTTGATTAGTGACCACAGTGAGAAAGCTCCCAGTACTGTGGTTATAAGGAAACAGACAACCAGGAAGTGTCCAGAACAGAGAGGAATTACAGCAACATCAAAGCAAAAAACGAACAATGAGGACATGAAACCAGGACTGCAGTAAGGTAAAGGAAGCTATTTAGCTAAAAAAAATAAAAATCCTTTAGTGACCCTTTAACTGCAGGCAGAAGGTACATTTAATACTTCTCTCTAATCATCAAAATTTCCTAAGACGCACAAAAGCTAAATTCTAAGCTCAAGGCAACAAGGCTGGTAAATTACTGGCTAATTATATGTCCAGGAGGCAAAACAAACAAAACAAACAAAAATCAAATTTCCCTTCTATTAGGGACCCACACACAGGTGTCTTGGAACATCATCCGGTCAGGATAGCTAATGCTTTTATGAAGTACTATAGAAATCTGTACAATCTGCATTTAGATAATGCCACACCACAACCCACGGCACAAACCATCTCAACCTTTTTAGACTCGGTGTCTCGCCCGTCCTTAACGGAAGAAGACTTAGATGCACTTAATGCCCCAATTCTACCTAAAAAAATTGTAGACACCATACAAACATACGTCACCAGGATCGGATTTTCATCAGAATATTACAGAGCGTTCTCGCAAACCCTGGTCCCTTACTTGGGTATTTTGTTCAACAGTGCCGCCTCCTCAGCCTCTTTCCCAGAGGAAATGTTAAAAGCTACAATTGTCACTTTGCCAAAGCCAGGTAAGAAGCCAGATTCCCCACAAAATTTTAGACCCATATCACCATTGAACAATTTAAAAAATGATGCCAAAATTTTAGCGAATCGGTTAGCCAAAATTACCCCTACTTTAGTGAAAATGGATGGGCTTTGTCAAGGGAAGACAAGCCCCAGATGATACGAGGAGTCTGTTTAATCTCCTCCATATAGTAGAAACCCCAAAAAATACCCACAGCAATTTTGGCATTGGACACAGAAAAGGCTTTTGATGGAGTCCATTGGGGATACCTCAGAGAGACTCCACAAAAGTTTGATCTTCAAGGGATGATCCTATCGGCAGTTTTAGCCTTATATTCTATGCCTTCAGCCAGAGTCTTCTAGTCCAACGCCCTTTCGGATACATTTTACAACTCCAATAGCACCCGCCAGGGATGTCCACTATCTCCCATAATTTTTAATTTAATGATGGAACCCCTGGTGGAGGCAATTAGGTCAGATGACAACATCACAGGAATCAAAGTTGCGAACTAAATTCATAAGATTGGAATTTTTGCTGATGATGTGGTTCTAACACTCTCCAATCTGGCTTCTTCCCTGGCTGGAATTAGCACAGTTTTGCTGGAATTACCACAAATTTATGGTGCAGTTTCTTATTATAAACTGAATGTTACAAAATCTTGCTTGCTGCCCATCAACATGTCAAAAAGACAAATATCCTTCCTAAAGGATAGGTACCCATTTCAATGGATGACCAAAACTATTCCCTGGGCATCAAATTGTCCTCACCGACTGCATCTATGTATACAGCTAACTTTCCTCCCCTGATAGACACTGTCAAAACAGATTTACAACATATTGCCTCTTATGAACTCTCCTGGTTAGGCAGAATAGCTGCCCTGATAATGTCTTTCCTGCCTAAACTAATTTATTATTTTAGGACAATTCCCATATGTTTACCAGAATTCTTTTTCAAGCTGATTGATAAGATGTTCAGGAAATTTATTTGGAAAAGTAAAATGTCTAGAATTCCCTACTTAACTATTCAAAAGCATAAATCTAATGGGGGGACAGGATTTCCAAATATACGTAACTACTATAGAGCTGCTATCCTAGATCAAATGAAGGCCTGGTTCAAACCAGATTCCACTAACTATGGGTTCAAATAGAAAAGTCCATTTTACAAAACAGAGATCTACCTTCATTATTAATAGCTAAATTGACCAAGATACCCTTTATCTATCCTCTACTACCTTCCATTGTGGCGACACGTTCTGCCTGGGAAAAATTCTATATGATCATGAATCCTGAATCTAAACTGCATCAAGAAATAACCAATCTTAGAATTTATGAGTACCTGATTCCAAACCTTAACATACAGGTATGGCTGAAAGAAGATATTCTTACTTATGGTGACTTACGTTAGGACCCAGATACAGCATTTTCAATCCAACCAGCTGACTAGATCTTATAACTTGCACTGCGGTGCATGGAGATATTTGTTATCGAACTATGATAGGCCCAAAGGCCTGTCGTGGTTTTATACTCTCCTACAAAACTACGATACCTTCACTAAAACCTCTAGCATGACAAACTGGGAAAAAGACCTGGGATCCACCCATTCTCCGGAAGAATGGAAAGAAGAAATAAAAACGTGTTATAGATACTCTCACTGCACTAACCATTGGGACCTCATGTAGAAGATCTTACACAGATCCTACGCCAGTAAGTCTTTCCATGATCTTCCACTTGGACTCCAGCCTATGCTGGAGACAATGTGGAACAAAGGGCAACACATATCACATACTGTGGGACTGCAAGAGCATTCACAGTTTCTGGTATGTGGTTTTCAAATGAATTTCTTCTATTACTGGCTTCTTTGTAAAGCCGACTCCTCAATTGGCCCTCCTCACTCTGACTATTAAAAATATTTCAAAGCAATTTAGAAGCATAGTAAACCATATATTAATTGCCGCCAGGCTAACAATTACTTCCAAATGGAAATCTAATTTAGTTCCTAATACCACTGAAGTAATTCAAAGGGTTAACGTGCAACACTCTTATGAAAAACACTTTGCTTTTCAATCCTGCTCAGTACTTTCCTTCAATAGCCAATGGGCTCTGTGGACATCTAGATTTTGTAATATAGTTTAGATTTCCCAATTCAGTCTGACTTCCCTTATGGCATTACCATTTGATATTGACCTAGAGACCCCTACCCTACTTTGGTACAGTTAGGCCACGTAGACACGATCAGACCGGTCCGATGAAACTAGTCCGACGGACCGTTTTCATCGGACCAGGCTGAAGTGGTCTGATGGTCTGATGTGTGTACACACCATCAGACCAAAAATCTGATCATGGAAGTGTAGAAAAATGTGTAGCGCTTGGAATGACTATCTATTAATGATAGTCTGAGACACACAAAAAAAATGAAATAAAATTGTGAAACCAAATATAAGACCCTGGAAAATTCAGGGGCAGGCACTAAGTGACTGGTGCGTGATAAACAAAATAATGTATTAGTGTGTTACATAATATGTTCAACTGCTAATGAATGTGATTTCACATATATACATAAAACACATGTGCCAACAAACAGTGATAATTCATTTCTTGGACAAACATGAATCAATTAATGGCCAATGGATGCCAGGTATAATAATCTCCCGTGAAAGGAAAAAATAATATTAAGTAAATAATAAATAAAGGTTATAAATCTTGATGTGAAAATAACAGTCAATCTGGTGATTGGTGAATGTTAAATAGCTTCTCCACTAAGTTGTTCCCACCACCGAAAGCAATGCAGGCTTACCGAAACCAATTGACTTCAGCTGGCTTACACCACTGAAAGTCAAAGTAGACTTGTATTAAGCTGATGTTAGAATGGGCTCCTTAGCAGGGCAGTATGATGGCTGGTCATCAGATAAACTCTGTGGGATGGATGGACGAAGCCCAACTGGGAGTACGATCCCCAAATGGATGTTCTCACAATGAATGGATATTGGAAGAGACAATAGAAAGAAGTGGCCACATAGCGTAATCCCGTTATATAGAAAATAAAATATTTATTTGCAGCGGTCAAACTTACATTTTAGCTGAATAAAAAACGCTTGTATACAAGTAGGGCAGCAGTGGAGTCCTCCCGACGCGTTTCGTGAATAGAGCACTTCGTCTGGGGTATCTCTCCACTGTAGCCCACTCCAATTTATATAAAATAGTACATTACAGTCCAATCAAGTGAAGATCTGACTCACCACACACCTGCAGCAATGAAAAAACGGCACTTCCGTCTATCCAAGATGGCGCCGCGGCTTGCTATCCAAGCCTCAATGTGAGTTGGTTTCATCAGCATAAACAGGAAGTTGGCAAAGTATTGTAAACGAAACTAAAAAATATCGTTGGATCTACATGTTGGGGGACATACTCCCTGAGTGTGGGACTGTAATACCATTTGTAAAAATAATGTTTAAAAGGTACAAAAATTAAGGATAAAAAAAACGATAGACTAAAAAGAACCAGACATTCACAGTGTCTGGTTCTTGCAATTGATGGCTTTTTTTAAGCCAATAGCAGTTAGGGCCCGTAAATGTCAACCTATGACGGCTAGGGCGCGTGTATGATCGCCGCGCCTCTGGGTGGGTGTGTCCAGCTATACCTCAAAGTGGTCAGAGGTCCGCGATTGCGCGCTTAACGTGAAAGCGATGTGGAACGCATATGCGCTCCAGCCGAGGAATTAGTGCGTCCCGCAACGCGACCGGAAGAGCCATTGGAACGACATCAAGCGCGCGCGCATATGACGACTATAATGTGGAGCGCACGTGCGCTCCAGCTAAGGTGCGATCCAGCCAGCGTGCGTTCCAAATAGAATCAAAATAGATAAGTCACTAACTGGTTGTCCATAATCTGAGTGGAATGCACATGCACATCGGTGAACGTGCGCTCCAACTAGGCAGGACAAAATCCATTCATAAAAAACTCTGATTAAAAACAATAGAAGGCCATACCCTAATGCCAGACCGGAATTAAATTCAGGCCAAAAGTAAAGGAACTAGTTACTATCGTGGCTGCCAAAACTGTACACTATTTCATAGTACAATGTAGAGAATTATATCTTAGTTATAAGCAGGCAATGAGGCCACTTCATAGCATACTTGTATACCAGAAAATGGCATCATGTATACTGTGATTGGATCCTGTAGGCTAATCTCAATAATGAAGTGTGTTTCTAATAATGAAATAAAAACATCGCTTCATGTGTCCTGTGAATCAGATCTCCACGTACATATGAATATACATAGTTAAGAAAACAGAAATTGCAAGATATGTACATTGTGTGTTCCAATATAAATGAAAAGAAGAAAAAAGAGGTACAATAAGAGTACTCAAAAAGTTACTCAAGAAATTACCAAAGACCCAGAATAAATTATATGTAAATTAATGACATGTTGATAAAAGAATTGATATCCCATTCAACATTCATTCCTAATAGGGTGTAGGTCTGGAGTTCGTATATCCAGAAAGTTTCAAGGCGGGATACCCCACGGGTCATGGCTCCACCTCTCCAAGGGGGGGGTGTATTTGTCGATAACGACAAACTGGGTGCCCTTGGGGTTCTTATGGTGGTGTTGCCTATAGTGCCGTGGTATCGGATGTTTAGTATCCCCACCTATTATTAGTGCAATGTGTTTGCTAACCCTGATGGAAAAACCATGAATGGTGCGACCAACATATTGCATGCCGCAAGGGCAAGTGAGCAAATATACAATATATTTGGTCGCACATGTACAAAACGTTTTAATTTTGTATTGTTTCTTGGTGACTGAAGATGAAAATTCTGAGATTTTTCTTGTGGTGAGGGCATTGTGTTGGCACACTCTGCATCTCCTGCAAGGGTAAAAACCTATCAAGTCGTGAAAAAACAAACTCTTTACAGGAGGGTTAATTATGTTTGGAGCAATCTTGCTCTGTAGTGAGGGAACTCCCTTAAACACTATTTTGGCTTGTTCGGGCAATAATGGACCCAGTAGCTTTTCTCCTCTAAGGATATTCCAATGTTTGTTGAAAATGGTCTTGATTTGCTTATACTGGGTGGAATAAGTAGTCAGCATAGCAAACTTGAAACTATCATCCATAGGGCGTTTGGGTTTGACGGATATTAATGACTTCCTATCCAGTGAAAGAACTCTTTGCAATTCGAGACCTATGTCACTGGCCAGGTATCCCTTGTCGAGAAACCTTGATTTCAGAACCTCCGCCTGTACGAGGTAGGTGTGATCATCTGTACAGTTTCTGCGAATTCTGAGGAATTGGCTACGCGGAACCAAACGGATAGGAAGTCATTAATATCCGTCAAACCCAAACGCCCTATGGATGATAGTTTCAAGTTTGCTATGCTGACTACTTATTCCACCCAGTATAAGCAAATCAAGACCATTTTTAACAAACATTGGAATATCCTTAGAGGAGACAAGCTACTGGGTCCATTATTGCCCGAACAAGCCAAAATAGTGTTTAAGGGAGTTCCCTCACTACAGAGCAAGATTGCTCCAAACATAATTAACCCTCCTGTAAAGAGTTTGTTTTTTCACGACTTGATAGGTTTTTACCCTTGCAGGAGATGCAGAGTGTGCCAACACAATGCCCTCACCACAAGAAAAATCTCAGAATTTTCATCTTCAGTCACCAAGAAACAATACAAAATTAAAACGTTTTGTACATGTGCGACCAAATATATTGTATATTTGCTCACTTCCCCTTGCGGCATGCAATATGTTGGTCGCACCATTCGTGGTTTTTCCATCAGGGTTAGCGAACACATTGCACTAATAATAGGTGGGGATACTAAACATCCGGTACCACGGCACTATAGGCAACACCACCATAAGAACCCCAAGGGCACCCAGTTTGTCGTTATCGACAAATACACCCCCCCTTGGAGAGGTGGAGCCATGACCCGTGGGGTATCCCGCCTTGAAACTTTCTGGATATACGAACTCCAGACCTACACCCCATTAGGAATGAATGTTGAATGGGATATCAATTCTTTTATCAACATGTCATAAATTTACATATAATTTATTCTGGGTCTTTGGTAATTTCTTGAGTAACTTTTTGAGTACTCTTATTGTATCTCTTTTTTCTTTCTTTTTTCTTCTTTTCATTTATATTGGAACACACAATGTACATATCTTGCAATTTCTGTTTTCTTAACTATGTATATTCATATGTACGTGGAGATCTGATTCACAGGACACATGAAGCGATGTTTTTATTTCATTATTAGAAACACACTTCATTATTGAGATTAGCCTACAGGATCCAATCACAGTATACATGATGCCATTTTCTGGTATACAAGTATGCTATGAAGTGGCCTCATTGCCTGCTTATAACTAAGATATAATTCTCTACATTGTACTTTGAAATAGTGTACAGTTTTGGCAGCCACAATAGTAACTAGTTCCTTTACTTTTGGCCTGAATTTAATTCCGGTCTGGCATTAGGGTATGGCCTTCTATTGTTTTTAATCAGAGTTTTTTATGAATGGATTTTGTCCTGCCTAGTTGGAGCGCACGTTCACCGATGTGCATGTGCATTCCACTCAGATTATGGACAACCAGTTAGTGACTTATCTATTTTGATTCTATTTGGAACGCACGCTGGCTGGATCGCACGCTAGCTGGAACGCACGCGCGTTCCACATTATAGTCGTCATATGCGCGCGCGCTTGATGTCTTTCCAATGGCTCTTCCGGTCGCGTTGCGGGACGCACTAATTCCTCGGATGGAGCGCATATGCGTTCCACAGCGCTGTCACGTTAAGCGCGCAATCGCGGACCTCTGACCACTTTGAGGTATAGCTGGACACACCCACCCAGAGGCGCGGCGATCATACACGCGCCCTAGCCGTCATAGGTTGACATTTACGAGCCCTAACTGCTATTGGCTTAAACAGCCATCAATTGCAAGAACCAGACACTGTGAATGTCTGGTTCTTTTTAGTCTATCGTTTTTTTTATCCTTCATTTTTATACCTTTTAAACATTATTTTTACAAATGGTATTACAGTCCCAAACTCAGGGAGTATGTCCCCCAACATGTAGATCCAACGATATTTTTTAGTTTCGTTTACAATACTTTGCCAACTTCCTGTTTATGCTAATGAAACCAACTCACATTGAGGCTTGGATAGCAAGCCGCGGCGCCATCTTGGATAGACGGAAGTGCCGTTTTTTCAATGCTGCAGGTGTGTGGTGAGTCAGATCTTCACTTGATTGGACTGTAATTTACTATTTTATATAAATTGGAGTCGGCTACAGTGGAGAGATACCCCAGACGAAGTGCTCTATTCACGAAATGCGTCGGGAGGACTCCACTGCTGCCCTACTTGTATACAAGCGTTTTTTATTCAGCTAAAATGTAAGTTTGACCGCTGCAAATAAATATTTTATTTTCTACATAACGGGATTACGCTATGTGGCCACTTCTTTCTCTTGTCTCTTCCAATATCCATTCATTGTGAGAACATCCATTTGGGGATCGTACTCCCAGTTGGGCTTCGTCCATCCATCCCACAGAGTTTATCTGATGACCAGCCATCATACTGCCCTGCTAAGGAGCCCATTCTAACATCAGCTTAATACAAGTCTAGAGAGAAAGGAGTCACCGCTCCAGGTGGGATCACTAAATGGTTACAGGTGGTGCAGGATACCGAGGGTGCTGGCGGTGCACTAAGCAAAATGAAGACAAAGAAAAATGGATAGCCGCACTCCAAAACCTGATGGGTGGTCTTTTATTCAATAGACAGCATGTACAAAAATAGGGTCACAGCAGTAGAAACAAGGAACAGCCGACGCGTTTCGCACTGGATCAGTGCTTATTCATGGCTCATGAATAAGCACTGATCCAGTGCGAAACGTGTCGGCTGTTCCTTGTTTCTACTGCTGTGACCCTATTTTTGTACATGCTGTCTATTGAATAAAAGACCACCCATCAGGTTTTGGAGTGCGGCTATCCATTTTTCTTTGTCTTCATTAATACAAGTCTACTTTGACTTTCAGTGGTGTAAGCCAGCTGAAGTCAATTGGTTCCGGTAAGCCTGCATTGCTTTCGGTGGTGGGAACAACTTAGTGGAGAAGCTATTTAACATTCACCAATCACCAGATTGACTGTTATTTTCACATCAAGATTTATAACCTTTATTTATTATTTACTTAATATTATTTTTTCCTTTCACGGGAGATTATTATACCTGGCATCCATTGGCCATCAATTGATTCATGTTTGTCCAAGAAATGAATTATCACTGTTTGTTGGCACATGTGTTTTATGTATATGTGTGAAATCACATTCATTAGCAGTTGAACATATTATGTAACACACTAATACATTATTTTGTTTATCACGCACCAGTCACTTAGTGCCTGCCCCTGAATTTTCCAGGGTCTTATATTTGGTTTCACAATTTTATTTCATTTTTTTTGTGTGTCTCAGACTAACATTAATAGATAGTCATTCCAAGCGCTACACATTTTTCTACACTTCCAATATTTTTGCTTTTCTCATACGAGCCATGTTAGCAGCTACTATCCAACCATCATTGGCAGCGCGGGGTATTCTCCTTCCAAAAATCTGATCAGACCAGAACGCGGTGACGTAGAACACAACGACGTGCTGAAAAAACGAAGTTCAATGCTTCCGAACATGCATCGACTTGATTCTAAACATACGCGGGTTTTTGATCCGATGCTTTTGCGTACTAACCATCGAATCTGTCCGACGGACAGGTGTCTGTCGGACAGATTTTAAAGCAAGTTTTAAAACTTTGGTCCGACGGACAGCGGTCCAATAGGCCGTACACACCATACAATTGGTCCGATGAAACTGGCCTGCATACCAGTTTCATCGGACCGGTCTGATCGTGTGTACGCAGCATTATGTCTCTTGTGTTTATTTTATTCTTTATTTTCTTTTTCACTGTTGTTTTAAATTTCTTTATTCTGTTAGAACATGGTACACTGGTCAGTCAATCTCTGTAACAAGTGTTAACCAGAGTCTAGGATCATTTATTGATATCCTTTCTAGAGCTTAGTATGCATCGTACCTATTAAAGGGTCCCTTCTACTAATGCAGGCTTATGCAGGTATGTTTTCTTCTTTTTTGTTTATGTTGTATGTCAATTTACAATCTGTGCTCTGCATATCAATACTGTACTATTGTTTTTCTTTTTCTGATAAAAATTATAAAAACATTTAAAAAGAAAACATCAATTGCTATACGCATGTTACATAACCTCCTCCATAATGCTAAACTGATGACATGTAGGGGGCTTTTAAATCATCACCTATGGAAGACATATGGTACTGATGTTTGTCACCATTTAATGCACGCATGCACATTTAAGGTTTGACATTTTGGGTATCTAAATATTAGGCAATTTATTGCGTTAGTGTGTTTTTTGTACCTTTAGTGTATTTTGTACTGAAATTGTGTGTTTCTTAAACCTGTGTGGTAATATTGTGTAACATTAAAAACTGAATAAACAATATATCCTCTAGGGTACCTGCCTTCAGAAAATATATAATGTTTTCAGGGTTTATGCAATTTTCAGGTCTAAAATCGTTTTTTAAACATGTGTGCAAAAAACACAAAAACAGCTTTGGCAGCAAGATTGTGGAAAACCTAACTGTATATGGTGTTACATGGGGGTGATCACTACATTTTCATAGACAGTCTTAGCAACAGATTACACTGATAGCAAATGTTTGGCTGTCACATGCATTTTTTTCTTTTATTATTAGCTTGTCTTACATGCAGAAGAACATTAATTTCAGTTAAAAATTGATTTTTCAGGTCACTTTAGCAATAAAACATGCTCTGGGGTTATAGACCCATTTTGACTGGCACATAGAAATTGCCCAGTAGTTTGCTGTTGCTAGCCATGTTTTCATGGACTCAAAACTGTCCTGTCACTGGCTGATTTCTATTAAACTCTCATCATGGAAAAGATACCTCCGATAGGCCAGTAGTGTAAAATTGGCCAGCAACAGAAGCATGTTTGTAATAACACTGTATGCTTAGAAATGTCTCTAATGCACTTCTAATCGGCGGAAATGTATTAGAGACACGTGGGTTGATTTAATAAAAGAAAATAGGCTGTTTATTTTGCAAGGGAGTTTTCCCTTAGCTTGGTGAATGTTATAAATTCACTTTCTAAAGAATATCAAATCACAGCAAGAAAATGTATTTGAAAAAAAAAAGAAAAAACTGTAATTGTGCTTGTACGTAATTGGATGATAGAAGTCAGAAGACTCATTCACCAAGCTAAAGTAATGTTTTTTTTTTGTTTTTGTTTTTTCAAAGTGAACAACTTATTGGTAATTAAAACTTCATAGAGTATAGACAGGTAATTTATTACAAGAATGTCACTGCAGTGTAAAATTGGCCATCAGCAGGACCATATCAATAAGCAAGGCTATGGTCAAATTTACTAGAGCCTAGGAGCATTGACTAGGATTTTACTACAAGAATTGAGATACTGCAGAGGATACAACATGGTAAAATTTACCAGTAGTAGGACAGTTTTTGTTCAATAAGTTTTTATTGCAATAAAGTATTTGCATGAAAAGTACATATACATATAATTTATAATCGCATTGCAGAAAAGAGAAGTCATATCATATATTCAGTAGTCTTGTACAGTAATAATAGCAAATAGAAAATAATATTAAGATAATAACCAAGTTGAGTATTGTGCACTGCAGGATTTATAGTATGAGAGGAAAATACCTTTTATTTTCCATCCCTTTACTAAACAGAAGCTTACTAATCCCCAGGATATTGCTGAAGCACTAATGTGCCCTGTACAATTTTAATAAAAATGCAGTTACCCCTCAACCAATCTTGGATTCAATTAACAAATTCCTATCCCAGTTTACACTCCCGAATCTGTCCGTGATGCAACTTGAGTCTCTTAATGCTCCTTTCTCAGATTGGAAAATAACCCAAATCATTAAATCCCTACCCACAGGGAAATCCTCTGACCCAGTTGGATTCCCAAATTAATATTATAAATGCTTTGCTGAAATCCTTTCTCCATACTTGGAAAATGTTTTTACAGAAGCAGCTTCTAAGTCATCATTTCCATGGGAGATGATGATGACACCCATTCATATTTTTACCCTCCCTAAGTGGTCAAGGACTACACTGCACCGGCAAACTTTAGACCCCTTTCCCTGCTTAACACTGATATAAAAATATATGCTAAGCTCTTTGTATGAAGCCTACATGAAGTCCTTCTATCTCTGATACAGCCCGATCAAGCTGGGTTCACTAAAGGTAGATAGGGCATCAGGTGCCACTAGTTGGATTTTAAACATTGCTCACTATGCTGAACAAACTCAAACACCTTCTCTGCTTCTGTCTATAGATGCAGAGAAGGTATTTGATTGTGTCTACTGGCTATATACAGTATGAACCGTGTATTGCTGATTTTTTTTTCTGGTACAATACTATTGACCATTATGGCTTTGTACTCTACTCCCTCTGCAAGGGTCTACTCCTCCAGCCTTTTCTCTTAACCATTTTCAATTTCAAATGGTACAAGACAGGGCTGCCTATTATCCCCTTCTATTTTCAATCTAAATATAGAACCACTAGATGAAGCCATATGTTCTCATCTTGTTATATTAGGTTTACGCTTTCATACCCACCCTTGTATTATTAAACTATTTGCAGATGATGTAATTTTGATGCTTTCTAAACCCGTCTATATCACTACCCAATGCCCATCATGTCCTAACTTCCTTCTGTTCCATTTCATACTACAAAGTGAACTTTCATAAATAGTTGATTCTAAATCTAGGCCTCCCCAAACATATTCCCCAAAGACTTTACATAATCCTGGGCAGATAAAGGAATCTCTTACTTGAGGATAACCCCAACCTTATCATCAGCACATTAGGCCAAATATAAACCACTGATTAGTAAATTGGCTAAAGAAACACAGCAGTACTGCTGTGAACTCTCCTGGATAGGGAGACTGGCCACACTTAAAATTATGCAACCACCATAAATTTTATACATTTTTAGAACCTCACCCATCCCCATGCAGTCTACCTACATGTGCTCCCTTACATTCATCCTTAAAAAAAATGTATATAGCAGAATAAGAGAGCTTGCTGTTCATACACCTATATTTATGCAAACAGAAAGTATGGATGGAGGCTTGGTGGACATTTTGGGCTACTGGTTTGCCACGCAACTGACCCAATTGAAACAGTAGTTCCTTCCTTCACCAGATAACCTGTGGGCAGATATTAAATCCTTTTTACTATGCATCTCTGACCTTAAATTGCTTCTACTACTTATAAAAGCCGGTTAACACCACTCCTTTCCCCCGCTACGGTCAAAGCATTGCTCTTAGCGTAGAGGGCACTTACCCAACCATCAGTTTATAACAACCATAACACAAAAGTTTTTACCCCTGTCCCTAACCTTGGAAATCCTTGTCCCCAATTATCTATAAGGCAGTGGCTGGAGGGAGGCATATGTTGGGTAGAAGACTTATTCACTGACTCATGATTTACACCACTGGTAGAGCTAACAAGCTCCCATCATATACCACTTAAGGACTACTTTACATACAGTATTTATGTGTTTCAACATTTTTGAAAGTACACGCCAAGCATTCTATGTACATATACCCTTTAGCTTGGAATTTAAAAAGTAAGGGTCCCAGCACTGAACCTTGGGGTGCAGCACTGATAGTAAGAATCATTAACCACTACTCTCTGAATTCTGTCTTTTAGCCAGTTTTCTATCCATTTACAAACTGATATTTCCAAGCCTGTAGACTTTGCCTTACACATGAGCCTTGTGTAACTATATTGAACGCTTTTGCAACATTCAAGTATACCACTTCCACCGCCACCCCTCTGTCCAAGGTTTTACTTACCGTTTCATAAAAAGTAGTAGTAGGAGGAGTAGTGTTGAGAACCCCCCTGTAGAACTTAAAGAAGTTCCTGTTCTAAGTCTCAAGTTTCCGATGTTGAGACAGGTTGGTTTCCCAGGCCAGCATAAAGGGTGGCTTACAGTTAGTCAAGAACATTGCCCTGTAGATTGCTGTGATCCCCCCCCCTTTGCTCCATGGTCTGACAACTTGTTAATGAGCTGTGATTTTGGGATCCTTGTTTTGGGAATTCCATAGCTTGTGAAGGAAGTTGGAGATTTGGGTAAAATTAAATTTGAGAGGGGGCATATCCAATTTGCTAATACAATATGCTTTGGGGAGTGGGCCCAGAGGTCGGAGGAAATGGCCTATCCTAAATAATGCCTTGTTAAATCGCCAGCTAAAGCTTTTAATTCCATCCCAGGCGGGATTGCTGGGTTCCGGAAAAATGCATTAAAGGCTCTAGTTTGGAGGTTAGCTGGGAGTGGTGTCTCAAGTTGTCCCAAAGGGAGAGTATTGTGGGTTACTGAGGGATTTTTGCTACCAATAGAGACCCCAGGCTGGGATATCAACCATATGCACATATTGATCTCCTATAATTAGAGATCACGTCCATTTGGTAAGCGGCAGTGTTATTGTTTGGTGGAGGCACTATCCTGTCAGCACTTTTTCCTGGACTATTGGATTCATTGAAAACTGGGGGTATTTAAGTTTATATGGACACTCTGCATTCATTTTTATTATATTCACATTTTTTACCTTTGATGCTTTAATGGTATTCCTAAGGTTTTTTTTTTTTTTTCGGTATGTTCACATGGACTGCTATTTATTCACTTGATAATTCTCAGGTTTCTAACCTAATTCAGGAATTAAACCCTTCTTATTATCCAATTGAGGTCCTATTTACAGATATAATAAATTATTATTATTTTTTTCACCCAGTCAGTGTTTCATAATTTTAATTGATATTTATCTAGCACTACATTTTAACTAGTGTCACATTTTAGCTTAAAACAGCGTAGCTCTTCTGTTGACCATTATTATTAGTTTTGTATAACATTTTAGTTGCCGCTTTACTATTTATCGAATTAGCACAGTACACCCCTATTTTCCAGTCAGAACAGGCCTCGCCATGTTCAACCAAAGAAGTTCAGTGCACATACTCAGCGTCATATCCAGAGGTTGTCTTGGGAAATAGATGTATGAGTGTTCCCATCATTGCTGCAGAGGTTGAAGGTGTGGGAGGTGAGCTTGTCAGTGCTCAGACCATACGTCGCACACTACATCAAATTAGTCTGTATGGCTGTCGTCCCAGAAGGAAGCCTTTTCTAAAGATGATGCACAAGAAAGCCTGCAAACAGTTTTTCGAAGACAAGCAGACTAAGGACATGAATTATTGGAACCATGTCCTGTGGTCGGATGAGACCAAGATAAACTTATTTGGTTCATATGGTGTCAAGTGTGTGTGGCGGCAACAAAGTAGTGAGTACAAAGACAAGTATGTCTTGCCTACAGTCAATCTTGGTGGTGGGAGTTTCATAATCTGGGGATGCATGAGTGCTGCCAGCACTGGGGAGCTTCAGTTCATTGAGGGAACCATGTTTCAACATCACAAGATGTGAAACATGTCAGCCTTTTTCCTTTTGTCCTTTTGTCCACTTCTTCTTTTTGACTGCATAATTTTTTGGTTGTTTTTTGATTTACATTTTCTGAATAAATACATTGTTTTAAGGAGCGCGGCTGTCCAGGACTTTCTTTATCTAATGTCAACATGTACTGTGACATACTGAAGCAGAGCAGGATCCCCTCCTTCAGAGACAGGGCCACAGAGAAGTATTCCAACATGATAACGACCCCAAACACACCTCCAAGATGACCACTGCCTTGTTAAAGTATAAAGGTGATGGACTGGCCAAGCATGTCTCCAGACCTAATCCCTATTGAGCATCTGTAGGGCATCCTCAAATGACAGGTGGAGGAGCGCAAGGTCTCTAACATTCACCAGCTCCATGATGTTGTCATGGAGGAGTGGAAGAGGACTCCAGTGGCAACCTGTGGCTCTTGCGAACTCCATGCCCAAGAGGGTTAAGACAGTGCTGGAAAATTAATGTCAGCCACACAAAATATTGATACTTTGGGCCCAATGTGGACATTTTCACTTAGTGGTATACTCACTTTTGTTGCCAGCGGTTTAGACATTAATGGCTGTGTGTTGAGTTGACAACAAATTTACACTGTGTTTTACAAGCAGTGCACTCACTTCTTTACATTGTAGCAAAGTGTAATTGCATCAGTGTTATCACATGAAAAGATATAATAAAATATTTACAAAAATGTGTGGGGTGTACTCACTTTTGTGCGATACTGTGTATCTATCTATCTATCTATCTATCTATCTATCTATCTATCTATCTATCTATCTATCTATCTATCTATCTATCTATCTATCTATCTATCTATCTATCTATCTATCTATCTATCTATCTATCTGTCTGTCTGTCTGTCTGTCTGTCTGTCTGTCTGTCTGTCTGTCTGTCTGTCTATCATAGATATATTGCATATACTATGCAAAGGTTTTAGGTAATTGTGAATGCTTTCAGAAATAGATGTTAATATTTTATTTTTATCAATTAACAAAATTTAAAGTAAATAAGCAGAAGAGAAATACATACCAAATCAATATTTTGTGTAACCACTCTTTGCCTTCAAAACAGTTTACCTTTTTCTAGGTAGATTTGCACAGTTTTTGAAGCAAGGTTGTTCAAAACACCTTGAACAACTAATCACAGATCCTCTGTGAATGTAGGCTGCCTCAGGCGGCGTACACACGGCCGAGGTTCTCGCTGGAAACCAGCGAGAACCTCGCTGGAAGCCGCATTCCAGCGAGGACCTCGGCCGTGTGTACGCTCTCGGCGAGCTTCCCGTCGGGAAGCCCGTCGAGCAGAAATAGAGAGCACGCTCTCTATTTGCTCGACGGCCCGCCTGGAAGAATGGCTGGTTGCCATTCCCGACGGGCGGGTCGCCGATTTCGACGGCCGGCAGGGAACCTGCCCGTCGAGGTTCCCTGCCGTGTGTACACGGCCTCAGATCTCAGACAACCAGACAGTTGTTGAGATTAGAGCTCTGTGGGAGACAAACCATCACTACCAAGACTCCTTGTTCTTCTTGACACTGAGGACACTCTTAATGATATTGACACAATTAATGACATTGACTGTTTTGGGGGTAATTGTTTTGCTGCAGAATAGATTTGTGGTCAATCACATGCCTCCCTGATAGTATGAAATTAAGGATAAATATCTGCCTGTATTTCTTAGCATTGAGTACACCATTGATCCCGACTAAATCTCCAACTTTAATTTCAGAAATGCAACCCCAACTTGCAAGGAACCTCCACAATGCTTCACTGTTGCCTGCAGACACTTATTATTATTCCCACTGGATTGCTGTCCGTATTCCAAGGAAATACTTATCAGTAGAGGAGTACCAGTACATTAGCCTACTGATCAAGCCCTTCAGTGGCTTGAGATACACCTCTGGTTCCAGAATATAAATCCCTGCTGCAATGGCGGCAGTCTGAAAGCATGGTGGATGGAAGACCCAGGGGCCTGAATGTAACACATCAACACGTTTTGCCGCCCTGTATCACTGGCTTTGTCAGGAGAGTGTGGAGCCTGTAGGTCAGGCTTAAAAGGCCTCACTGCTTGTTTACTCTAAATCACACCATCAGGGGCCACCATAATAGCAGATCTGACATCACTATCAACTTTAAGGCACACAAGTGTATATTTTTGGCTCTGCCAAAGTTCGGGAGAGAATTTCTCTGGTAGGCTCCATAAGCCCTAAACTTTTTGTGCATTTAGTTTTGAGGAGGGCACAATTAACCACTT
Source organism: Rana kukunoris (assembly GCA_029574335.1). Lineage (NCBI taxonomy): Eukaryota > Metazoa > Chordata > Amphibia > Anura > Ranidae > Rana > Rana kukunoris. Next base: position 544,891,115 of record CM056049.1, read on the forward strand.
GCTTACTGGGCACTTAAACCCCCCCTCCTGCCCAGACCCCATTTTCAGCTTTCAGCACTCTCATTCCGCGTACACACGATAATTTTTCTGCATGAAAAAAACGTTGTTTTTAAAAAATGTCATTTAAAATGATTGTGTGTGGGTTTTTTTTCCCGAACATGCTGCATTTTTTAATGATGTTTTAGGCCGCGTACACACGAGGAGAAATGTCCGATGAGACAGGTCCGATGGACCATTTTCATCGGACATGTCTCCTGGGATGTTTTGGTCTGATGTGCGTACTAACCAGCGGACATGTCCGACGGACAGGTTTCCATTGGACAAGTTTCTAAGCATGCTTAGGAACTTTTGTCCACTGGAAACCTGTCCGCTAGGCCGTACACACAATCGGACATGTCTGCGGAAACTGGTCTGCGGACCAGTTTCAGCGGACATGTCTCCTCGTGTGTACGCGGCTTTAAACAATGTCGTTTTTCGGGTTGTAAAAAATGATCGTGTGGGCTAAAATGACGTTAAAAACCTGTGCATGCTAAGAGGCAGGTTATGAGACAGGAGCGCTCGTTCTGTTAAAACTACCGTTCACAATGGAGTAAGCACATTCATCACGCTGTAACAGACAGAAAAGCGCAACTCGTCTTTTACTAACACAGAATCAGCTAAAGCAGCCCCAAGGGTGGCGTCATCCGCATGGAACTTGCCCTTTATAGTGCCGTTGTACGTGTTGTACGTCACCGCGGTTTGCTAGAGCATTTTTTTTTAAAACGATGGTGTGTGGGCAACGTTGTTTTAATGATGAAGTTGGAAAAACGTTGTTTTTATTAAATGCCGAAAAACGATCATGTGTACACAGGATCACTCTTTGAATGACAAGTGCACGGTCATACAAGGCTGTACCTAAATTAAATTTATATCATTTTTTTCCCACAAATAGAGCTTTATTTTGCTGGTATTTGATCACCTCTGCGGTTTTTATTTTTTGTTAATTTTTTTTTAAATAACATTTAAAAAACAAACAAAAAAAAAACACAAAACCGTTTTATATTTTGTTATAAAATTTTGCAAATGAGTAATTTGTCTCCTTCATTGATGTACACTGATGAGGCTGCACTGATGGGCACCAATAGGCTTCACTGATGGGCACCGATAAGGCGGCATCGGTGGGCACTGATAAGTTGGCACTGGAGGGACCTGATAGGTGGCACTGGTGGGCACTAATAGGCGGCACTGAGAGGTGGCACTGAAGGGAATTGATAGGTGGCACTGGTGAGCACTGAGAATTGACACTGATAGGTGGCAGTTATGGACACTAATAGGTGGCAGTGATGGGCACTGATGGGTGGCAATGATGGGCACTGATGGGTGAGACTGAAAGGCAGCACTGCAGCACTGGTGGTCACTGTGGGCACTGGCAGGGGTCATTGGCAGGGGGCACTGGCAGGCGGTACTGGTGTGAACTAATGAGGCTGATGTGCCTCTTTCACTGGGGACCGATGTCTCGTACACTGGAGCTGGTGATCATTTGTTTTCCTCACGCTGTCAGCGCAAGGAAAAAAAAGATTACCGAACTTTGTTTTCATCACGTGATCAGCTGTCATTGGCTATAGTGCAGGCCCCTAGTGGTTAATAAGTTGGTGATCCATTAGTTAATGGAGGTATGGGGGGGGGTTGCACTCTTTATGCTTGTGGTTCTTAGCTTTTTACATTCTGTTGCTCTAGATTTTTAGATCCCTTTTGAGTCTTATTGTGTTTAAGAATACTGCTAATTGATATTTGTTTAGAATGGGCTAACCTCCAGTTTTCACTTTAAGTGAGTGAGTGTAATCTAGTACCATGGATTACACCTCAATGTTATTCATGCTTGGTGAAGATATAGAGGAGGAAACTAATTAAGAGGCTGTTTAAGAGAGCGCATGCTCCGACAGATTAAAAGCTAAATACAGCTCAGACAGCAGGGTTTACCCACCGGGAATGCGGCGATCCGCATCCCGCAGCGGGGATGAACATAAAGGCGGCAGGACAGCCTAAGAAAGGGCAAAACAAACAAGGTAAAGCCCATAAAGGAGCGGGGTCCTCCCCAGGACACGGGCCGCAATCCAGGGTGGTGCCGGGAAGCACTGACACACAAGGCGGCTCCGCACACGCTGCAGACGGATCCCAGCAGATAGATCCCAAAGGGACTCAGTCTGCCCTTACCAGGGACCCCTTTTCATCCCAGTCATCTGGAGACCTGGAGGCTGACAATCACGGTGAGTCCCTGTCACAGCCCCCTACACCTGATGCATACAGGGACATACAGGAGCCTGAAGATTCCCCAGTCTCTTCTATGGACAGGAATATGGCTGAAATGACAGAGGCCTTATTCAGTCAATCCAGCCCTGATAACATTGCACCTCAAGTCGGCTCACTACTCAGGTGATGCGGTTCTGCTAGCACGCTTCTCTACCATGCTGCAGCAAGAGCTCTCCAAAGCCTGCACAATGATCACCACAGATCTTAAGAGAGACATTCACAGCCTAGGTGAGAGATTTGTAATGATTGAAATCAAGGTGGACAGCACTGTTAAAAAAGTCAATCAGAATTTCAACATGATCACTGATTTGCAGAACAGGCTAGAGAGACACACTAAAATTGGAGATCTGGAGAATCATTCTCGCAGGTATAATGTGCGCATACGAGGACTCCCTGAAACTCATACTGATCTAGAAGGTGCCATGAGGGAGCTGATGTTAGATCTGATTCCTGATATAAACGCATACCACATGGAGATCGACCGTATCCACCGAGCCCTAACAGCCCCAAGAACGGACGGTTTGCCATGTGATATCATAGTCAAACCACACTATTACCGCATAAAGAGAAAATTATGTTTGCAGCCCGCAATAGACAGGACTTGTCATTATTTGGGCCACCAATTCAACTTTTCACCGATCTAGCTCCTTTAATGGTACAAAAAAGCAGGAACTTGAGGCCCTTGCTACAACAGTTGATGATCAGACAGATAAAGTATCGCTGGGCGTTTTCCTTTACATTATTTTTCACGTTCGAAGACAGATCCCACTCTTTCAGAACATTCCAAGAAGGTGAAGACCTACTGCTGTAGCTAGGAATTATTACACGGGACTCCCATGCCCCCTCCCCCTCACATCAAGCTGATCGTCCCCTCTCTCCGTTGTGGCAGGATCCGAAGAAATTGCGGTCCAGAAAAATCCACTTGGAACAGTGTAGTACCCTGTATAATCTGCATACTCAACAGATTGTTTTTGGTTGATTTTGGTCCACTACTAGTAGATAGTTCATTTGTATAATTTCTTTCTTCTTTTGGCAAGGTGGAGTGCCGGCCCCCTCAGCGTAGGGACTTTTTGGGTTCCCATGGGCCGGTGGGGCCGGGTCAGGTACAACCGATGGGGAACTCGCCTGCCCTGGTCTCACGGTCCTGGAGGGGGAGGACTAGGTGTGGACCACTTACACAGTTCAATAGGACCATATTAGCCCAAGTTTGAACCATGTTGACCTGTTTTAGTTCTCTGTGCCGGGGCGGCATTTCATGCTGCCTCACGGCAAGACTACTTCCCCTCTGAAGAGGATGGTACCCTTGCATATATGGTTCCGCACATTGCATCCAGATGGGAATATTCCCCTAAATGTTGCTAATTTCAATGTTTAAAAAGCACACACGTATAGGCCTATGGCCAAAATTGCTCTTTTTCTCCCCTCTTCCCTCCCTCCTTAATGAGTTTTGGCTCCGTGCTCCATGAGTGCTACGTGGTCCAGAATGTTTTAGAAGCTGACATCACCGCCCCAATAGCCACACCTACGTCCTCCAATGCACAAGAGGTAAGAGTGCTCTGCCCTACCACAATGGCTAATGAATATCCCACCGAATATTTGGTTATTACCCACAATGTACATGGTTTTAATTCCCCAACAAAACAAACCAAGGCATTTCAGTTTTACCACAAACAAAAAGCTGAAGTCCTCCTACTGCAGAAAACTCACTTCTCTAAAACATCCGCCCCCGATACCTGAAAGTTTCTGCAATATTACTTGGCCTCGGTCGGACAAAAAGGGCGGGGTGGCAGTTTGCTTCTCAAAAGCGAACCCCCTTCACGCCCATCACGATAGTCAAAGATAAAAGGGGGAAGATATGTCATGGCAGTGGGACGTCTTCATGATCAGGTGGTCTTCTTCATATCCTAGTATGCCCCGAACACAGGACAAGTTGAGTTTTTTAGTAAAATTCTTAGAATACTGATGCCCAAGGCACAAGGGCAGGTGATCATGGGGGGAAACAGATGTACCGCTGGACAGGATCATGGACATCAGACCGATCCTCAAATGTCCAGCTAACGATAGCAGCAAGATAGCATGCCTACTTCATCTCCACGATCTGATAGATGCCTGGAGAGAGATTAATCCCACAGCTAGGGATTATACACACTTTTCACAGGTACATCGCTCTTACTACCGGATTGATCACATGTTAGTGCATACCCCCTTAATTTCATATCTGACATTGGTTAAAATTGTGTCCACTCCCTGGTTCGATCATTCCCCAATTAAGCTTTCCACAACAGGACTTTGGACTAAATCTAGCCCCTCTCCATGGAGGCTTAAAGCAAGCTTACTAAATGAACCCTTACTATATACTGAAATTGAGACAGAAATAAAGAAGTACTTCAGGACCAATAAGTCAACGGACACTTCTCCCGCGATCAATTGGGTGGCCCATAAAGCGGCGAACAGGGGGAAACTGATCCAAATTGCGGCCAGAGCGAAGCGGTCACGAGAGCACACAATTAGACAATTAGAAATTAATCTAGATAAACTAATGGAAGAACAGCATAGTAATACCCTGATTGATATTAGGCATAAAATAGAGGAAGTGCAACTGGTCCTTAACCTGAGCCTGACCACTCAGACGGAAAAATATATTACCTGGTCCAAATACTACACAATGGGAGACAAACCAACCAAAATGTTAGCTAAGAAACTAGTACCCCGACCATATACACAGACATTACCTAAGTTAAGATTGCTCACTGTACATCCTACTCAAAATCCCAAATTGATTCTTATGGAATTTCATAAATTTTACACCAGACTGTATAGCCCACCGACTTCATACGGGTCAACTAAGGCAGACAACTTCTTTCGAGACATCCAACTACCCAAACCAACTCAAGCTCACATGGAGCTGATGGACAAAGACTTTACGGAAGTAGAGATTAACATGGCCATAAAAACTATCCACACTTCAAAAACCCCAGGGCTGGACGGCTTATCGGGCCATTATTACAAAAAATATCAAGAGGTCCCCCATTTATGTTCCTACTTTAATGAAACAAAATCCCCAATAACGAGAACACAGCTTATCTACGTGTTATACTAAAACTGGGAGGGGATCATGGAGACTGTACCAATTACTGTCCAATCTCCTTGATCAACACAGATTTAAAAATACTAACTAAAGTACTAGCCTCTAGATTAAACTCTTCCCTCCCACGCTATATACACATCCAGATCAGGCAGGCTTTGTCCCAAACCGCCAGGCATCGGATCAGACCCGTAGGATAATTTTGGCAAATCAGTCTAACTGGGATGAAAAGGGACCGAGACAGGACTGATTTTGTTGGACATGCAGAAGGTGTTCGATTCCCTCTCTTGGGACTATTTGTTCGACGTGTTACGTCACTTTGGCTTTGGGAACGCTTTGTGGCCCTCCTTCGGACGTTGTATGACACCCTGACAGCTTCATTGATGCTTAGGGGTTACTCCTCCCAACCCCTTGCCATAAAGAGGGGAACTAGGCAGGGATGCCCGCTATTATTTGCTCTAGCGATAGAGCCCTTGGCTATAAGGATTCTTGCCTGCCCGGATATCAGAGGCATAGTCTGTGGGGATGACGAGCATAAATGCCTTCTTTTTGCTGATAACCTGCTGTTGGCTTTGTCATCGTCGATCACTTCCCTCCCTAATTTATATGCAATTTTACAACCATTCTCTGAGATCTCAGGTCTACACATTAACCACTAACACATTAACAGTAGAGTTGAGCGAACCCGAACTGTAAAGTTTGGGTTCGGTACGGACTTTGGGTTTTTCCCGAACCCGGACCCGGAAAAAAAATCCACGAAGGTCCCCCAAATTCAATAACCAGACCCTTTAGGTCTGGTATGGATAATAAGGGGAACCCCGCCGTCAATTTAAAAAAAATGACGTGGGGTTCCCCCCAAATATCCATAACCAGACCCTTTAGGTCTGGTGTGGATTTTTAGGCGGAACTCCACCCCAAATAAAAAAAAATGGCGTGGAGTTCCCCCTAAAATCCACACCAGACCCCTTATCCAAGCACGTTGACCTGGCCGGCCGCAGAAAAGACTGGCTGGACTCTTTATTTAACCTTACCGACTATGGGCCAGATTCAGGTAGATGAGAGCATCTTTGCTCTGGAGTAACGCTTCTCATTTACGTTACTCTGCCGAAATTTTAGGAGCAAGTGCTGTTATTCATGAAGCTAAAGTTGCAGCAGTGCATCGCAAATGAGCCGGCGGAATTGAAATTGGGCGGGTACGGGGCGTGTATTATTTAAACTATGCGCGATCCCGCGGCGAACGTACTGCGCATGTGTCGAATGTCAATGCATCCCAGTGCGCATGCTCCAAATTCTGTCAGTGAACGTCAATGACGTCACATCCCCATTCATGAACGTTTTACGCAAGCGACGCGATTATTTTTTTTTCCGACGCGATGACGACGCCTATACTTAACATAGGATACTCTACTAGGGGGCTGCTTTATCTTTACGTCGCGTATCGCTTCCGGAAACGTCGTAAAGTCACTGCGTCGCGCCCGAAAAAGATTGTGAATTTCCGACTCCCGCTGATTAACATATTTTTTCAGCGTTAATCAGCGGGAATGCCCCCGGCGCCATTTTTAAGTTGAAGTAACGATGCGATGGCAAAATTCAATTACGCTGCTCGCCTCGGAACTCCAACCCGGCGTTTCTTGTTTTCTGGTTACAGAAAACAAAAACGCCGGCTTGAATGAATGAATGAATGAATGAATGAATGAAAACTTGTATAGCGCGGCACATGCGAACTGAATCGCCTCTGGGCGCTTGTTGTTCCTGTCTCCTTTGATATCAAAAGAGAAAAGTCTTGACCTTTTTCCTAAATGCTAGGTGGTTCTCCTCCAACCGAATGCTGGTTGGTAAAGCGTTCCATAGTCTGGGACCTTGGATCGCGAATCTTCTTTCTCCTTTGGACTTGAAGTTGGCTTTCGGAACCTGGAGCAGGTTCCGATTCGTGGATCGCAAAACGCGATTGGGATTATGCGCTTTTATTATTTCGCATAAATAAAGGGGGGCATTCCCATGGACACATCTATGCATAAGACAGAGAGCTTTAAAAGCAATTCTGTCTTTGACTGGCAGCCAATGAAGGGCTCTCAGTGAAGGTGAGATGGATTCCCAGGGTTTTTTGCCAGTCACAAGTCTGGCGGCCGTATTCTGAACGACTTGCAGACGGGCGATTTGGTACTTTGGGAGGCCGAGGTAAAGGGCATTTGCATAATCCAGCCTGGAGTTTACAATTGCTCCCACCACGACCGCTAAATCATCTTTAGGGATGAACGGAGTGAGTCTGCGTAGTAGGCGCAGTAGATGGTGAGATCCGCTGACTACTGACCCTATTTGTGCGTCCATTGTCATAAGGGAGTCAAAAATGACCCCTAGGCTTTTGACTTTGGCGCTAGGGGAGATGAGCTTGCCAAAAATAGGCGGGGGGGTCCACGCTGTTGAAAGTTGATTCCTGCGCTTGGCGTGAAACAGAAGAAGTTCTGTTTTCGCTCCATTGAGTTTAAGATAACTCTTTGTCATCCAGTCCTCTATCAAAGAGAGACATGTCTCTAGATTGAGGTGGGGATCCTTTCTGTTGCAGATGCGGAAATACAGTTGCGTGTCGTCTGCGTATGAGTGATAGAGCAGTTTTTGGCTGCTGATAATCTCAAAAAGAGGACAAAGATATATGTAAAACAGCACTGGTGACAGAGGCGATCCTTGAGGGACTCCGCATGTTACTGTGCGTTTTTCAGACGTAAAAGGTCCTAACTTCACTATTTGCGATCGGTTTTCCAGAAAAGAGGAGAACCAAGATAGATCGCCTTCTGCGACTCTGGCTACTTCAGCAAGCCGAGTCAGTAACAGATTGTGGTCTACAGTGTCGAAAGCGTCACTTAGGTCCAACAGAACTAGAAGACAAGATTCTCCTTCGTCTGCGGCCTTGAGAACATCGTCCCATACTTTCAGCAATGCTGTTTCCGTCCCATGTCCGGGACGGAAGCCTGATTGCAATGGGTCAAGTAGCTTGTAGGTATCTAGATGCTGTTGCAGCTGTTGTACCACTACTTTTTCCATTATCTTTGAGAGTACGTTGAGACTTGTTATGGGACGGCGGTGGAGTGGGTCCTTGGGGTCCAGGGAGGGTTTCTTCATGATGGGTTGGATTATACCCTCTTTCAAGTGTGAGGGCACTATGCCCTCCAAGAAAGACTGGTTGATAAGCTGCGTGATGGGAGGAGCCAGGATGTAGGCGCATTCCTTCAGCAGGTTTGTGGGGATAATGTCATTTGGTGCTGTGCCATTACGCAGAGCACAGATGACATTCTTAGTGGTCTCGATGGAGATGGGTTCCAGGGTAAACTTACCTGATATAGGAGAATTACTATGGGTGCTGTGTGAGAGGCTACAGGGGGGGCTGAGGGGAGAATTGCTTTGCTGAATGCTTTCACGGATTACCTCGATTTTATTAATGAAGTAATCCGATAGTTCATCGCAAAATTCTTGTGTGTCTGAACTGGGGGCTTCAATGCATCCTGGTTTCATGGTCTGGGTGACCATCTAGAAGAGTTCGCGGGGGCGGTTTAGGGCGCCGTTGATAGCCTCCAAAAAAAACCTTTTCTTGGCTTGGAAAATTCCTTTGTGGTATTTTCTTGTAGTCGCCTTGTAGATGGATAGGTTTAGCTCTGAAGAACATCTTTTCCAGGCAGATTCTGCACTTCTGCGTTCTTGCTTCAGTAACGACATATTACTGCTTAAAGCGACAGTTAGGCTGGAGTATCACAGATACTCCAGCCTAACTCTACCTGAATCTGGCCCTATGTAACTATGTATGTACAATCTCATTGAATGAATAACTAAGCAATATTTATAAATAGATTCCTTTATTTTGTGTTTCACCTGCCTATGTCTATAAAGGCTTGTACACATGATCCAACTTTACGGCCATAATTGTCTGACAAACGTGTTGTGTCAGATAATCTGTGTATGCTCCATCAGACAAATATTGGCTGAATTAACAACAACAAAAGTTGGCTCTTCATGCTCACCAATTGTTGGGCAATAAATCTGTTACGTTGGTTTATCCGATTGTGTGTACGCAAGGCTGTCCAACTAAAATCCAAAGTACAAACACGAATGATCAGACAACAATAGCAGAAGTTGCCCAAAGGGTGGCAGTAAAGAACTTAAAAAAAAACCATGTGATTTGGTGAATGTTGGCTGCAAATGTTGTGCCATGTGTATGCATACCAAGTTCACGGCCAACGCCCTTCGGACCAAAATCCAAGGAAAAGTGCGATGGAATTTAACAGGGAATGCTAAAGATGCTGGGTAAATACACCCCTTTCCCAAAAATAAGCAAAAAAGAAAGAACTCTTCAAAACAGAGAAAAGGTTAAAAAAAATCATATTGTATCAAATGGCTAATGTACTATAAAATCTTCTTTGGGGGGGGGGGGGGGGGCGGTTAGGTCCCTCAACTCTATTCACAGAGCTTTAACAAATGCCAAATATCAACACAAATTATATAGCTGTAAATATCAATGTACAATGAAACAAAAGCATTAAAAAATTCAAGACAGGACAATTAGATGGCAGTTCAATATACTGAGAGAATGTGAGAGCTAAATTCTTCTAGTGATGGGTTTACAGAAACATGGCAAATTTGAAAAAATGCAGAACTGGCCTGGAGCTGTTAATTCTCAGTAACCAGATAATCTGATTGTCTGATTGCAGTAACACTGCAAGCAAAATCTGCTGAAAATAATAAAAGGTTAATTAAGCATGAACAGGTTGTAGAAAATTACACGCACCTACCTTTTTAATTTTAACATTTAAAAGCACTTTGTAGAAAAATCCTAATTTAAAGGACCAGTAAACCTAACATGACAGTTACTTTCCATAAAATCCCCAATAATTACATTTACAATAGTATGTAAGAAGCATAGATATCACTATATGTTGTTATTTTACAAAGCCCATCACTAATATAAAATACTGAGATATTTGACAGTATATTTAATTTTGTTATTCAGTTTTGTTTAAGGTGAGAAAAGAATCTCCAGTGGCATTACTGAGCATTCTTCTCTCAAATTTCAAGACAGAAGTTATATTTAGAACAATATCTGCTGCCATAATAATGTGTTTGTCATAATCAATTTTTGTTTTGCAAGCCCTTGAAATGTTGTAAGCAAGTAACTGTTACAGTAATTCTATTAAAATCAGTCTATAGTTAATATTGCTGACACCTTTAATACTTTTGTTGTTTTTTTTGTTTTGTTTTTTATTATTATTATGAGAGACTGTAAAGAAGTGCATAATAAAGTAAAAAAAAAAATCTCTTGCTATATGGTAAAGGTGTTAACCTAATGACCTATTTTATTATTTATTTTTTGAGAGTTTTTTTCCTTGGATTTGTACTATAAAATGGCTTGAGAATGCTTGTGAATTAACTTAACAATAAGAGCAAATTTATCAGAATAAGATATTGTATTATAGTCATCGTGTTTATTTTAAATAAGTCTAGTCATATATATTTGATTTACCTTTAGACATTTTCTGTTATCCATAGTGGTTTTGGTCCATTATGCAATTCACATTTAACTAAATTGCAAGGCTTATATATTTTTTCATGCTCTGACTCACATTGCACATTCAGAATGTCACATCTTATATTCTATAAATGGAACTTGCACTATCCATCCACATTATGTATGCCTCATCACACCTGAGTATCCACATTTTCAGTCATCTTGTCTTGTGACTAGTTCAAGGTGAGTTGCTAGGAAACATTTTAGATTAATAATGGGCTCAATGAAACAAAATATAGTGATGACCGTAATATACTGATCTTTTGTAGTTAACATGAATGAAACTAATAAAAAAAAATCTAAAACATACTGCATATGTTGGACTATACATAAAAGATAAGGAAACACAGTCAAAGCATACATATAATATTTTGTATATGTAAGCTTATCATGGAATATATTTTTGCAAGGTTCATTTTAGGCTGCCTCTCAAACAGAAATGTGGAAAACCATATTGGATAAAAATGGGGTGAACAAAGGAATGGGGCAAATAAACAAGCTGTGTATTTTTTTTGTAATTCTCACACAAGTAAAGGCTCATACACACAATTGGATTTTCAGACAACAATTGTTTTATGGCAGGATTTTTGTCAGATAATCTGACCGCGTTGTCGGAATTTCCCAAAACAAATGTGTTCCATCGGATTATCCGATCGTGTATACACAATCCAAAGTACAAACACGCATGCTCCAAACAATACTAACCATAAGACAACATTAGCAGAAGTTGCCCAAAGGGGGGAACTGAAGAGCAGAAAAAACACGTTATTTTGTGTATGTTGAAAAAGTTCTGCCATTTGTATGCAAGTTCACGGCCAAATCCCTTTGCACGGATTTGTCCGAAGGAAATACGATCGTGTATACGAGGCTTTAAAGTGTTTCCATTCTTTGAGGCATGAGGTGGCAACACCCTGTCCCCCAATGTGCTGTTATGAGAAATAGGAATTGTACCAAATGCACAAATTTGTACCCCCAACATGAGGACCTATTTTAAATAAACCAATCTTTAAGGCTGTTAGACGTGAACTTAAAGCAGATATCCACCGAAAAAAAATATTAAAAGCCAACAGCTACAAATACTGCAGCTGATGACTTTTAATATTAGGACACTTACCTGTCCTGAAGTCCAGTCCCATCGGCAGCAGAGGACGAGCGATCGCTCATCACTCTGCTGCCCCCACCGCCATCCTCGGTGAGGGAATCAGGAAGTGAAGCGCTCTGGCTTCACTGCCCAATTCCCTATGAAGAATGCACAAGTCGCGCAGATTGGGAGCAAGTTCACACCAGTGCCCCCCTAGCAAACGTGGACCCCAGAAGAGGGGGTTTGGGTCTGCTCTGTGCAATACCTTAAGTAAGTATACAGTGTTTTTTTTTTTTTTAATAGGAGATTGTGTTGGTGTGCATAGGGTAAAAAGTGGGTGAATTTTTTCCCTTTTTTTTCTTTTAACTGAACATTAATGAAGACTGTACGTGAGTGTTACCTTTCAAAACACAGAATTTAATAAACCATTTTTGTGCTATAATCAGGCTAGTGATATATTTTATTAAATCTATCCTTGATGAAAAATAAAAGTACATCTGTAAATAAAAAAAAGAGAAATTGATCATATAACAATTAAGGGAATACAAGTGACAACAGGAATCCTTATATGCACATTTTCCCCAAATCTCAAAAGAAATTACAAATCCCACTAGAGTTACATAGAAGAATGTGCAAACTAAAGTGACTCTTCACATTGTCTCATCAGTTTACAGTCCAACAAACAGAGGAAAACACTTCACACTTTTTGTTTATATGTAACATCTTCTTTGTAGCCCATACGTGAAGATAACAAATCAAATTGCATTAGTTCCATGAATTTGATAACAATAATTTTCTGCATACTATATTCATAATCAAAATATAGATACAGATATTAATGATGAAAACATCAAAACCATCCCTAGAACAAATATTTTCCTGTACAAGTACCCAATCCACATTTACTGTAAACACTTAGGGCCAGATTCAGGTAGGACAGCGGTTCTTTATTTCGGAGTAACGTAAGTCATTTACGTTACTCCGCCGAATCTTTAGGAGCAAGTACTGTTATTCACATAGCACTTGCTCCTAAAGTTGCAGCGGCGTATCGAAAATGAGCCGGTGGAATTCAAATTGGGCGGGTAGGGGGCGTGTATTATTTAAGCTAGGCGCGATCCCGCGGCGAATGTACTGCGCATGCGTCGACTGTCAGTGCGCATGCTCCAAATTCTGTCAGTGAACGCCATTCACGGACGTTTTACGCAAACAACGCTAACATTTTTAAATTTGACGCAATGACGACGGCCATACTTAACATAGGATACTCCACCTAGGGGGCATGTTTTTCTTTACGCCGCGTATCGCTTACCGAAACATCGGAAAGTCACTGCGTCGGGCCCGCGTACGATCGTGAATTTCCGTCTCTCGATGATTAACATATTCTTGGCGTTAATCAGCGGGAACGCCCCGAGCGCCATTTTTAAAATTGCAGTTCCGATACGAAAGCGAAATATACGCTCGTATAGGAACTCCAACCCGGCAGCAGAAAACAGAAACGCCAGCTCAAAGTGAGAGTTATGCTGGCGTATCACTGATACTCCAGCCTAACTCTACCTGAATCTGGCCCTTAGTTTCTCCAGTATTACACAAACACTTCATTCAGTTAACATGCAAGTTTCATCCACAGCTTTAATTTAATGTTTTTTTTTTTTTTTAATGTGTAAAGTACAGGTGAAAACCAGTAAGAAGAGTGAGCACCTGGTGATAGCTATGCTAGCAGATGAGTCTGGGGGGTGAGGAGTGTAAGCAGTGTGCAGTCAACTTCCTTTGCTGATCTCTAGCACCCCCTAAAATCAAGCAACTTTAACCACTTAAGGACCCCCGCACGCACATATACGGCCACAGAATGGCACGTACAGGCACAAGGGCGTAAATTTACGTCCCCGCCTGAGTGCAGTTCGGGGGTCCCATCGGGACCCCCTCCGCGGCGTGCGGGGGTCCCCCTACCTCTGGGAGCGATCCGGGATCTGCGGGCGGATGTCCGTGATATCCGCCCCCCCCCCCGCGATCGCTCCCAGCCAATGGGAGCGCGCTCCCAGCCTGTCACTTCCTCCTCCTGTGTTTACACAGGAAGGAGGAAATGATGTATTCTCTCATCGCAGCGCTGTTTCCCATCGCTGCTGATGAGAGAAGACATCACAAGTAAGTGTGCACCAACACAACACTGACACACACTCACATAGGCATATTAACCCCTTGTGATCGCCCCCCCCCCACCCCCCTGTCACAGTGTCACTGAATGCAGTGATTTAATCACTGCATTTAGTGTCAGTGTGACAGGCAGTGTAAAAAACAGTTAGTGTTAGGTTCAGGATAGCCCCCCCACCCCCCTAATAAAGTTTTAACCCCTGATCACCGCCCTAGTTAACCCTTTCACTCCCTATTGCCAGCGTCACTAAGCGATCATTTTTCTGATCGCTGTATTAGTGTCGCTGTTCCCGCTAGGTAGCTATTTTTTTTTATTGCGATTTTTTTTTTTTACTAAAGACATGTGGCTAAATAAATTTTGGCCTAAATGTTTGACTAAAATTTAGTTTATTTGATTTTTTTTTTAACAAAAAGTAAAAAATTGTGTTTTTTTTTCAAAAATGTCGCTCTATTTTTGTATATAGCGCAAAAAATAAAAATCGCAGAGGTGATCAAATACCACCAAAAGAAAGCTCTATTTGTGGGAAGAAAAGGACGCAAATTTTGTTTGGGAGCCACGTCGCACGACCCCGCAATTGTCTGTTAAAGCGACGCAGTGCCAAATCGCAAAAACACCTTGGGTCATTTACCAGCGTATTGGTCCGGGTCTTAAGTGGTTAACAGAAATATTTTATAATATGTAAACACAGATAATACACCCTGGCCCGGATTCACAAAGCACTTACGCCGACGTATCTCCAGATATGCCGGGGAACGAAAGCCGTCTAATTTTACGTATTTTACGTTGTACGTGGATAGGGCTGGGCGTAGGTTACGTCCACGATGTAGGCAGTGATTCGACGTATCTTAGGCAGTTGTTTCGACATGATTGTGAGCATGCGCACTGGGATACGTCCACGGGGCGGCGCATTTTAAGTACTTGCCTAGCACTCGGTACATCATTTGCATGGGGTCACGCTTCATTACCATGTATCATGCCCACTTCCAGCCCACTTCCACTTACGCTGGCTTACGCCTACGAATATAGGCTACGCCAGCGCAGAGTTGGGAGCATTTGCTTTGTGAATTCCATGCTTCCCTCTCAGCGCTGCGCCAGCGTAGCGTAAAAGACATATACGCTACAGCGGCATATACAGTATATGCGCCGATGTATGTGAATCTGGGCCCATATTTTCTGTGTTAGTAATGTTTAGAAAGATATGCTCCAATTTTTTTTTTTTTTAATTGTTTATTTATGAAATTTTCCAAAACAGTATACAGCGTATGACAATGTATCAAATAAATTCAACTTTTGGTAATACATAGCAGACAAATCTTAGACATTGTGAAGATACAAGCACAATCTGACACAATCATACAAAGTAATCAAGTATCAAGGCAATGTAATCTAGCCACAGTCCAAGACAGGCAGAACTATGAAAAGAATTAGCCATTACCAGATAAAAGATATAATAAAAAAAATAATAAAGAAAATGAAAACAAAGAAATAACAAAAATGAAATATGCACCATGGGAATCAAGACTCTTGAGAGGGTTCAGATAAGTAACCGGACGAGAACTCGGAATCATCCCACAGTTTCCAGACGCTCTCAAACAAAGGCACAGTGTCTTCAATCTTAGCAGTCTAGTGTTCCATCCTACGTGTATCTACTATAATTGAAAGAACCTGGTGAATAGTGGGGGGTGAAGTGGAGAGCCAGAGCCTAGGGATGGCTCTTTTCGCGGCTAAAAGGACAAAAGACATACGTTTCTGCGATGTCTTAGGCAGACCCATAAGGGGCAGGCCCAATATGAAATGTAAAGGTGACAAGGTTACGGGATGGGACAGCAGCGCCTGAAGGAGCTCTTGAATCCTTATCCAAAAAGGGCCAATGAGAGGACATTCCCAGAAAATATGAAAAGAGAACCCACGGCCCCCACACATCTCCAGCAGAACTTAGAGAGAGTAGGGTCACGAGCATGCAGTAAGTCCGGGGTCCTATACCAAAATAACAACATTTTAAGGGCAGTCTCCCTATGCACCACACAGCGCGAAATCTTTGAAGTGTTAGCCTATATTTTCCCCCAATCTAGCAGCGAAATCGGGCGTTTAAGTATAGAAGACCATTTGTTCATATAGTTATGCGTGGAGTCAGTCAGAGGGGGGGTTTCATGCAAAATTTTATATATTGATGAGATCTGCTTAGGTGCACAGGGACCTGCTACACATAGAAGATCAAAATCTGTGGGTCTCTCTAGTGACAACGAGGGAAACGTGGAGAGGAAAAAATGCTTAAATTGGAGATAAGAGTACTGAAGAGAAGTTGACAGATCGTGTTTCGCCTGTAATTCTGAAAAAGATAAAAAGATACGTGTGACCGGATTGACCAAATGTCGCAGCTGAAAAATTCCAGCCTGAGTCCAGGGATACATTCTCCCAAATGACAGTCCATCAGGAATATCTGGATTGAAAAGAACATTCATTAGAGGGGAACACCTGGAGGAGAGGGAGAACCGCTCCACACATCTCCTCCAAATAGTCAGGGTAAACAGCATTGGGGCTAGACATAAAGATCTAAGCTGGGGCATAAACGATGGCCAAAGCATATACCATGGATGCACTGGTGCAGTAATTCCCATTTCTATCTCTGCCCACCTGGAAGGGGCCTTTCTAGACACCCAAGAGGTTAATATACGGAGGTGAGAAGCATAATAGTATTTAATAATGTCCGAAGCCGCCATCCCTCCTCTATGCTTAAGGGCGTAAACCACTGATTGTGCAATCCTATGGGAGGCATTATTCCAGATAAACTTAAGGCACCTCCTCTGGAGGAGTTTTAACTGCGACATTGGGACAGAAGTAGGAAGTGTCTCAAAAAGATATAGTATTTTAGGGAGTATGGACATCTTTAGGACGTTGATCCTGCCTAATAGGGAGATTGGGAGAGAGGAGCATAAATTCAAGAGACGGGTTATCTCTGCAAACATGGGGGGAAAGTTAGCTTGGTATAAGGTGGAATAAGAAAATGTGATATACACCCCCAGATATTTTAATGAGGCAGGGCACCAGTGATAGTTGAACTTGTCTCTGAGAGATGTAAACATCTCCGGAGTGGGTGATCGGGCCATCTTTTCGCTGGACGCCGCTAAAGCGTTTGATAGCGTTGAATGGCCCTATCTATGGGAAGTGCTGGAGAGGTTTGGGGTGGGCAGCACATTCCTCAAAGCTATTCACGTCCGAGCCTCACAGGATATCATAGGTTTCTGTAGGGGTCCCAAGCAGGATACTATTTCCTTGTATGCGGTAGTGTTGCTCACGAATATTCGCATTGCGAATATTCGCTACGAATATTGCATATTCGAGTATTCGCGAATATCTCGAATATCGCGGCGAATATTCGCTATTTCGAATATTCGTATTTTTCAAATTTCGCAATAAATTTCGCAAAAAAATTCGCAATCAATTTCGCATTCGCGAATTTCGCAATGGCGAAATTTCGCAATAGCGAAATTTCGCAATTTTTTTTTTTTTTTTTTTTTTATAAAATATCACGAATATTCGATATTTACGAATATTCGCGACCGCATATGTGAAATTTCGCTTTTTTTTTTATAAAATATACCGAATATTCGTAAATATCGAATATTCGTGATATTTTATATATAAAAAAAAAAAAAAAAAAAAATCGCGAAATTTCACATTAGCGAAAATTCGCATTAGCGAAAATTCGCATTGGCGAAAATTCGCAATTTTTTTTTTTTTTTTTTAAATATCACGAATATTCGATATTAACGAATATTCGCGAATATTCTTCGAAATATTCGCGAAATCGAATATGGCGTATTCCGCTCATCACTAGTATGCGGATGACACCCTGATATATTTGGGGGACACAGACGGCTCCCTGAGGAGTGTGATGACTTTGATTGCTGACTTCGGGCAGTTGTCGGGATTTAGCATTAATTGGAATAAATCAGTGCTTTTACCTCTTGACCCTTTGACACACCAGCTGCCTGACTGCGCCAGTGATGTCCTTGTAGTAGATGAATTTCGATACCTGGGTATACAGGTCACAGCTGACCCGACCCAATATCTCTCACTTAATCTGGCACCATTGCTGCGTAAATTCCGGGCAAAATGCACGACCTGGCTTAAGTTGCCTTTTTCGGTCACAGGACGAGCCAACTTGATCAAGATGATCTGGGCCCCACAGCTGCTCTACATATTCCATAACGCCCCAATGTGGATTCCTCCTGCTTGGTTCACCCAGATAGATGCCCTATTTAGAAACCTGATTTGGGGCAATAAAGTGGCCCGTATCAGCCTTTCCTCCCTACAACTAGCTAAGGATCAGGGCGGAATGGCGATTCCCCATGGCCGATGCTACTTTGTAGCCTCCCAGCTTCAGCACCTTGGGGGGTGGGGGGAGGAGGATGCTGAGGACCCCATTTGGTCGCTGTTGGTACCCTGCGGATCAGAGATGTCTGTACTGTCTCACTTGGAGGCAGGACTTGCGCACATCTCGGGCTCCCTTCCTACCATCAAGTTGCTAAACTCGTTATGGAAATACACCAGGACTCTACTACATATTAAAGGAGTATGCACCTTCACCCTGATATGGAACAATAACAACTATACTGAACTTCTTAAACTCAAACACTTCCGATCTTGGGAACTGGCAGGCATACGATATATTACCCAGCTGTACAGAGGAATAACACTAAAATCCTTCACTGACCTTAGGGACGAGTTTTCTCTACACAGGTTCCAATTTTATCGCTACTTGCAGCTGAGGCATGCAGTACAATCGGAATCTAGACTGACACCACTCAGGTTTTCAACACACCCTTTAATGACGGGAGTATTTATGAGTAGGGATAAGAAAGGTATGATATCTCATATATACAGGATATTGTTTAACATAACACATGATGCCTCCTCTCTCCCATGTAGAAGGGGGTGGGAGAAAGACCTAGGCCCTATAGATGGTGAGACGTGGGAACTTTGCCTCACGTCAGCCCCATTGGTATCGGTGTCCGCATCTCGCAGGCTCTCTCATCTGTTTCTATTACATAGAGTGTACAGGACCCCAGTAAGGCTGCATAAGTGGGGATGCAGGGACTCACCTTTATGCCCAAAATGTTGTGCACATGATGGAGACCTACTGCATATGATGTGGAAATGCCCAAAGTTATTTCGCTTTTGGACCTTTGTCCTGAACACCATTTCCCAGGCATATCAGGTACCGATCCCACATGATCCTGTTGTGTGCCTGCTTGGGGCACTGGAAATACCCTCGCTCTCGCCCAATGGCCATACTGCAATAATCCGCCTATTATACATAGCCAGAACGGCGATAGCGAGACTTTGGATATCTTCCAGGGTACCGACAGATAAACAATGGATAGATGATGTTAATAGACTGTTAATTCGAGAAAAACTGACTTACCAGCATAGGAATGTAATACGAAAATTTTACTCAATGTGGCAACCATGGCTTGATGTCCCTGGCCTGGGTCCCCCTCAACTTATCACAAATAGACTGCTACAGAGTTAGAGCCCTGTCGCCCTGAAGTGAGATGGTGTATGGTTTATTTTTGGCAGCGTAAGGTGGTTTTGCTTGTCTTCCTTGTATTCTTCTCTTTTTCTTTTCATTTTCCTTTCATTCTCTCCCCCCTGCTGCTTATTCTAATTCTTTTTCTCTCTCTCCCTTTTCTCATCTACCTCCCCCCCCCGCCATCCCCCCCCCCCCCCCGACGGACCCCTCGAGTCCTTCCCTGTCCAGATGGTAGCTTCAGTTTTGTTTTGATTTGTTTTGTTCAATACTGGTTTATTCCCATATGATGTCGGTCGAGGTTAGACCCTCGACCCGGGACAGCATTGTCTACACTTGTTAAATGTTTTTGTAAATGACACTGTAAGAAAGGCTGAATAGTACCTATATAGACTCTTTATATAGGAAGAGACTAAGATTCCTCATGTACATCCTAATGTTGGTTCGTCTCCTGTTGAAAAGTGCCTTTTATATAAGAATAATATTACTGCCAATTTACAGGAATATGTATGACAATGTATGATAATGTATGTAGTTTTACATTGTTCTGCCAAATAAACGACTTTTGATTTAAAAAAAAAAAAAAACATCTCCGGAGACATATTAATCGGTTAAGCTTCCGTCTTTGACTGATTAATCCTAAACCCGGACATGCTACCAAAGATAGAAAGAATATCATGTAGGGCAGGTAAAGAGGTGGAAGGATGAGTTAGGGTCAGTAGAATGTCGTCAGCAAAAAGTGAAAGCTTATAATCTCTCCGTCTCAGCGGGACTCCCCGTATGTCTGGGTGCTGCCTAATGGCCGCCACCAGAGGCTCAAGACTCAAAATAAACAGCAAGGGCGACAATGGACACCCCTGCCTAGTGCCATTACTTAGGGAGAACCGCTGAGATAGACAAGACGAAAGCTGTACTTGGGAAGTAGGGGTGGAATATATGGCTCGCAAGGCTTGGATAAAAGGGCCCGAAAACCCATACCTGTCAAGGACCGCAAACATGAAAGGCCAACCTAGTCGGTCAAATGCCTTTTGTGCATCTAGGCTGAGGACAACTGCTGTCTGTTTGGTTTTGGTTAAAAGATCTATCAGATCCACAGTCCTTCTGGTATTAGCACCTGCATGTCTCGTGGGAACAAATCCCACTTGGTCTCTGTGGATTAAAGTCGTCAGATGCGGGGAAAATCGATTAGCCAACAGTTTAGTAAAAATCTTGTAATCCGAATTCAATAGCGCAATGGGGCGGTAATTATCTGGCAATGAAGGGTCTTTACCTGGTTTTGGGATGACCATCAGGAAAGTGTGTAGAAAGTGGGTGTGGGGAACGGTGCCCTTGTGTAATGAGGAGAATAGAGTCTGAAGATGGGGGTTTAAAATATCCGAGAAGATTTTATAGTAAACATATAAGAGTCCATCCGGACCAGGGGACTTGTGAGCGGGGAGAGCTTTCACAACCTCGGCTATCTCTTCAAGAGAGACAGGGGCATTAAGTATAGAGAGCTGATCTCCAGACAATTTAGGTAAAGCTAAAGAGGACATAAAAGCATCAAAGTCAGCCTGAGAGAATTGAGTCAGCGGATCCCCGCCCAAGCAGTTATACAACTTCTTATAAAAATCTCCAAAAACGTCATAGCTTTGGGGCAGTATGTGGGAGTACCATCTGGCTGCATTAGATGATCAGTAATCGAGAGGAAGGGGCGTGGTCTCAATCTGTTAACTAGCATTCTGTGCGGCTTATTGGCGTATTCATAAAATTTCTGTCTAGCCCACAACAAAGATTTAGAAATCTTATTCATATTAAAAGATTTGATACGGTTCCGCAAGGAGACCACCAACCTTAGACGCTCCACAGTAGGGGAATCAAGAAGATGTGGCTCCGCAGCTCTAAGTTGGGCCAGAAGCTCATCTTTTTGCTTCATGGAGTCTTTTCTCAGACGGGAGCTAGCAGAAATACATTCCTCCCTGAAAAAAGCCTTATGGGCCTCCCACAAAGTGGAGACCTCCGTCACTGAACCCACATTTAATTCAAAAAATTCTGACAGCTTTTGTTGTAACTGGGCTTGTATCAACGGATCCTTAATCAGAGACTCGTTGATACTCCAATGGCATGTCCTGGGGGCAGGAGCAGACAAAACAATATCGATCTCAATGTGTGCATGATCCGACCAGGCGATTGGGCCAATCTCGGAAGAGACCACGTATGAAAGCAAAGGAGCTGTTACAAAAAAATGATCCAATCTGGAGTAGAGCTTAAGGGGCGGGGAATAAAAGGAGTACCCCCGTTGGGTCGGGTGTTTCACTCTCCATGTGTCAAAAAGATTATAAGACCTGGTCAATTTGCGGAAAGATGCGGACAGCTTCTGGACAGCACTACTTGGGGAGTCTCGGAACAATGCCCTTCTGTCCCTGGCCGGGGACATGCACACATTAAAATATCCCCCCAATATCATGAAGGGATGGGAGATCGTTTGAAGCTTCTCAAGAACAGTTGTAAGGAAACCAATCTGACCCACATTAGGGGCGTATATGTTAGCCAATGTAAACTGGGTGTTAAGGTGACCACATTCTAGGAGCACATACCAACCCCTAGGGTCCAAATGGGAGGAGAGGATACGTATCGGACAGGAACGCTTGAAAAGTATTGCTACTTCCGCCTTACCAGATGGGTCCGAAGCTACATAAGCTGTGGGGAAATGTTTGGACGCAAATTTAAAGGACTCCCAGATTTAAAATGAGTCTCTTGAATCATAATCACCTCCGCACCGGAGGATCTGAATTCCCTTACAGCTTGCCATCTCTTGCCTATGGAATTCAGACCCTTCACATTACAAGAATAGATCCTTAGAGCCATAGGAAATCAGTCAGTAATACAGCTACTGTAACATGTATCTTATTTAAACAGTAAAACATCCATGGTGCAAAACACATTGAATCACATAAGCTTATAAGTTGAATTGGTGCAACAAAAAAAAACACAGGATATCTGTGGGAGGTCAAAAAAAAGACCTGAAAATACAAAAACAAAAAGAAAAAAAGAAAAGAAAAAAATCAAAAAAATATAGAAAAAACAATTGAAAACACATTTGTTCAGAAAACCCTGTAGATAAAAAAACTCCAGGGAACCCAGACAATAGCCTGGGGTAAGGGCAGGAGGCATGGCAGGCAACGAGAACCAAGGGGGAGTGGGTCCCCTCCCTTCAAAACTTGACAGCCTGCACCGAACCGTGAAGAAACATCAGGTATATGATCTGAAGGGCTGTCTGAGGAGGCAGTCACTTCTGAGGACAAGAACGGTCGAAAAGGACAAGGCCGGAAGCAGAGAAAAAAAAAACCCAAGGGGGCAACAATGAAATATCCGGGAAACTTAAGTCACAGGCCTTGGGACCGAAACCCCCGACAGAGTCGGGGAAAACCTCATCCTACCACGAGAGGGAGGAAATAAAGGGGGCCAAAAGGGATCCTAGAGGGCAGGATGACTTCAGGTTTGAGATCTAAAGTGGCGACCCGTTGTGGGGTGGAGAATGCTTTCCTTGACTTGCGCTGCACCGGGGTCCAGATCTTGGCCGCAGTCATCAGAGGTTTAGGCTTCAGTACAGGAAGTTGAAGATCTTCTTCAGGGACAGGGGGAAGACCCAGATTGCACATGAAGGCATCACTCTCATAGAGATCCCTCAATGAGTACTGGACTCCATCTTTGAGAACAGATAGGCAAAAAGGGAACCCCCAGCGGTAAGGCACCTGGTGATTTTGCAGGTGTGTAGTGACAGGCCGGAAGCTACGGCGTTTCGCCAAAGTGATGGGGGAAAGGTCGTTGAAGATCTGTATTTTGGCCTTTTTAAAGTCAATGCGAGATTTGTTGCGAGTCGCAACTGTGAGGGCTTCTTTGCTCTCATAATAATGAAAGCGAACAACAACATCTCTGGGGTTGGAGCCAGCAGGGGGCTTGGGAGCCAAGGATCTATGGGCCCGATCTAAACGCCAATCAATATCTGGGATATGGGGCGCCAGGGTGACAAAAAGGTCCAGAAGGTATGGGCGCAACTCCTTGTCTGAAACCGTTTCAGGGATTCCTCTTATACGTAGGTTTTGGCGCCTTTCTTTGTTTTCTAAATCCTCTTGTTGCAGTTGGAGCTGAGAGAGGGTATTTTTCATGGTAGCATTATCCTCCTCTAACACATGCACATACTGGGTAAGTTCATCAAACGTATTCTCGAGTGTGTCTGTACGTTCCCCCAGCTGATCTATCTCCTTCCGGAACTCCTGAGTGATTTTACCCATCTCTTTGGTGATGTTATGGGTCAGGTTCTGAAGGAGCGAATGTAGCTTAAGATCCAAGACAGCAACAGTGACCACATCTGTGGCCACTGCCGACAGGGCATGCTGGGAACCGTCAACTTCCGAAGGATCATCTAGTATCGCTGGGCAGGAGTCGGTGACCTCCGACAGGACAGCCACATTGCTCGGGGCCGGGGAGTGCGACCTAAACAGGAAGCGCTCCATTGTAGGTTTAGAACTTGTGGAAGGCGGTGGAACAAACCCTCTATAAATGGTCTTTTGAAAACCAATCTTGCCCATAAGATAGCGATGGAGGTTCGGGCAGATGCTCTATTCACTCCTGGGGCTGTGGTAATTAGATTAGCGTTGCAGGAGTGGCGATTGGCGGGGCGGGGACCGAAGTTCTCCCTCTACATGTCTGCCATCTTCAAGCTTTCACATTTACTTTCTGACCCATTAGTAGGTATTATTGGGCATCTCAGCAGGGCCCTGCAGGCAGGTGGACAGGCAATGAGGCAGATGGAGGCAGATGGAGGCAGATGGAGGCAGCAGGCTCCACTCCCGGGAGAAGCGCCTGAGCGTGGTGCACTGCGGCGGAGGAGCCGTTTAAGAAAGAGCGCTGACAGGCAAGTTTCACTAGGCCAGCATACCCCCGGAGTACAGCAAGCAGGTGAGGGGGTAAGCCAGAGGTAAGCAGGAGGGCGGATAACAGTCACAGGGGAGGCAGGGTGTACAAAGATGGCCGCCGGGAGCCGCGACTAGGCCGAAGCCGCGGTCTTTCCTATGCCCGTGACCGTGTGGGTGGTCACGGCTCCGTTCAGGACCTCCGCCGGCACCACCGCGCCAGGAAGCAGGCTCCAGCAGTCGCAGAGGGTGTCAAGTCGTCAGCCTGTGGGTAGGGGTGAGGAACTGGGACAGGGAAGGCGCCATACCTGAACGCGGAGCTCCGGAGGCCTCAGGCCGGCTGTTGAAGGTAGGATGGAAAACCGGGCATCAAAGGTCCCCCCGCGATCTCCGACGATGGTCCGCACTGTCCGGTTCACGCGGAGGGTGGATTATTCCGCTTCCAACACACAAACGAGGAGGATGGGGGAGACAGCCTAGGCCCCAAGATGGCGACGGACCAGGGTCTCAACAAAGTTTCTAAACTCCTCACGAGGATGGCCTGACCCCGCGATTTCGGCTGTTTTCGGAGCAGAGGGTGTCCCGGTGTAGAGAAGGCTGAATGGTGGAGCCTCAGGGCCTCAAATCATGGTGGATGACCACAGATTGTATACAGGGCCTGCGGAGCTCTGTACATGCACGTCTTTGCCAGAGCTCGTCCGGACACGCCTATGCTCCAAATTTTATGTAGGATCCAGGGGCGGACTGACAACTTACTGGGCGCCCAGACAAAAGGAGATTATGGGGCCCCCGGGCAATAGGAGATTATGGGGCCCCCAGACAAAAGGAGATTATGGAGCTCCCGGGCAATAGGAGATTGTGGGGCCCCAGGTAACAGGAGATTATATGGCCCCCAGGCAATAGATTATGGAGCCACACAGTATACACACACACACATACAGTACACATACACACAGAATACACATACACACACAGAAAAAGGTACCGGGGCAGCTATAAATCTTGAGGGACATTTCAGGGACAGATGTAAAAAAAAAACACAGATTTTTACATACTGTCCCTGGTTTTACTGAGGCTGGCAAACCTGATGGGGCCCCCTAGTGACATGGGGCCCTGGTAAATGGTCAGTCTGCCCCTAGTAGGAACATAACTTCCTCTTCCCAGTCAAACTGACCGCTGTAGTATCCAGGCTATTAACAGTCCAGGTCAGTTCTGACATTTCTCTTCTATATGTAAAAAACATTGGCCCAGATTCACGTACATCGGCGCATTATCGGTCCGGCGTAGTGCACCACTTTTCCGTTAGACTTGCGCAATCTAGCCGCGTAATCCCGCGATTCACGTAGCTTTTGCGCAAGAAATTGCGCAAGCGTAAGTTTTTTTCCTGAGGCGTAAGGAGGAGTAATACAAATTGGGAGGGACGTGGGCGTGTTACATTGAAATAAGCCGTGACCCCATGCAAATGAAGGGCCGGCCGACTCGCGCATGCGCGCGTGAAGGAAACCATGTCAGCTCCGTTGTGCGCATGCTCACAACTCGGGAGCGGCGCAATCAGTGAAATTGGAAATGGACTAGGGCAACGTTGTGAACTACGCAGACAGCATAAATAGACACACACAAACGCACTTCCATTGCAAAAGTACATCCCTTTGTGTCCCTTCCCATTGAATCAAGTGCTTTTGTTCTGTTGTTCGTTAGAGTGTGTTTTGTAGTTGTCAGATTAGTGTTCTGTGTGATCTAGTGCTTGTTGGTAGATTTCTGAAAGTGAGTTTTGATAAGTGTTTGAGACTGTTTGTTTGATTGATATATTTCTGAGCGTTTGTTTTCTTGCTTTATTTTTTCATCTGATTTTTTGGTGTCTGTTTCTTGCTGAGTGCTAGTGTGATTTTTGGGTGTTCATTTTCTCTTTGTGTGTGTTCTTGCCTGATTGGTTGTGCTTGTATTTGTGACAGATTTTTGGTGACTGCTAGTGAGTTTGTTTGGAAGTATGACTGAGAGAAAACGAAAGCTGAATTTTACAGTGGGGGAAAAAAGAATTCTTGCCCGGGCCATTACCGACTATGGGCGTTTTCTCCACGGCCCGCAGAGTGCCACCACCACCCTGGCCAGGAGGAGGGAGATATTGGATATGATCACGGAGCAGGTCAATTCATCGGGGGAGGGGGAGACACGGACCCGCTCTGGGATTGACAAGAAAATAAATGACCTCCGGCGTCAGGTGAAAAAAAAACTGGCCGCAATAAATGCCCATGCCAGGGGCACAGGAGGGGGCCCACCATGCCGGATTAGATTTACAGCGACGGAGCGTGTGGTGGCCCTGACCTTTCACCGTCATGAAGTGGAGGGCCTGCCAGGCTTTGACACAAGTCCGGTCCCCGTGGTGCCAGGTAAGGTTTTTATTTCTCTCAGGTGTGTAGCATGTGTGGGGGAGGGGGTGAAAGGGAATATGTGGCAAGTGTGTGGATCCTCCAACCTGTGAATGTTTTGTGTCATCCACAGCTGTGCAGGAGGGTGCAGGGCCATCTGGCCTGACCGCTCCAACCCCAGGACAGCAGCCTAATGAGGCCCCCCCAACAAGGCCAGAGTCCGCGGAGGAGGAACAAGAGGAGGAGGATGATCATGCGGAGGACGATCATGAGGAGGAGGAGAATCATGAGGAGGAGGAGTCCATGGCAGGCACTGTACGTTTGGTTTCTGCGGACTCTTCCCCTCTGGCTGCAAGAAGCCTGCCCTCCCTAAGGGGGACCCCCCCCCCTCCTCCCCCAACATGGCTCCCCTCACAAGGGCCTCCCCTTCTCCCCGGCCACAACCATTAGCTGGAGCCAGGAGGTCATCCCAGAGCACCAGGGGGCGCCCAATCTCCTGCCCGCCTGTCTGAGAAGGAACCAGGCCATCCAGACCCGCCTTCTGAGACAGCTCTGCCAGACTATGGGGCGGGTGGATCAGAGCCTGTCCTCCATCAACGATAGCCTGGGTAACCTGGACTCCCACTCCCGGGCTTTCACAACCTGCCTAAATGAACTGCAAACTACAGCAGCAGGCGTTGGGCAGGATGTGAGGGCCCTTACCCAGGCTATCCAGGCCAACACGGCAACACTTGGTGCTTCCCTGGACAGAATTGCCGTGGCCTTGGAGGGCAGGCCGCCAGGTGGGCAGATCTCAGGGGCTGCTCCTCCTTCCCCGGCTTTTCCCCTCCCCCATGAGTCTCCCCTGAGGGGCCGGGGCCGTGGCCGGGGGCGCCCCAGGCGTGGCTCACGCAGAGGGCATTAATTTTTTTCCCCCCTTTTTTTGGTTTGAAAGCATTTTTTTTTTCTTCTATGCATTTTTTTTTTTGGATGCATTTTTTTTTTTTTTTGCTGACATTTTTTGCATATTTTGGGTTGTGAATGCTGTTTGAATGTGGGGGTGACATTCCTGCTGGAAAAGGGGTGTCATCCTCAATTTTGGTGGAGAAGGGTTCCCCAGGACCAGGGAGAAGTGATCCTCAGGTCCGTGTGAATGGTGTATGAATGTACAGTGACATAATTGGAGCCTTGACGTGGCGTTACTGCTCACCAGTCTTGCATGGTGGACTGGTGCCAATCCAATTTGATGAGGATGTGGGGTGTGTGTGCTAGGGACCATAGTGGTGTGCATGCATGCATTCTCATTGTGCCATGATTCATGTGTGTGTTTAACGTGCAAAGATGCCCAATATGAGCTGTCTCCTGACTGCTCTTCCCTCAGAAGACGGGGTATCCTCGGTTAGGGGTTGATTGTCTGGTTGGGGGGTCAGGTCATCACGTTCCTCTATCTGCAGGCCCTTCCTCACTGCGAGATTGTGCAGCATGCAACATGCAACGATGATATGGCACACGAAGTTTGGGGAATACAACAGTGTACCCCCAGACTTATCCAGGCATCGGAAACGTGACTTCAGGAGGCCAAATGTGCGCTCCACCACTGCACGGGTTTTGATGTGTGCTTCATTGTATCGTTCCTCTCCTGGGGTTTGGGGGTTCCGGATAGGAGTCATGAGATGGGGTCCCAGGGCATATGCAGAGTCACCTGTAAAGGAAAAGACAGGAGAATGTTAGTCATGCATGTGCCACTTCTGTTGTGCATCACGGGAGGGGATAGTCATGCCTGACTCCCATGTCACTCACCAACCAGCCAGGTGTTCCCATACACGTTCTGTTCGAATTCCGTTCGGATGTGGCATTGATTGTAGATGAAGCTGTCATGGGTGGATCCGGGGTGTTTGGCACGAACGTGCCATATGAGGCCTTGGGCATCAACTATCACCTGTACGTTGATGGAATGCCAATGCTTCCGATTGCGGTACATGTGCTCGGTCTCATGGGGGGGCTGGAGTGCCACATGTGTGCAATCTATGGCCCCGATGGTGCGTGGGAATCTGGCAATTCGGTAGAAATCTGCCATTGCCTTGATTCGCAGCTCCTCAGTGGTGGGTTTGATGATTTGGTTGGCCAAGCATGTGAGGATTGCAGGGACAACCTGGTGCACACATCTGCTCATGGAGGATTGTGACATCCCAGCCACCACTCCACTTGTACGCTGAAAAGAGCCACTGGCAAGGAAATGGAGTGTTGCCAGTACCTTGACCAGTGGCTGCACTGCATGTGAGCGTTGTGTTGGGCTGGTGATGTCCTCCTGCAAGGTTGTGGTTAATTCCAGGATGGCATGAGGGGGGAATCTGAAGATGCGAAAGACCTCTGAATCATTCATGCCAAACAGGTGTATGCGGGTGCGGTATACCCTCTCCCGTGCCATCCTCCGTGCCCTCCTCCTTCTTTGGTCATCTATATTCACTAGTGCAGCTATGAGCGACGATGCCCCTAGCATGTTGGCAGTCAAATTGTAGTGCAACACGTGTGTGTGGTCTGCTCCTCAGTAACGGTGTTGCTTTCTGTTAGATGTAGACGTTTTTTCAAAAGTTAGACCAGCTTTTAGGTGCTCTAACTTTAGACAGGACATTTTGCTGTTGCGCACATCGCGTAGCCTGCGCAGCAACTGCGTTTTTTTGTGGATCCCCGTAACTCCCTCATTAGCATATTTGACTAGCAAATCAATGGTGTGTCTAGCGCAGTTTTGCGCGAAGGGAAGCGCATGTCTAACTCAATTACGCCGGACAAAAAAACGTAGATTTCTGGTGTATATTGTTTTGTGAATCGCGTGCAACTATACGCACGGGCACATTTAGACTTACGCACGCGCAACAGCAGTTGCGCACGCGTAATCGCTCTGTGAATCTGGGCCATTATTTATTTTTTAAGCAGAGAATAAAATAATGGGTGTTTTTATGTCACACAATATCTGTGCAGCGTTTTTTCAAATGCAAATTTTTGGGGGAAAAATACACTTTCATTTAATTTAAATGTAAATGTAATGTACAAAAACACAATATAATACCCAATTGTTTAGCAAAATAAAAAAGATGATACGCCAGGCACACTGTGCAAAATTTTAAACGCAACACTTATGTGTTTGCTCCTATTTATCATGAGCTGAACTCAAAGATCTATGACTTTTTGTACACAAAGGCCTATTTCAAATATTGTTCACAAATCTGTATAAATCTGTGTTAGTGAGCACTTCTCCTTTGCTGAGATAATCAATCCACCTCACAGGTAGGGATGAGCCAAACACCCTCCCGTTCGATTCGCACCAGAACCTTTGAACGGACCGAACGTTTGCTCGAACATTTAGAACCCCATTAACGTCTATAGGACTCGAACGTTTGAATTCAAAAGTGCTCATTTTAAAGCCTAATATGCAAGTTATTGTTATAAAATGTCTTTGAGAACCCGGGTCTTGCCCCAGGGAACATGTATCAATGGAAAAAAAAAAGTTTTAAAAATGGTAATTTTTTTCAGGACTCTGTTTTTAAAACTTTTTTTTCCATTGATACATGTTCTCTCGGGCAAGACTCGAGTTCTCAAAGACGTTTTCACAGTCATACTATAGACACCCAGCAGGTACAATATTTAAAGAAATTTTTTCTTTTCTGTTTTTTTAAGCATCATTAAAATCACTGCTCAGGAGCAGTAATTTTAATGATGCTGAAATAAAAATAAAAAAATGAAAAATTCCTTTAAATATTGTACCTGCTGGGTGTCTATAGTATGCCTGTGAAAACGTCTTTAAATAGCACAATCACCTGCCTGCCAGTAAATTAGGAAGAGCTGATCTAGCTAAACTATACAGTGTATAAATATATGTATGCAGGGCCGGATTAACAGAGGGGCTGATGGAGCTGCAGCTCCAGGCCCCTTTCTCAAGATAGGCCCATTTGCCCCAAAAAAAAAGTTTTTTTTTTTTTTTTTTAGATCGACTTCAGGGGTTGTAGCTTGATGACCAGAGGTCACAGAAACCCCACATTTGGGGGGTAGTCAGTTGAAGACCTACCCCACAACCGGTCAAGATATGGGATGGCTATCATTTATGGTTCCGGAGATACGGGCCTGCTTGCACAGCCTGTCAGAAGCTACATACAGAGCAGCCATTATAAATACAAGCTGACACACTGCAGCAGACTGAGAAAAAAAAAATCATTTGTTTTTTGCTAGAAAATTACTCTATGGTGGTCTTTGCAACTTTTTATGTAGCACGGTATAGAGCTGCACGATTCTGGCTAAAATGACAACTGCAGATTTTTTGCTTAGAAGATAGATCACGGTTCTCTCACCATGCTTGTGACATAACATCATCTTTCACATTAAAATGAAAAAAAAAAATGGGCTAACTTTACTGTTTTGTTTTTATGGTTTTTATTATTCAATGAAGTGGGCAAATGCAGCGTGACATAAAATATTGCAGCAATTGCCATTTTTGTCTCTGCTAAAATATATATAATGTTTGGCGGTTCCAAGTAATTTTCTAGCAAAAAATATTGGCCCAGATTCACGTACATCTGCGCATTATTGGACCGGCGTAGCGCACCGCCTTTACGTTAGACCTGCGCAATTTTGCCGCGTAATCACCCTATTCTCGTAGCTTTTGCGCAGGAAATTGCGCATGCGTAACGTTTTTCCAGAGGCGTAAGGAGGAGTAATACAAATTGGGAGGGACGTGGGCGTGTTACATTGAAATGAGCCGTGACCCCATGCAAATGAAGGGCCGGCCGGCTCGCGCATGCGCGCTTGAACGAGACCATGTCAGCTCCGATGTGCGCATGCTCACAACTCGGGAGCGGCGCAATCAGTGAAATTGGAAATGGACTAGGACAACGTTGTGAACTACGCAAACAGCATAAATAGACACACACAAACGCACTTCCT
Organism: Rana kukunoris; assembly: GCA_029574335.1. Taxonomy (NCBI): domain Eukaryota; kingdom Metazoa; phylum Chordata; class Amphibia; order Anura; family Ranidae; genus Rana; species Rana kukunoris. The sequence goes on from CM056049.1 coordinate 544,922,978, forward strand.
TTGCAAAAGTACATCCCTTTGTCCCTTCCCATTTAACAAAGTGCTTTTGTTCTTGTTGTTCGTTGCGGTGTGTTTTGTAGTTGTCAGATTAGTGTTCTGTGTGATCAAGTGGTTGTTGTTAGATTTTTGAAAGTGGTTTTTGATAAGTGTTTGAGAGACTGTTTGTTTGATTGATATATTTCTTTTTGTTTCTTTTCCTGCTGTATTTTTTTTTTTTTTGGGGACTGTTTCTTGGTGAGTAGTTTTCTCTCTGTGTGTGTGGTTTTTTGTGATTGGTTGTGCTTGTTTGTGAGCGTGAATTTTGTTGACTGGGACTGTTTTTTTTTGGAAGGATGACTGAGAGAAAACGAAAGCTTAATTTTACAGTTGTGGAAAAACAGATTCTTGCCCGGGCCATTAGCGAGTATGGGCGTTACCTCCACGGCCCAGAGAGTGCCAACACCACCCCGGCCAGGAGGAGGGAGATTTTGGATAGGATCACTGACCAGGTGAATTCTGCGGGGCAGGGGGAGACACGGACCAGGTCTGGGATTGACAAAAAAATCAATGACCTCCGGCGTCTGGTCAAAAAGAAGTTGGCCAGAATGCATGCCCATGCCAGGGGCACAGGAGGGGGCCCACCATGCCGTATTAGCCTGACAGCGGAGGAGCGTGCGGTGGCCCTGACCTTTCATCGGCATGAAGTTGAGGGCCTGCCCGGCTTTGACTCCAGTCCCCAGCCCGTGGTGCCAGGTAAGTTGTTTTCTTTTTTAATATCAGGTGTGTAGCATGTGACTCCTCCCCTCTGGCTGCCAGCAGGCAGGCCTCCCTAAGGGGGAGCCCCCCCCCCCTCCCCCAACATGGCTCCCCTCACAAGGGCCTCCCCTTCTCCCCAGCCACAAGCATCAGCTGGAGGCAGGATGTCATCCCAGACCACCAGGGGGTTGGCCGATCTCCTGCCCGCCACCCTGAGAAGGGACCAGTTCCTCCAGACCCGCCATCTGGGACAGGTCAGTCAGACATTGGTGCGGATGGAGGAGAGCCTGTCCTCCATCAAGGATACGCTGGGGAACCTGGACTCCCACTCCCGGGCTTTCACAACCTGCCTAAATGAACTGCAGACGACATCAGCAGGCGTTGGGCAGGATGTGAGGGCCCTTACCCTGGCTATCCAGGCCAACACGGCAACAGTTGGTGCTGCCCTTGACAGAATTGCCGTGGCCTTGGAGGGCAGGCCACCAGGTGGGCAGAGATCAGGGGCTGATCCTCCTTCCCCGGTTTTACCCCTCCCCCATGAGTCTCCCCTGAGAAGCCGGGGCCGTGGCCGGGGGCGCCCCAGGCGTGGCTCACGCAGAGGGCAGTAATTTGTTTTTCCCCCAATTTTTTTTTTTTTCTAATTTTTTTTTTTCTTTGTCTTTTTTTTTTTTTTTGCTGGAAATTTTTTGCATTTGCAGGTCATTTTTTTTTTTGGGGTTGTGAATGCTGTGTGAATGTGGGGGTGACATTCCTGCCGGAAAAGGGGTGTCACCCTCAATTTTGGTGGAGAAGGGTTCCCCAGGACCAGGGAGAAGTGATCCCCAGGTCCGTGTGAATGGTGTATGAATGTACAGTGACATAATTGGAGCCTTGGCGTGGCGTTGCTGCTCACAAGTCCTGCATGGTGGACTGGTGCCAATCCAATTTGATGTGGATGTGGGGTGTGTGTGCTAGGGACCACAGTGGTGTGCATGCATGCATTCTCATTGTGCCATGATTAATGTGTATGTTTAACGTGCAAAGATGCCCAATGTGAGCTGTCTCCTGGCTGCTCTTCCCTCAGAAGATGGGTTAACCTCGGTTAGGGGGGGATTGTCTGGTTCAGGGGTCAGGTCATCACGTAGGTCAATCTGCAGGCCCTTTCTTTCTGCAAAGTTGTGCAGCATGCAACATGCACCGATGATCTGACACACAACGTTTGGGGAGTACAAGAGGGTACCCCCAGACTTATCCAGGCATCGGAAACGTGACTTTAGGATGCCAAAGGTGCGCTCCACCACTGCTCATGTTTGAGCATGTGCTTGATTGTATCTTTCCTCTCCTGGAGTTTGGGGGTTCCGGATAGGAGTCATGAGATGGGGTCCCAGTGGATATGCAGAGTCACCTGGAAGGGAAAAGACAGGAGGATGTTAGTCATGCATGTGCCCCTTGTGATGTGCATCATGGGAGGGGATAGTCATGCCTGCCACCCATGTCACTCACCAACCAGCCAGGTGTCCCCATACACGTTCTGATCGAATTCCATTGCGATGTGGCATTGATTGTAGATGTAGCTGTCATGGCTGGACCCTGGGTGTTTGGCACGGACGTGCCATATGAGGCCTTGGGCATCGACTATCACCTGTACATTGATGGAATGCCAATGCTTCCGATTGCGGTACATGTGCTCTGTCTCCTGGGGGGGCTGGAGTGCCACATGTGTGCAATCAATGGCCCCCACAGTGCGTGGGAATCTGGCAATTCTGTAGAAATCTGTCATTGCCTTCAGCCGCAGCTCCTCAGTGGTGGGTTTGATGATTTGGTTGGCCATGCATCTGAGTATTGCAGGAATAACCTGGTGCACACATCTGCTCATGGAGGACTGTGACATCCCAGCAACCACTCCACTTGTACGCTGAAAAGAGCCACTGGCAAGGAAATGGAGTGTTGCCAGGACCTTGACCAGTGGCTGCACTGCATGTGAGCGGTGTGTTGGGCTGGTGATGACATCCTGCAGGGTTGTGGTTAATTCCAGGATGGCATGAGGGGTGAATCTGAAGATGCGAAACACCTCAGAATCACTCATGCCAAACAGGTCTATGCGGGTACGGTATATCCTCTCCCGTGCCATCCTCCATGCCATCCTCCGTGCCCTCCTCCTTCTTTGTTCATCTAAAGTCAGTAGTATAGCTATGCGTGACGATGCCCCTGGCATGTTGGCATACAGATTGTTGAGCAACACGTGTGACTGCTGAGCTGCTCACTAACAGTGTTGCTTTATCTATCAAGTAGACTTTTTTTCTTTTTTTAGACCAGCTTTTATCAGCTCTAATTTTAGACAGCACATTTTGCTGTTGCGCACACTGCGTCGCCTGCGTTGCCCCAACGTTGTTTTGTGGATCCCCGTAAGTCCCTCATTAGCATATTTGACTAGCAAATCAATGGTGTGTCTATCGCACTTTTGCGCAGACGGATGCGCCAGTCTAACGAAATTCCGCGGGTCGATTTTTTGCGTATCTCGTTCTGGGGATGCCGCGCAACGAAACGCACGCGCACATTTAGACTTACGCACGCGCATCTCCTGTTGCGCAGGCGTAATCGCTCTGTGAATCTGGGCCATTGTTTTTTTTTTTTTTTTTAAATATGTCTTTATTGAAAGAGTTGCAGAACATGGTATGGCAAAAAAAAAAAACAGAACATATGAGAATGTTTTAAGGACGTTAAGCATAGAAAGCAGGAATGGAGGGATCATACAGAAAGAAAAACAAAAACAAAAATGTACGCAGGAGTCCAATAGAGTTGATACTGTTAGGTACCTGTAAAAGGTAGTGTCCTGAAGTGGAACAGGTATGCTGGAGATCCAGGCAAAGAGTCGTCAGGCAGATACGGTTGGCAACGGATCAGGCAAATAGTTCACAATCGGATTCCGGAGAAGGGTCAGGCAGGCAAAGGTCATACACGATCTGGCGGTAAAGTACAAAATCAGCAGGCTGTAGAATAGTCGGGATATCAGGCAGGAGTTCAATACAATGCAGATCACTGAAGACAAAACACCCAGGAAGTAATCCAAATAAACGGGCGCTGAGTGATGACCTCACTTCCTATTTAAAGGCTGTCCAGAATGAGAATTGTCCACAGCTGGCAGCAGGTGGAGCTAGTGAGTCCGAGGTGTGTGTTGAACACAATAAGGATATTCCCAAGGCCTAGATCTCTTCTGTGGCACATCAGGTAAGGCTATGGTTTAAGACCAGGAAGACCCAGGTTCGAATACACCCCGGGACATGACAGGGCCCCCTCCCCAATGGACCCCTCCGGGGGCCTAGCGGGGTTTAGTGGGGAACAAGGCATGGAAGTCTCGTATAAGAGAAGGGGCATGTAGATCTTTGGCTGGAACCCAGGAGCGGTCTGTGACAGGATATCCCTTCCAATGAACCAGATACCGAAGGCCACGGCCATGTCTTCTGGAATCAAGAATCTTGGAGACTTCAAACTCACTTTGTCCATCAACAAGAACAGGAGGAGGTAGCTGTTGTGATCTGGAGTAGCAGTTGAAAATAGCTTTTTTGAGGAGGGAAACGTGAAACACAGGATGTATCCGGAGAGAGGAAGGTAATTTTAAGCGATAGGAAACTGGCCCAACTCGAGCAATGATCCTGTAAGGACCAATGAATCGAGGGCCCAATTTGGTAGAAGGTTGTTTCAGTCTCACATACTTGGTTGATAGCCAAACTCTGTCCCCCACCACATATGGAGGTATATGGCGTCTTCGTCTGTTGGAAAAAAGTCTGTACTTGCCTGCTGACTTTTGTAGTAATGAACGAATCTTCTTCCAATGTAGTAGAATATTCTTTACCCGCTGATCTGCTGCTGGTACACCAGAAGAAGGCTGAAGTAGAGGAAAAGTCTGAGGGTGATAGCCTAGGGCTGCGTAGAATGGTGTGGTATGAAGAGCACTGTGCCAACGGGAATTTAGGGCGAACTCAGCTAAAGGCAAGTACTCAGACCAGTTGGAGTGTAAGGCATTGACATAATGTCGAAGATAGGTTTCTAGGGTCTGGTTCATGCGTTCGGTTTGACCATCAGTTTGCGGGTGATGTGAAGTAGAGAGCGAGAGCGTTACTCCCAGTTTCTTGCAGAACGCTCTCCAGAATCGGGAAACGAACTGGGATCCGCGGTCTGAGACGACATTGGTAGGTATGCCATGATGTTTTACAATATGGGAAAGGAAAAGAGTGGACAGTGCTTTCGCTGTAGGTAATCCCGGGAGCGGCACAAAATGAGACATTTTGGAAAAACGATCCACTGTGACCCATATAGCAGTCATGCCCTCGGACTTGGGTAAGTCTACAATGAAGTCCATGGTCAAATGGGTCCAAGGCTGGCGAGGTGCCGGAAGTGGATGTAACAGTCCGGCTGGCAATGTGCGGGGTACTTTATTAGCAGCACAAGTTGGGCAGGCAGCCACATAGTCAGTAACATCCTTTTTCATATGAGGCCACCATACATGACGTTGCAAGGTCTTAAGAGTGATGGTGACACCAGGGTGACCGGATAACACGCCATTATGTGCCCAGAGGAGTACAGGTTTTCTGAGACTAGGGGCTACGTACAGGCGACCTGGTGGTATCTTCAAGCCCTGGGGAACACGATTCTGGGATTCTTGTAGCTGTTGGGAAAGAGCCGTGGAGATCTGCGCAACAATTTTGTGAGGTGGGATTATATACTGCTCGCCTGGTTGATCTTCTTCAGAGGTAGCGAACTGTCTGGAAAGAGCATCGGCTTTTTTGTTTCTATGCCCTGGAACATAAGAAAGGACAAAATTAAAACGGGAGAAAAACAGAGCCCATCGAGCCTGACGTGAGTTCAGACGTCTAGCAGTCTGAAGATACAGTAGGTTTTTATGGTCAGTGAGGATAGTAAAAGGCTTGGGAGCCCCTTCCAGAAGGTGTCGCCATTCAGACAATGCCAATTTGATGGCCAGTAGTTCTCGATTCCCAACATCATAATTCATCTCTGCAGGAGAAAACTTTCTAGAGAAAAAAGCTACTGGATGGATTCTACCAGACTTTGGCTGTCTCTGGGAGAGTACGGCACCTGCTCCAACCTCAGAGGCATCAACCTCAACAATGTACTGGAGATCAGGATTTGGATGCTGAAGAATTGGAGCTTTACTGAACGTGTCCTTTAATCGCTGGAAAGCCGATCTTGCTTCTGAAGACCACACCTTACAATTTGTACCCTTCTTAGTCATGGCAGTAAGGGGTGCCGCAATGGAGGCAAAACTTTTAATGAAGCGTCTGTAGTAATTTGCAAACCCTAAAAAGCTTTGGAGTCCTCTTAAAGTGGTCGGTTGGGGCCATTGCAAGACAGCGGAAAGTTTTTGAGGGTCCATTTGGAAACCGTCAGCACTTATGATGTACCCAAGGAAAGGAATACAGCTTTGATGAAAACTGCATTTTTCGATTTTTGCATAAAGATGGTTTTCTCTAAGTCGTTGTAATACCTGTTTCACATGCGAGATGTGCTCTAGATGAGTCTTGGAAAAGATTAAAATGTCGTCCAAGTAGATGATCACAAAGCGGTTGCTGAAATCATGGAAAATTTCATTCATGAAACGTTGAAAGACAGCAGGTGCGTTACACAACCCAAATGGCATGACCAAATATTCAAAGTGTCCATTACGAGTGTTGAATGCTGTCTTCCACTCGTCCCCCTCTTTAATTCGAATCAGGTTATATGCCCCTCGTAGGTCTAGCTTGGAGAAGATGACAGCCCCCTTAAGTACATCAAACAGTTCAAGAATGAGAGGCAAAGGGTAGGAGTCCTTTACGGTGATTTGATTTAACCCCCGATAGTCTATGCATGGTCGAAGGCCCCCATCTTTCTTTTCAACGAAGAAAAAACCTGCTCCTACTGGAGAAGAAGAGGGTCGGATAAAACCTCTTTCCAAGTTGTCTCTTACGTATTCCTCCATAGACTTTTGTTCAGGCAGAGACAAGGGGTAGGTCTTTCCTTTGGGAAGAGGTGCTCCGGGAATCAATTTAATTGTACAGTCAAAAGGACGATGTGGAGGTAACACCTCTGCCTTTTGCTTGCAAAATACATCTGCAAAGTCATGGTATTCACGAGGCAAGGTAGGTGGAATAGTCACAGGAGCCAACATGCAAGCAGAAAGTCTTTTGGGTTGAGACAAACAATTAGGGCGACAGCACGATCCCCAGGAGGTTAGTTCTCCCTTTTCCCAATCAAAAGAAGGGTTGTGAAGTTGCAACCATGGGTAACCAAGGATGATAGGCAGAAGCGGAGAATCAATGAGAGACAAGACAACTTCCTCTTTGTGGAGGAGGCCTACCTGAAGGGTGATTGTCGTAGTCTCGAATTTCACAATGCCATCTCCCAAGGGCTGTCCATTCAGGGTGGTAATATTCAGGGGTCTAGACTTTGGAACAAACGGGATGTTGTTCTTTCTTGCAAAATTGTAGTCCAAGAATATGCCAGCAGCTCCAGAATCCACAAAAGCCTCGCAGAAAACAAGCTTAGAAGGTAAATGGATAGTAGCCGGAACAGTAATCTTGGTCTTGGAGGATCTACCTGTAAGGTCTAAGCCAGCTCCTCCAACACTGGTTAGACCCTGCCTTTTACTGGACGGGAAGGGCAGACAGATACTAAATGTCCTTTAAGTCCACAGTACAGGCATAGGCCCAATGAACGCCTCCTTTGTTTCTCTGACTCAGTTAGGTGGAGACGGCTCACATCCATGGGTTCCACAGGTGCCTGGGGTTCAACAGAGGTTTCAGGTTCTGGCTGAGGTGGTGCTTGGAAGTTAGGGGCCAAACGGTAAACTGGCTTAGGAAACTTGCGGGTTCTAAGTCTCTCTTGGCACCTTTCATGGTACCGAACATCCAGACGAACACACAGCTCTATGAATTTCTCAAGGTCTTCTGGGAGATCCTTATAGACTAATTCATCCTTGATGCGATCTGTGAGACCTTTTCGGAAGGCTGCACGTAATGCCCTTGAGTCCCAATGAGTCTCAGCAGCAAGGGTACGGAACTCAATAGCATACTGTGCCACAGATCTGGTGCCTTGTTGTATGTCCAAGAGGGAGTACTCAGCTGCAGATGCTCTATCTGGCTTGTCAAATACAGTCTGGAGAGAAGCCAGAAATTTCTCAGCATCTTGAAGTATAGGATCGTTTCGTTCCAAATAAGGAGAGACCCAGGCCAGGGCCTTCCCCTTTAACAAGGAAATTACAAAAGTCACTTTGGCAGATGAAGTGCTAAAAGTCACAGGGTTGTTGCGGAAATGCAAACGGCAAACATTTAAAAAGCCTCTGCAGTCCTCAGTATCACCACCAAACTTGTCAGGCAAGGGAAGTTTTGGTGGTACAGAAGAGGCGGGTTGGACCGTAGCAGAAGTAGGATCCGGCATCTGGACCGTTGCAGAGGAACCAGGCAAACAAGATTTAAGCATAGTGCAAAGTTCATCTAACTTGGCGTCCAGGGAAGAAAGATGCTGTTCATGCGCTCCGATCAGTTGTCCCTGACGTGTAATCGCCTTAACAATCTCAGCAGGGTCCACTGCCATTGTGGCCCGTTTATTGTGTTAGGTACCTGTAAAAGGTAGTGTCCTGAAGTGGAACAGGTATGCTGGAGATCCAGGCAAAGAGTCGTCAGGCAGATACGGTTGGCAACGGATCAGGCAAATAGTTCACAATCGGATTCCGGAGAAGGGTCAGGCAGGCAAAGGTCATACACGATCTGGCGGTAAAGTACAAAATCAGCAGGCTGTAGAATAGTCGGGATATCAGGCAGGAGTTCAATACAATGCAGATCACTGAAGACAAAACACCCAGGAAGTAATCCAAATAAACGGGCGCTGAGTGATGACCTCACTTCCTATTTAAAGGCTGTCCAGAATGAGAATTGTCCACAGCTGGCAGCAGGTGGAGCTAGTGAGTCCGAGGTGTGTGTTGAACACAATAAGGATATTCCCAAGGCCTAGATCTCTTCTGTGGCACATCAGGTAAGGCTATGGTTTAAGACCAGGAAGACCCAGGTTCGAATACACCCCGGGACATGACAGATACTGTACTCCGACCAAGTGGAGGGGGGGGGGACTGTGCACCCCACGTGACATGGGGGGGGAGCTCCGTAAGGCACGTCCAAAATATAAGAGGGGGAGGAAGGAGGGGGAGGAAGGAGGGTGGGGGGGGGACATCAGTCCCGCGGGGGATCCAGGTAGAAAAAGGACATCTTCTCAAAGTTCAACCTCTCCGTGGGGGTGAGAGTGTACAGCATGAAAGGTTGCCATATATGATAGAAGCGAGTTTTGCTCCGTTCATGGGTCAGATCCGTGTTGAGCTTGTCCTTGTATAGTAACTGCAATAGTTCCTTTTGGACTTGAGAGGTGGTTGGGCAGTCTGTGGAAATCCATTTCTGTAGGATGGCCCTCCTGGCGAGCATTAGACAGATCAGGATCCAGTCTTTACTAGGGGGTGCGTTTGGGGGCGACCAGGGGAGCAACTGGGGGTCCCAGTGGCCGAAGATAAGCAGTAGCGGATCCTTGGGTAGGTGCACCAGGGTGACATAAAAAACATATTGAATGACTTGTTCCCAGACCCTGGCTATGTGTGAGCAGGACCAAAACCGGTGGGCTAGATTTGGCTTGGGTTGTTGACAGAGGGGGCATTCTGGGGTGGCATGGGCTCGACTAAAAGGGATGTGGGCCCGGTGGACGATTTTGATCTGAGCCTCTCTCCAGATCTCATTGGGTACTAGTCTGTGGACGGTGTTAAGGCCATGAAGGAGTTTCTCCACCAGATCAGGGGCAGAAAAATCTTTCGACCAGTTGGCAGCAGACGAGGATGACAGGGAGGGAGTGACGTGTAGAAGGAGATTGAGGTATATTTCCGAGATTCTGTACGATCCCCGGGTAAGAAGGGTGTCGGTAAAGGAACTCTTGAACCTTTTACTATCATCCCTGCAGGTACTTTTCAAGAAACTGATGCATTGATTGTAATGAAAAATGTGTGAGGGGGGGGGGGAGAACTTGTCCGCCAGGGCTCTGAAGCCTATGGGGCGGCCCGATAGAGGGTCACACAGGGAATAAAAATTTTCTAGGCCCTTTACCTGCCATATGAGGTAAGGATGGTGTTCCAGACCAGGTTGAAAGCTTGGGTTTCCCCGGATAGGGAGATGGCGTGAAATAGAGGATGGTGTATTAAGGGCTTTCCTGACCTCTCCCCAGGCGACGACCGTGTCCCGAAGAAGGAGATTGTGTTGGAGGGGGGGAGGAATAGATTTCCAGTGACAATGGAGAAGGGCCGTTAGGGAGTAGGGGCGGACCATTGCTAACTCTAAGGCCGCGTACACACGAGGGGATATGTCCGCTGAAAACGGTCCGATGGACCGTTTCAGCAGACATCTCCGCTCGTGTGTATGGGCTAGCGGACAGATTTCTCCACCCGACAGATTTCAAAGCATGCTTTGAAATCCATCCGGTGGGAATCTGTCCGCCCGACATGTCTGCTGGTTAGTACACTTACCAGCAGACATGTCGTCCCCCACCGCCGCCGCGCCGCCGCCGAATGGATTCGGCGCATGCGCGGAAGTGTTTTACTTCCTGGTGCGTCACCGCGCCCGCTGGCGGCGGGGAATTTGATCCGATGGTGTGTACACGCCATCGGATCAAACTCCCGATCGGACATATCCGATGGAAATGGTCCGCGGACCGTTTTCATCGGATATGTCCGATGGTGTGTACGCGGCCTAAGGGGTAGTTTGAGCATCGGGAGGACTGGGTGATCCAATCCAGGCTCGTTCGCAATAAGCATGCCAAATTATAAAGTCTGATGTTTGGCAGGGCAATGCCCCCCTCACGCCTGGGAAGATGTAGTTTGGCAAAAGCTATGCGCGCACGTTTGCCACGCCAGAGGAACTTTGAGATGGCCGAGTTTAGGCATTTGATGTCTTTGTGGCGAAGAAGTAGGGGGATGGTCTGTAATGGGTACAATAGGCGCGCAAAGCTGATCATCTTGACTAGGTGGCATCTACCCAGTAGCGAGAGAGGCAGGTCCATCCAATTTCCCAGTTCTTGGGATATTTTCGTAAACAGGGGGGGATAGTTGAGATGATATAGGGAGGAGGGCAGTTTACCTATTTTAATTCCCAGGTATGTGATATGGGACCTGGCCACAGTAAATAAAGAATTTTGGGACCAGGAAGGGACAGTGAGGGAACCTATGGGGAGAATTTTGCTATAATTGATACGGAGCCCCGAGCACTGCCTGAATTCATCAAAAGTGGTTTTGATCGTGGACATGTCCTGGGAAGGGCTGGATGTGAAGATGAGGACGTCGTCGGCAAACAGTGACGTGTGAAGGTCATGGTCTCCAATCTGTATGCCATGGAGAGGGGCTTTCTGGGTCAGGTATCGGGATAGGGGTTCAAGTGCGATGTTAAAAAGGAGTGGGGAAAGCGGGCAGCCTTGCCTTGTACCTTTGTGTAGCCGGAATTCCTCTGAGAGGAGGCCCGCGGCCACTAATTTCGCAGCAGGGGCAGTGTACATAGACTCAACTAGATGTGTGAAGGGGCCAGAGAAGCCCATATTGGACATGACTATGGAGAGCCATTCGAAGCTGACGTTATCAAAGGCTTTCTCCGCGTCTAATGTGATGATAGCATGATCCCCTTTAGGGTTACATTTTGCGTGTTCGAGGGCTAGCATTACTTTCCTAATATTCATGGTGGCCGTCCTGCCCTTCACAAAGCCAGATTGTGCGGGGTGGATCAGGGAGGGTATGATGGACGCCAACCTAGTGGCAGCAATCTTGGAGAGGATCTTAACATCGAGGTTCAGAAGTGAAATGGGCCTATATGAACCGGGTTCCAAAGGGTCCTTACCCTTCTTCTCCAAAAGTTTTATGATGGCCTGGTTGCCAGTGGGTAGGTAGGTGCCGCCTGACCAGATATGCTGGTAGACTTTGTGTAGGGCGGTGGAAACAGTTGAACTAAAGGATTTATAGAATTCTCCCGTAAAGCCATCCGGGCCTGGGGCTTTAGAGGGGGCAAGCGTTTTAATGACGGATTGCACCTCCAGGATGGATATAGGGGCATTCAGAGCTTCGAGTTGAGAGGGGGATACCTGATCCAGGGATATATTTTGGAGAAAGTTGCGGGCCGTCGGTTTGTCAATAGGATCCGGGGCATAGAGGGAGGAATAGAATTGGTGCATAGCAGCATTAATACCTTTTGGGGTATTGTGTACTGAACCCGACGAGTCCCTCAGAGATGTGATATGGGTCGGGCGGTTGGGGCCTTTGCTCAGTCTGGAGAGGAGTCTCCCAGCCTTGTTGCCGAACTTGTGAAGGGAGGCATCCAGACGTGCCTTCTGGGTCTGCTCGAGGGTGGCTGCCCAAGTGTCAAAGGATTGTTTGGCCGTAAACCAGGTCTGCCGGTTGGGGGGGGAGTTGTCAGTGTAGAGGGCCCGCTGGGCCTTGTGCAGTGTAGCGCTGGCTAGTTTGTAATGTCTGAGTGTGTTTTTCTTGAAAGTGGCGGCGTACGCTATTATGCATCCTCTGAGGAAGGCTTTACCCGCTTCCCAGAAAAGATTAGGGTTGTCTGTGTGTGGCGCGTTAGTCAGAGCGTAGTCCGACCAGGCTTTGTCCAGGTGTTGGTGGAAATCGGAGTTGTTGTGGAGGTAGGAGGGGTACCGCCAGATTCTGGGGTTGGAGTTCAGGTCAGGGTCGTCCAACGTGGTCGAGACCGGGGCATGGTCCGAGATCACGATGTCATGTATGTCGGCTTCCGAGATCAGTGGAAGGAGAGAGTCAGAGCAGAATAGATAGTCCAGTCTCGTGAAAACATTGTGGGGGTTAGAGTAGAACGAGAATTCCCTGTCCGCCGGGTGACGCAAACGCCATATATCGTGAAGGTGTAGTGAGTCCATTGTCGATGCTAAAAGGGTCTGGGTGGGAGGAGCTGAAGGAGAACGAGAATGTCTGGCGGAGGATCTGTCATCTGTCAGGTGCATTGTGGAATTAAAATCCCCTCCTATCAGATGTGGGTGGGAAGGGTCCCGAAGCGCCCAGGTCGTGAGGTCACTGAAAAAAGCATTCGTGGGGCTATTGGGTGCATATACATTAGTGATGATCATGTCCCTAGATCCCAGTTGGATACGGGCAGAGATGAAACGGCCCTCGGAGTCAGACTCCGAGGACAGGATCTTGCAGGGAATATTTTTGTTAACGAGGATCACTACCCCCGCTTTGCGTCCGCAGGAGTCAGAGCCGAGGACCGTGCCGACCCAGAGTTTCCGCATCCGTGGAAAGTCCGGAGTGGACAAGTGGGTTTCCTGGAGGAGGGCAATGTCGGTCTTGAGTCTTTTAAGGTGGCGCAAGACTTTCATTCTTTTATTAGGGGAACAGAGCCCTTTAACATTCCAGGAGACTATTTTCATGTTGGGAAAACTATAAGAGGGGTGTGGGCAGGATGTGGAGGTGAAATGCATGGCATCATGGCGTGTGGCAGGAGCAAGGTACAAGGAACGCATACAGAGTAGTGAATATCTGGGAAAGAGGCTGGCGAGGTGACCGGATCACTTAAGGCGGGGGAAGTGTAAAAGAACAGGAACAGGGAGAGGGGGGGGGGTGGGGGTGAACATAGGAAACAACAAACATCGGGAACTTCACTTTTTTCCGCATGGAGCCACTGAATAGGCCAGCTCCCAAACAGGACTCTCAATGCTGCATATCAGCCGCGGTTTTGACAAGGGGGGCATAAGCAGCAGGAGTAATGCGTGGGGGGCAGGGGCCAGACAGGTATCCCTGTAGGAGAATGGAAGAGCCCGATCAGACCCTATAAATGTAAACAAAACCATAACACAATGCACATACTTAAGAAACGTTAACAGATAGTACCATAATGCAAAAGAACATAAAACAATACCAAGTACGACAAAATAAAAGATAGCATTGAATAAAAAATAGCATTGGGCCTACCGGGGTGCCCTTGGGCAAGGAAGAGGGCGAAGTGTAGTAGAAAAAAAAAAAAACGAACGTCACAAGAGGGATCCAGGATGATCGTAGAAAAAACATAGTAGCGCCAAGGCGATGCGGCTGTCAAAAGGGGATTCAAGAAGAAATTTGTTGTCGGCCGGATCCAGAAGCCTTGAATCTTTTGGGAGATTCTTTACGTGGGCTCCCGTGCTCCAGGGCCCGGTTGGAGGGCTCCGCTCTTGGAGATAGGTTGTTGTGAGGGTCTGGGCGATGGGAACGCAGATACGCCTCTGCTTCAGAGGGATCGTGGAAGGAGAGTTGATCCCCGTTAGGTGCTTTGAGCCGAAGTACGGCCGGAAATGCCAGGGTGAACTTGACCTGCAGTCGATGGAGCTCCGAGCAAATCGGTTGGAAGGCTTTTCTCTTTTTGGAAACGTCAACGGAGTAGTCGGCAAACACCAGGATATTCATGCCGTCTATCTGGAGGATCCGAGACTGCCGGAACTTCTGCAGGATGAGGGCCTTCTCCGAATAGTTGAGATATTTGGCGATCACTGGGAGAGGTGATTTGCGAACAGAGCTGAAGAGACCCATGCGGTGGACATGTTCAACCATGCAGGGGCCAGGCAGGCCCAAGGCCTCAGGGATGCGTTGTGAGCAGAGTTCTGAAAGAGCCGAGGGTTGCAGCGATTCGGGGACGCCAATAAAACGCAGATTACTCCTCCTGGATCTGTTCTCTAATTCATCCAGCTTGTCTAGGATATATTTATTCGTCTTGTCTTGTGCGTGTTCTATGGATTGGGCCTGGTACAGCTCCTCTTCTATGTTAACGATGCGGCTCTCAGCTTCATTCAGCCTTGATGCATGTTCCCCCAGCTGTGCCTGGATCTTTTGCATGCCTGTGTGAATGGCATTCTCCACTGAGGTGGTAATCATAGGTGACAACAGAGCAGCCACTGCTTGGGCTATGAGCTCAATGTTGTTTGCACCTGTGTCCCCAGTGTGTGGATGAGCTGGGAGGGTTGGGATGGCCTGTTGGGAGAGTGAGGGAGCTGGTGTAGTGCTCACCTCCATCGCGGGAGCTGTATTTGCGGCCGCGTCCGAGTAGGCCGAAGCCGGGGCCTCGATTTGCGGCTGCCCCGTCGGCGCCGCGGCGGCCGCGTACGATCGCGCGCCGCCTTTCGCCAGGAATTTGTCCATCCTCACTCAGGGAGGGGTGGCGGATGGTATTGGCAGGGTTCGGTGGCGGGTCTGCCTGTTTTTTTAGGCCGATTTTGTGCCTGTCAGCGGGAGCTGATTAGGGTATCAGCTAGTCCATGCGGCGCTGAACCGGAAGTGTCTTGTTTTTTAACTTAAACAAGTGTTGGACTTTAAGTGGTTACATTTCTTGCATTTACACACATAAGTTTGATCTACAAAGGAAGTTGGTTACAATGTATCATGTTGTTTACAAACTTGGCAGACAGTCTGATATTTTCTTTACACAGAAGTTTATCCCTTTGATATAAGAAGAAAGCGTTAGTTACAATGTTTCCTGCTAAGAACTTGGCAGACTGCCCAGATATTTTCTTTTGACAGCTGAAAGTCTCTCCACTTGTTATATGAAAGAATCAGCAAACTCTACATTGGAGATGTCAGGGGGGTTGAATCAAGATCACAATTTTAACGATTAATTGTGCAGCTCTAGCACGGTACTGTATTTGCGCAGCAATTTTTCAAACATGTTTTTTTTGGAAATAAACTGTTTCATAAATTAAAAAAAACACTAAAGTTAGCACGATTTTTTTTTTGGTATCCTAAGCGATGCTTTAAACATTTTTTAGGTTACATGTTTAGAGTTACAGAGGAAGTCTAGTGCTAGAATTATTGCTCTCGCTCTAACGTTTGCGACGTATGTAACCTGTGTGTATCTGGCTCTGATACTAGCCAGTGCCTACCCAGCCACTGACTTGTATCTCTCCCCAGCCTGTCCCCACACACCCTCTCACCTGCTGACCTGTAGATGGGGGAATCATTCCTGTAGTGTTATTGTGTTCTGCCAGTGAGTACAATGATCAGTGTTGCTATCTATAGCTGGCAGCACTGATTGTTTTTGGAAAAACAGGCTGGTTGTACTCAAGTCGATTAATAAATTGACTTGTGTAAAACCAGCTAGCCCATACATAGATCCACTATGGCTGGTCTCTGCATAATTGGTGTAATTTCAATTCATGTATGACACGCTTAACCACTACGCAGTCCCTAAACATCCTTCCACTCCTATACATTGTGCCCACTGTCATACCCTCCACACTCCTCTCCTGTACATAGTGCCCACTGTCATACCCTCCACACCCCTCTCCTATATATAGTGCCCACTGTCATACTCTCCACACTCCTCTCCTGTACATAGTGACCACTGTCATACTCTCCACACTCCTCTCCTGTACATAGTGCCCACTATCATACCCTCCACACTCCTCTCCTGTACATAGTGCCTGCTGTCATAGACTCCTCTTCTGTACATACTGCCCACTGTCGCACCCTCCACACTCCTCTCCTATACATAGTGCCCACTATCATACCATCCGCATTCCTCTCTTATACATACTGCCCACTGTCATACCCTCCACACTTCTCTCCTGTACATACTGCCCCATCATACCCTCCACACATCTCTCCTGTACATACTGCCCCATCATGCCCTCCACACTTCTCTCTGGTACATACTACCCTCTGTCATACCCCCACACTCCTCCTGTACATACTGCCACTGTCATACTCTTCACACTCCTCTCCTGTACAAACTGCCCACTGTCATACCCTTCACACTCCTCTCCTGTACATAGTACCTGCTGTCATACACTTCTCTCCTGTACATACTGCCCACTGTCATACCCTCCACATTCCTCTCCTGTACATACTGCCCACTGTTATACCCTCCACACTCCTCTCCTATACATAGTGCCCACTATCATACCGTCCACACTCCTCTCCTGTACATACTGCCCACTGTAATACCCTCCACATTCCTCTCCTATACATAGTGCCCACTATCATACCATCCACACTCCTCTCCTATACATAGTGCCCACTGTCATACCCTCCACACTCCTCTCCTGTACATGGTGCCTGCTGTCATACACTTCTCTCCTGTACATACTGCCCACTGTCGTACCTTCCATGCTTCTCTCCTGTACATGATGCCCATTGTCATACTCTCCACACTCCTCTCCTGTACATAGTGCCCACTGTCATACCCTCCACACCCCTCTCCTATATATAGTGCCCACTGTCATACTCTCCACACTCCTCTCCTGTACATAGTGACCACTGTCATACTCTCCACACTCCTCTTCTGTACATAGTGCCCACTATCATACCCTCCACACTCCTCTCCTGTACATAGTGCCTGCTGTCATAGACTCCTCTTCTGTACATACTGCCCACTGTCGCACCCTCCACACTCCTCTCCTATACATAGTGCCCACTATCATACCATCCGCATTCCTCTCTTGTACATACTGCCCACTGTCATACCCTCCACACTTCTCTCCTGTACATACTGCCCCATCATACCCTCCACACATCTCTCCTGGGCATACTGCCCCATCATGCCCTCCACACTTCTCTCTGGTACATACTACCCTCTGTCATACCCCCACACTCATCCTGTACATACTGCCACTGTCATACTCTTCACACTCCTCTCCTGTACAAACTGCCCACTGTCATACCCTTCACACTCCTCTCCTGTACATAGTACCTGCTGTCATACACTTCTCTCCTGTACATACTGCCCACTGTCATACCCTCCACATTCCTCTCCTGTACATACTGCCCACTGTTATACCCTCCACACTCCTCTCCTATACATAGTGCCCACTATCATACCGTCCACACTCCTCTCCTGTACATACTGCCCACTGTAATACCCTCCACATTCCTCTCCTATACATAGTGCCCACTATCATACCACCCACACTCCTCTCCTATACTTAGTGCCCACTGTCATACCCTCCACACTCCTCTCCTGTACATGGTGCCTGCTGTCATACACTTCTCTCCTGTACATACTGCCCACTGTTATACCCTCCACACTCCTCTCCTATACATAGTACCCACTATCATACCGTCCACACTCCTCTCCTGTACATACTGCCCACTGTAATACCCTCCACATTCCTCTCCTATACATAGTGCCCACTATCATACCATCCACACTCCTCTCCTATACATAGTGCCTGCTGTCATACACTTCTCTCCTGTACATACTGCCCACTGTCGTACCTTCCATGCTTCTCTCCTGTACATGATGCCCACTGTCATACCCTCCACACTTCTCTCCTGTACATTGTTCTCTTTGCCGTACCCTTTGCACTCTTCTCCTGTACATAGAGCCCAATGTTAGACCCTCCACATTCCTCTCACTCACCTGCACATACTTCCCACTTATATACCGTCTGTACTCCTCCCCTATGTCGCTTACCCACAAAAACAGTTCTTTAAAATGATACTGAATACCCTCAATGTTACCAGCTCTAGAATGGACACACTTTTGTTAGTTCAACTAAAGGAAATCTCAGTTCTCATATTTGTTCTGTTACTAGAACTTATTTAATTTTGTAATTACTACTGTGATGTACAGAGGAACATAGGGGACCTCAGCTACTCTAAATATAGCACTTGTGAAAAAAAGTGTCCCTGAAAATATTTTTTAAATGTTGGCAAATATGCACTTATGCACTGCCCAAGGGCCACTGGGTCAGTAGTGGGCCCCATGAGAGGTTTCTGGGATCCTGTGATATTAAAGCAGTAGTAAACGTTCCTGACATTACTACTTTTTAGAGGCCCTGGGGTAGGTTATGCCACAATGTACAAGTATGCACAGCATATTAGCACATTAGGGTACACTTAAATTCTCAGACTGGGCCCTCCATTGCTGCGCTGTGATTCTCACGCATTTATTTATTATTTATAAAAGGCCCCACCAAAATCCTCAGCACCAGGCCCATGATGTTCTTAATCTGGCCCTGTATGTATGACACCTGGGATGTATATATATCCTCTACACACTGTAACATTAACTGACTAGTCGGCCTGCTCTATCTACCTGCAAAAAATGACACTCTCTCTGTTCTCTCTAACCACCGCCGCAACACACTACATAATGCCGACCTGCAGGCAGCCTTTTATAGCGTAGGGCGTGTACTAAACCCCCTGAGCCATAATTGGCTAAAGCCACCGGCTCTCTGTACTGACGGCGCTGTGATTGGCCAAGCATGTGGGTCATAGTGCATGGTTGACCAATAATAAGCCATCAATGCCGCAGTGAATTATGGGCTGTGGCGCATCACTCGAATTTGGCACAAACGACCAGTTTTGTTCGTATTTCGACGAACGATCGAACATACGATGTTCGAGTCGAACATGAGTTCGACTTGAATACAAATCTCATCCCTACTCACAGGTGTGGCATATTAAGATGCTAATTAGACAGCATGATTATTGCACAGGTGTGCTTTATGCCCTGTACACACAATCGGTCAATCCAGTGAAAACGGTCTGATGGATTTTTCCATCAGTTATCCGATGAAGCTGACTAATGGTCAGTCGTGCCTACACACCATCAGGTAAAAAAAAGATTGTGTCAGAACGCGGTGACGTAAAACACAATGACGTGCTGAAAAAAATTAAGTTCAATGCTTTTCACCGATGGACGTGCCTACAGACGATCATTTTTTTTTCTATCAGTTAGGTATCCATCAAATAATTTTAAAACAAGTTACATTTTTTTAACAGATGGATAAATGGATAAATAACTCAAGTCTGTTACAAAGACAAACTGCAGTCAGGTCGAGGCCCCGATGAGGACAAGGAGCAATATTGATGAGCTTCCCTGAGACAGTTTGTGCAGAAATTATTTGGTTATGCAAACCAATTGTTGCAGCAGCTGTCTGGGTGGCTGGTCTCAGACATCTTGGAGCTGAAGATGCTGGATGTGGAGGTCCTGGGCTGGTGTGGTTACACGTGGTCTGCGGTTGTGAGTAGGGTTGCCACCTCATCCCTGAACGCCTTTGAATTACACAGGTAATGAGGCTAATTAAATGCAAATAAGGCACCAAGTGAGTTCAATTACCACCTTAATCAGCCACAGAACCTGAGTATTTAATATGTGTTAGGGTTTAAAGGGATGAGGTGGCAACCCTAGTTGTGAGGCCAGTTGTATATACTGCCAAATTCTCTGAAACATCTTTGGAGATGGCTTATGGTAGAGAAATGAACATTCAATTCAAGGGCAACAGCTCTGGTGGACATTCCTGCAGTCAGCATGCCAATTGCACGTTTCCCCAAAACTTGTGACATCTGTGGCATTGTACTGTGTGAAACAAGTCTAATGGCCCATACACACGATCCGAATATCGGCCGATGGATCGTACAACTTTTTTCGCTTAATAATCGCAAGTAAAATAAAATAGGTTATTAAACTCACGAAAATTCTCGTACGACAGAAAAAAAAGATCGGAAGTGATGTCACGTGTTGTAATGTATTTGTATTGTATTGTCGGACGACGGCTGTACTGACTAAACGAAAATCGTACGATCTGACATCGTATGAGGAAAATTTTCACGCATGTCCGATCAAAAAATATCTGATGAACGATCGTGATCGTCTCTCGAAAGTAGTGTACACACGATCCGAAAAAACGTACGATCCATCATCGGACGATCGTTTTCGTCCGATATTCGGATCCTGTGTATGGGCCATAGGGCACACCTGTGCAATAATCATGCTGTCTAATTAGCATCTTGATATGCCACACCTGTGAGTTGTATGGATTATCTTGGTAAAGGAGAAGTTCTCCTCTAACGCTAAATTCACACATATGCAGTTTTAGTGCTTTTTGCATTTTGCAGATGCACTACAGAATGTGTTCGATAGGACACATCGTAGTGCAAATCTGCAAAATGCAAAAAGCACTAAAACTGCATAGGTGTGAATCCAGCCTTACACACATTTAGACAGATTTGTAAACAATATTTGAGAGAAATCGACCTTTTGTGTTCAGCACTGTTCAAAGTGTTGCATTTATAATTTTGCTCAATGTTAATAGATACCAAACATGTCATACTATAAAATTCTGTATGCCCATGCACCAGCGCCAAACTACAGTACCTTACAATCTCCATAGTTGACACATTAACCACTTAAGACCCGGACCAATATGCAGGTTAAGGACCTGGCCCCTTTTTGCGATTCGGCACTGCATTGCTTTAACTGACAATTGCACGGTCGTGCGACGTGGCTCCCAAACAAAAATTTTTCCCCACAAATAGAGCTTTATTTTGGTGCTATTTGATCACCTCTGCGTTTTTTATTTTTTACACTATTTGCGACAATTTTGAAAAAAAAATCAATATTTTTTTCTTTTTGCTATAATAAATATCCCCAAAAAATGTATAAAAAAACTTTTTTTCCTCTGTTTAGGCCGATACGTATTCTTCTACTATATATTTTTTTACTGCTAATGGTGGCGATCAGTGATTTTTTTCGTGACTGCAACATTATGGCGAACACATCGGACACTTTTGACACATTTTTGGGACCATTGTCATTTTCACAGCGAAAAGTGCTATAAAAATGCACTGATTACTGTGAAAAGGTCAATGGTAGTGAAGGGGTTAACCACTAGGGGGGGTGCTAAGGAGTTAAGTGTGCCCTAAAAGAGTGAGGGGGCGTGGCTGGATGTGTGACGTCACTGATCGTCGTTCCCTATAACAGGGAACAGACGATCAGTCACATTGCCACAGAGAAGAATGGGAAAGGTGTGTTTACATTCACATCCCCCCGCTCTTCAGCTCCTGTGACCAAGCTCGCTGGACACCGGCAGTGATTGGGTCCGTGGGTCCCTTGGGCTCGGTCACGCAGCTTCGGACCGGGTCACGTGACCCACGGCTGGGCTCTCAAAAGCGACGTACCTGTACCCAGCCGTGCCGTTCTGCCGATGTATATCGGTGTTAGGCGGTCCTTAAGTGGTTAAAAACCTTTACAAGTTACCCTTTTAGAGTTACACAGGAGTTCTGGTGCTAAAATGATTGTCTTTACTCTGGCATTCACAGCGATACCTTATGAGCATGGGGGAACGAGGTGCTTAATTTGTTTATTTATTTTAGTATTCATTTATTTTTTTCTTTTTACGCTGTATCTTTAATTTTATTTTTAATCACTGCTATTGCCATCACAAGGGATGAACAAAATCCCTTATGATAGCGTGAGTGTGACAGGTCCTCTTAATGGAGAGATCTGGGGTCTATTAAACCCTATATCTCTCCTCTGGCCTCCAAAGCATCTGATCAAACCAGTTTGACCAGATGCTTTCACAAGCCGATAATGGCTTGATTAAATGAGACTGAACCCTCATTGCTTTTGGTTTCTGACATCAAACAGTGGGAGGAACAACATCAGTTCCTCTCACTGTGTCACAGGAAGTGCATTTTATTGGTTGTTTCACAAAAAATATTAACCCACAAGCTTTTAGATACTGACCTCTTTAGCTGCTGCCACTGTGTGGAACAATTTATCCACAAAATTACAAAACAAAATAATAGTCCTTCTCTCTCAACAGCTTAGTTCACACTGCTCCCTCCTCCCGAAACCCCTGTTCTGTGTTTGCCTTGGAGGTTGAAAGGCTGGAATACCTCTGAATCACTGCTGAGAATGGGGGGCAGGGTGAGCAGAGTGAGCTGAACTGCTGAGAAAATGCATTTTGTACTGTCAGTGCTTCTGCTGTAAAGTTTTAAGAATGAATTACTCTATGAAGCCTGAAGCTACAGATTATAAGGGTTTGTTTTAAAGGGTGTTTACTGGTTATGTAAATATATGAATGTCCAAAGCTTGCTCACAGATTCGCTTTAACCGCTTGATGACCGCCTCACGACGATATACGTTGACAAGATGGCACGGCTGGGCACAAGGGCATTTATGTACGTCCCATTTAAGATCCCAGCCGTGGGTCACAATCACGCCTCCGGCTGTTTGCTCACGACCCGGTCCTCTTCTCCGTGACCGTACCCGCAGGAACAGTGGACCGGATCGTCGCCAGTGTCCCGCGATCGGGTCACAGAGAGGCAGAACGGGGAGAGGTAAGTGTAAACAATCCTCTCCCTGTGCTTCCTAGTCAGACTGTCACTGATCGTCTGTTCCCTGTCATAGGGAATGACAATTAGCGATGTCACACACCAAGCCACACCCCCAACAGTAAGAATCACACATTAGGGCACACTAAACCTCTACAGAGCCCCCTCCTGGTTAAACCCTTCACTGCCAGTGTCATTTTTACAGTAACCAGTGCATTTTGAAAGCACAGTTCGCTGTAAAAATGACAATGGTCCCAAAATGACAAAGTGTCCGATGTGTCCGCCATAATGTCGCAGTCACAATAAAAATCACTAATCGCTGTCATTAGAAGATAAAAATATTAATACAAATGCAATTCAACTATCCCCTATTTGGTAGACACTATAAATTTTGCGCAAACCAATCCATAAACGCTTATTGCATTTTTTTTTACCAAAAATAAATAGAAGAATATGTATCGGCCTAAACTGAGGAAAAAAATGTTTTTTTTTTATGTATTTTTTGGGGATATTTATTATAGCGAAAAGTAAAAAATATTGCATTTTTAAAAAAATTGTTGCTCTATTTTTGTTTATAGCGCAAACAATAAAAACTGCAGAGGTGGTCAAATAACACCAAAAGAAAGCTCTATTTGTGGGAAAAAAAGGACGCCAATTTTGTTTGGGAGCCATGTCGCACGATCGCGCAATTGTCAGTTAAAGCGATGCAGTGCCGAATTGCAAAAAGTGGCCGGGTCTTTAAGCTGCATAATGGTCTGGGGCTTAAGTGGTTAAAGTGCAACTTCAGTCATTTTTTAATTGCTCCTTCAATTGAACCTTCTGCCCTTGCTGTGTAATCATTGAAAATCAAAACTATAATTTGATGGAAGAAAAATACCTTATTCTCTGTACTTCCTCTTTCATTACTGAAAAAACACCTAGGCGTTTTATGCTGTCTCCTGTATTGCAAAGACTCCTGGGAGAAAAACGTCAGATCTCCCGGCAGTGCTTGTTCCTTCTTATCTGTTCATTCACTCTTGTGAGAGGTAGCTCGCAGAGGAGGGGGTGGGGATGACGGGAGGTGGGGGGCGGGGAGATGCAGGAGAGCTGAATCCAACAGAGGATGTCTACAGGGCTCGAGGGGGTTGGATGAGGGCGGGGATAGGAGGAGACAGAAAGGATCCATGTACTTTAACAAAGTAGAATTTTGTCTACTGTAGTAAAAGGGAGATTGCTCTTACTTTTTATGTGGAGATTAGGGATGAGCCCAGAACCTGCGAACACACTATACGTTCGTGTGAACTTTAGAACCCCGTAAAAGTCTATGTAACTCAAACGTTTGAAATCTAAAGTGCCAATTTTAAAAGGCTAATATGCAAGTCATTGTCCTAAAAAGTGTTTGGGGACCTGGGTCCTGCACAAGGGGACATTTATCAATGCAAAAATAGTTTTAAAAACTGCAGTTTTTTCGGGAGCAGTGAACTTAATAATGTATAAAGTGAAACAATAAAAGTGAAATATTCCTTTAAATTTTATACCTGGAGGGGGGGGGGGTGTAAAGTAAGCATGTGAACTAGCGCATGTTTCGTGTACTTAAAATTGTCTCTGCACAAAGTGTCATTTCTGAAAGAAAAAAAGTCATTTAGAACTGACTTGTGGCTATAATGAATTGTTGGCTCCTGGCAATTCAGAGAGAATTCATGGAGAGCACTTAGATTCTTCTTTTATATATTTTCTATATACCTGCATTTCCTGCTGAGCCCTAAGCATTTGGAGGATCTACTTTGAGGCATTTGATCGTTGCTTTATCTGCTTTGCATGACTTCCTGGTAATTCAGGGGTCCATGCTGGAAGGTGAGAGTACCTAGAGAGACCTATGGTGGAGGGATTGTCACTACTTGTGAATTCTTCAGCACTGGTGGATCATCACTATGGACTTTTTTCACTTGACACATGCTTAATCCAAAAAAAAATCATAATTTTTGGTTTGTTCCTTTATTGGATATTGATTTGCACATTATTAATATTATTAATAATATTCAGTTATTTATTTGGTTATAATTGCGCTGCACTTTTTCTTTTTATATGATTTGTCACTAGAATTTTTGTGTTTATTCTATAGTGTTCAGCTTGCCCAGGGGGGGTTTATTATCATTTTTTTGCGCTGATTGCACCTTTTTGCTTTACATTGTTTTAGCTATACCCGATCATCGCAGCCAGTCCGGCCTGGGGCCATACCTGGACCAGACAAACGGTGGCCTTAGCCACCGACAACCAGGCCACGGCCGATATCATTAATAAGGGTAGGTCCAAGTCGCTCCCTATTATGTCCTTCCTACACAGGCTGGTACAACTTTTCTTGCAGCATCAGTTCAACGTCCACTGCACATTCATTCCAGGCAAGTGCAACGTTGCAGCAGATGCACTGTCCCGTTTTAACTTCATTTAATTTTTCTAGCAGAAACACGGAGCCGATCCAACATAATCTCTTATCTCACCTTGGTCTCAGCTGACATTGAATTAAAGCAGCACCTTCACAGTGTGACCCAGCTCATCAATCAATCCTTATACTGTACAGCAACACACTTAAGGCCTCCCACACAGTGTGGAACGCCTTTTACAAGTTTCTTGCATCCTGCCCCGCTACAACGTCAACAGACACTAAGCACATACTAGCTTTCATTTCATATTGCCATAATGAATTAGCTCTGTCACACAACACCATTCGACTATACTTAGCCAGCATCCAACACTTCTTAGTCTTACAGGATCCCGCAAAGCCGTCCTTGTTCACAACCAATGTGATCCAAGACATCGTGCGTGGCATTCAGAAACAACAGCCCATAACCAACGCCAAACGCTTGCCCATCACAAGTACTGTACCATCTTCAGAGGTATGTCAACCATTTTCTCTTGTTCCCCGTTTGGCCTTCCTCCGAGCTTGATCATACAAGCGGCCATCTACCTGGACTACTATGGTTTTTTGTGGCCTAGAGAGTTTACCTGTAACAGTCCTGCTAGCCAGGTACTGTGTAGATGTCACCTGGCTTGCTACCAAGATCATTTTATTCTACACCTCACAGTATCCAAAAACCCAGCAATCAGGCTCCAGGGTCGACATCCATTTTTTTAAGACAAACTACATCTGGTGTCCAGTAGCGGTACTTGACTGCCTACTGTCACTCCTATCAAAGCAATCAAGCTCTAGCCCCCTACTAACTTTTCCGACCAAACCCTTGAGTGGCTGCCAGTTCATCAAGCATGTCAGGATCCTCCTGTGCAACCTAGATCTCAACCCCAGCCCGTACTCTGGTCACTCATTCCGTATTGGAGAAGCCTCGGCTGAATCCCAGCATGGGGTTCGAGATCACATCATCAAGAGATTAGACAGGAGGAAATCTGCCTGCTTTGCCTGGTACATCCCAAACCCTCACATAGAAAGGTCACAAGCATTCACCAAGCTTGCTCAGTGAATAACACTAAACGAATAAAGAGCTACACCCCTACCTGAATGTTTTTTGCCCCTTATTTGGTATACCGACCAGCAGGCCAGGGCACACTTTAGGTCCATTTCATGTTGTAAGTCTTATGGCAAGTTTATGTTGTTGACATATATCCCAGCCAAAGGGCTTCGACCATAAATAAGAAGGCCAGTATGGTGGCCTGAATTTATGGTAAGGAATCCGGGGGGTATTTAAGCAGCCCACTCATCTGTGGACTTTGTCGGTTACTGTGTACAATACGAACACTCCCACCCACTTTTCAGGGCATTTCTCAAATTAATTTCTCTCCGCAAACATCTATTACTTATCTTGGGTATGCCCCCTTATTTGGTATACCGACCAGCAGGCCAGGGAACACTTCAGGTCCATTTCATGTTGTAAGTCTTATGGCAAGTTTATGTTGTTCACATCCATCCCGCCCAAAGAGCTTTGACTATATATATATATACTGTATATATATATATATATATATATATATATATATATATATATATATATATATATATATATATATATATATATATATATATATATATATATATATATATATATATATATATATATATATATATATATACCGGTATTATATATATACACACACACAACTGTATAAGATCATACATTTTCTCTTCATAGCTGTTTTGCTGTGCTATTATATGCCATATTAACATGCACAGAGCTTGCCTCTTGGAATTTAATTGATTTTAACATATTGATAGCAACTTTACTATTTGCATTCATTGCTACAGCTGTAGTCAACTGAAACCTTTGGCAGCTGGCAACACGAGAAATGAATACTGAAAAGTAGACAACTTTCTATAATCATAAAGAAAACTTAACCATGTGTTTATACAGATTTAACAATTTCTCAATAAAACTGATCAAAAATATGGAGAAAACAAGCTTTATTAGTAATTCCAAATGTTGGTGATACATTTTACATACCACAAACTGACACACAAATGGACTTTGCTTTGGTTTCCAGTTGTAACCAGTTGCCAACCGGGTCATAGTCGAATGACGGCTACAGCATGGTTGGATAACTCTGGGGTACTATGTCCTCCCAGAATCGTGCTCCCCGGGAAGTGTCTGTGAACGTCGGGTCTTCAAGACACAGTGTATCACAGATCGGGGTAAAGATCCAATGACACCAGCCCTTTACCATGTGATCACACCATCCAATGATGTTGTGATCACTTGTAAACAAATTTGAGCCAGTTTGTCCAATTTGGCTTCACCCCTCTCCTCAGGCCACTCGGTACAGCATGTGAGGGGAGGGGGGAGCCGGGTGCAGCAGCACCATGGTCTGAATCTGAAGTGCCCACAGCACTCATCTGTGCTTATCCCTGGCTCATCCATCCATGCTCCATCCATGGCTCATCCATGCTCCTTTCATAGCTCACCAATGCTCATCTATCCTCATTTACGGCTCATCCCTCCCCATCCATCCTAATTCATGGCTAATCAATCCCCATCCATGTTTAATCCATCCCCATCCGTGGCTCATTCATGCTCATCCATCCCAATCCATGTCTCATTCATCCCCAACCATGGCTCATTCATGCTCACCCATCCCCATCCATGGCTCATTCATGCTTATCCATGGCTCATCTGTGTCACATCAGTGTTCATCTGTGCCACATCAGTGTTCATCTGTGCCACATCAGTGATCATCCGTGCCACATCCATGCCACATTAGTTATCATCTGTGCCACATCCATGCGACATCAGTGATCATCTGTGCCACATCCATGTCACACCAGTGATCATCAGTGCCACATCTATGCCACATCAGTGATCATCCATGCCACATCCATGACACATACGTTATCATCCCTGCCACATCCATGCAACATCAGTGATCATCCGTGTCACATCCATGCCACATCAGTGCTTATCTGTGTCACATCCATGTCACATCAGTGCACATCCATGCCACTACTGTGCCCATCAGTGCCACAACAGTATCGATGAGTGCCTCACAAAAGTGTAATAGGTAGTCAAATTAGATTTGAAATGTAAATTTGTATAACATACATGTAATTTGTAAGCTATTTACATTGTTTTAATTGTCACATATCAGACACTGATGTTTCCCTTTGTGGCTTTAAGTACTGTTATGTATACAGATGTTTAGAGAAATAGCAAGCAATAAAGTGATAAAAGAGAAGGAAAGCATTTCTGGAGGGTGATTGCTAGCCATTTATT
Source organism: Rana kukunoris (assembly GCA_029574335.1). Classification (NCBI taxonomy): domain Eukaryota; kingdom Metazoa; phylum Chordata; class Amphibia; order Anura; family Ranidae; genus Rana; species Rana kukunoris. Next base: position 544,951,496 of record CM056049.1, read on the forward strand.
GATGCAGCTAAAAAAGTTGTCAGGAGGTAGGGTTTGCAAGGGTATCCTGCATTACCTACTAAATTAAGTGCAGTAATTTAACCTATTGGCGCTGAGCACACACAGCTATGCGACCTCTCAGTGGGCGGGCCTTATTTCAGAGCACCTGCATATGTGCATACATTAGTGCAAGAAATGCTTCTCCGAGAGAGGGCATCCTAAACACATTAAAGGGTTGGCAAGAGTTGCTCCAATGGGGTTAAAATAAGAAGACAATATAGACCATTAATGTCCAATTAGCATAACTGACCTTGTTCAGCTTGAACTATATCAAACATAAGAAGTCTCAAAAGCTATTTTGTAAGTTATACTTACTATACATGTTTTAATGATAAGTTAATATATTATTGGACTTGGTCACAAAGCAATTTATAGGCTTGGTGGGTGAGGAGAATGAAAGGAGAAAGGGATGCCACATCCATGAATGTAACAACAAATCAAAAAAGAGCAAGTGTACTTAATTGGTACCCAGAGATTATACTGTATACTGTATGTAGCGCGGTCACACTATCGTGGACTATTGATAGTGATGCAGACCTGAATCCCCACCGGAGTTCCAATTACATTTTTTACATATGTGTTTATTTTCCTTTAAAAGCAATGCATTGTGGGATTAGAGGTACCAGGAGAAACGGACTCCATTGACAATTATTAGGAATAGACTACACTTCCCACTACACTTCCCACAATGCCTTGCCCTCCTGGAGAACATGACACCGCTGCACAGCCTTATGGGAGAGGCTATTTAAAGGCGGGGAGGAGCTAGCTTCTTTCGCTTGGGACCTGCGTTCTTCCCTCTGCGGAGCAAGGGAGAGCCCTCCAGCTAAGCAGCTAGGCCTGAAGCCTAAGAGGAGATTCATCTGGAGACCAGCCATCCGGAAAGAGATAAGACCAAGTGCCTCAAGCTCATGTTACCGAGAGACCGGAGAAGACTCGCCGGCTGACGATCGTAGAAGTGGAGGATCGGATACCGGAGATCGTGTGTTGCGGAGCGGTGGTTGATTGGCGCGTGTTCATGAAAGACTCAGGCGGACTAGGCCTGCTCGGGTGAGAGGGCACCTGCCCAAGTTTCACTATTACCCCAGCTTATAAGTTAACCCCTTCCATACAGGGCATTACACCTCCTACCTGCCCAGACCAATTTTTAGTTTTCAGCGCTGTTGCACTTTGAATGATAATTGTGCGGTCATGCAACACTGTACCCAAATTAAATCTTTATGTTTTTTTCCCCCCACAAATAGAGCTTTATTTATTTTTTCCTCAGTTTAGGCTGATACGTATTCTTCTACATATTTTTGGTAAAAAAAAATCGCAATAATCGTATATTGATTGGTTTGCGCAAAAGTTATAGCGTCTACAAAATAGGTAATAGATTTAAGGCATTTCTATTTTATAATTTTTTTAATAGTTATGGCAGCCATCCGCAATTTTCTAGTATGACCGTGACATTGCGGAGGACACATCGGACACTTTTGACACGTTTTTGGGACCATTCACATTTATACAGCAATTAGTGCTATAAATATGCATTGATTACTGTGTAAATGTGACTGGCAGGGAAGGGGTTAACACTAGGGGGCGCTGAAAGGGTTAAAATGTTCCCTAAAGTGTGTTCTAACTGTAGGGGGGAGGGGACTATTAAGGGGAGGAGACCAATGTGTGTTCCTCTGTACTGGGAACACACATCGGTCTCCTCACCACTGACAGGAGGTGGATGTGTGTGTTTACACACACAGATCCACACTCCTGCCGTGATCACCGACAATCGCGGGTGCCCGGCGGAAATTGCGCTCGCCCTAGATCGCCGGGAACAAAGGACGTCATATGACGTCCACCCGGATCGAGGGAGGGTTTTCGCCGGCGTCATTTTACAATGCGCTGGTAGGGAAAGGGTTAATGACACTGTATAAGCCAGAGCCTCATGTTGTTCACTGATTTAGCTGAGAGGCCCAGCATCTGAAAGTTACGCTAGCAGAGTTGACTGACGCTGACTGGATGATCGGCCCATGAGCATTTGTATTCATTATACCCCTTTGACTGAGTCAAATTCTTTCTTTTGGATTACAATTTAATTAAGTGTACCAACGTTTTAAACATAGACTTCATCCTTGAGGAACAATCCTGAAGCTATTACAACCAGGCCTGGCCAAGGGTTTATGCACTTGTGTTTATTGAAATTGCCCACTAGGGGAAGCTTGCGAGCATAGATTACTTACAGTTACTTATAGACTCATTTGTATTAATCTTTTAGGGTTCGTTTTGCTGACTACTGCAGGGACGCTTGCAGAGTCATTCTCATACAAATGTTTATGTGTATTCAACTTGTTGTTCAACCTCTTTTACCCTTCTTACTATAAAGCAAGTGAAGTTACCTCTTTTATTTTACTAACTGTGTGAGGTGTGTTTACTCATTGGGAGCTACTGTACCATCCAGTCCGGTCTATTGTGATATACTCTTATGTATACTCTTATATGGTCACTTATTTACACTTTTATTATTTATAATTATTGTTGCCATTTCTTGATTTAGTTAATTTTCATACATTTGGTATTCACCATCATTATGGCCATTTTCACGTCCTTACACATTTGTTTGTGGTTATAGTTCACACTATATTTGTACTCAGCGCAGCATTTTTCCCTCTTATTCAAATCTGTATAGCCTGCTGCCCTTGCCTGTAAAAAATCACTGGTGGCTACGGAGGGATCAACCGCAGAGGCACCTCTGCCAGATCACCCCCCTGTATCCTGTGTGAAAAGGATTTAAGGCAGCCTACATCCACATATGATATGTGGTTAGTTCTCCAAGATGTTCGGAACAACATACCTGATAAGTTCCTTCAAAAAACGGTGTTCAAGTGTACCTAGAAGAATTTAAAAAAAAAACAATGCTGTTTTGAAAGCAAAGGGTGGTCACACCAAATATTGATTTGATTTGGATTTCTCTTCTGTTTATTTACTTTCTATTTTGTTAATTGATAAAAATAAACTATTGACACTTCTATTTCTGAAAGAATTCTTCATTTACAGCATTCTTTCACACCTGCCTAATACTTTTGCACGGTACTATACCTCTGCACCTCATTCTCTAAACATCACTGGAGAAAATGTTTCATTTTCACACATAAAGTGTATGGTACCCGACCGCCGTGGATCTAGATCATATATACCCCTGATCTAGTATATGTTGGAGATACTATGAAGATGATGGTTCCCATCCTATATGGTGGGGATGCTGTCTGATCTCACCATTTTAGCAAAAAATATTCAACTCTTATAACTGTATAAGGGGAGATTTCCTAAAACTGGTGTACACAGAATCTAGTGCAGCTGTGCATAGTAACAATACGTTTCTAGGTTTTATTGTCAAAGCTTAACTAAACACGCTGAAGCTGATTGGATACTATGAACAGCAGCACACGATTCTGTGCGCATTATGTGTATTTCTGATGTCCAGGCTTTAGCAGCAGTTGCCCTTTTGTCGATGATTCCAGGGTAAAAATCAAAGGTTAAAAATGTCATCCTACAGCACTGTCTGTTAGCTTTCCAAGTCACTATCTCCTATCACTGGAAAACAACCTTTTCCCCTCACCTCTTGGAATGGGCTCAGATACTCAACAACATCATGGCAATGGCAACTATGGTAAGTTAAGACAGTCCTGATTCTAAAAGATTTTGAACCACATGGACCTGTTAGTGGTCCTATAGTAAGTCCTGGATTCACACTAACTTGTCCACCTCTACCTATATTTATGGATTTCTCAGCAACAATGTACCCCAGTGAATACCCTCCCCACAGCACTAATATCATCAGCCTTGTTGGAATCTCTCATTGAGAGAACACTAGATGACATTTTACTTACACCACTGGGAGATCTGGAAGCTATACAAGCCATTCTGAGCTTCTAGGCAAAAATTTCCCCTAAAAATCCCCTAGACTTTTCTACTAATGGCCACTTGCTCCAAAATGTTATCCAGGGGTTGGCACAAACAGCTACCCAAATTACATCTATCATCCAGGCCGACCTACAAAACCTTGGCACCAGGATTAAAGCAATATAACTAAAAGTGGACCAAACTGTGGCTAGGGCCAATCAGAACATTGCACGCATACATGATCTACAAGATTAGTTGGAAACTGCCCTCTCTAAAATTGAACGATCTGGAAAACAGGTCCAGGACTTTTGCATTAGGGGCCTGCCAGAATCTATTAAAGATGTCCACACAATAGTACATTCCTTCATAAAAGATCTCTTTCCAGATATCGCAGAACATCGCCTCGAGCTGGACAGAGCTTACAGAGCCTCGTAACCACCCCATCCTGATGGAATTTCTAGAGATATAGTGGGATCTGCTTCAGTTCCATATAGGTATCAGGTTTCATGCAGGGGATGAGCTGACAGGAAGTAATAGCTGCCAGCTTGGTCAATTACAAAGGGTCTATTTGTAAAAAAAAAAAGTGCTTTACAAATGTCTCAACATGTGTGCAAGTAAGAAATATTACCCATAATGTTTGTAATATGTGTGTTATATGAAGGTAAGTCATTGTCTTTTGCTGGGTGATATATCCCCATAACTGTGGGTTTTACAGAGTGTATTCATTGTCAATTAGATTTAGTGGGAATTTCAGAGACCTGGTTCAATAGCTCTCATGATTGGCTGGCAACCATTCAAGGGTATTACCTATATCGCAGGGACATGGAGGGTAAAAAAAAGGGGAGTGGTATGCCTCTATATCAACAATGATATACAGGGATGTGAGGGATGTGAGGCATTACATCACTAATGGAGCAAGGTGAGAAGTAGGGTTACACAGGGAGGAAACCAGGGAGAAATGAATACTAAAAGTATGCTATAGGCCCCCTAACCTGAGAGAGGAGGGGGGAATGGACCTCCTATCACAGTTTTTATTTTATTTTATAACTTTAATTATCCAGACATAGACTGGGCGGAAGGAACCACACTTTCATCTAATGCTCACCATTTCCTAAATGTCTTACAGGACAATATGATGTGTCAGATGGTAAATGCACCAACAAGAAACAATGCGTTGCTTGACCTACTGATTACTAACAATACGGACTTGATCGCAGATTTAGAAATATGGTGTAACTTAGGAAACAATTTGTTTCAGCATAAATCACACAATTAGGAAACATAAGGGGAATACAAAGACACTGAATTTCAAAAGAACCAACTTCAAGAAACTACGCTTGTTTATGGGCACATTAAATAAAGACATTAACCAGTAGACATGTGCAGACTGGAATATTTTGTTTTGTTTTTTCGTTTTGGTTTGGAAAATAAATTTATTTAGTTACTCCCGAAAATCGTTTTGATTTATTTTCTTTTTCGTTGGGGAATAGCTTTCGTCCGAAAATCCAATAATACTTGGTTTCTGTCGATTGGTCAAAAAAAATATTTGACGGAACGTCGAATCTATTTGGTTGCTGTCGAATGGTCAAAGAGTACTCGACGGAACGTCAAATTTTTACACCGAATCGTACATTTCCATTCGAATATTCCGCCTACAAGAATTCTAATGTTGTATGACTAGTATACAAGCCATTCTGAGCTTCTAGGCAAAAATTTCCCCTAAAAATCCCCTAGACTTTTCTACTAATGGCCACTTGCTCCAAAATGTTATCCGGGGGTTGGCACAAACAGCTACCCAAATTACATCTATCATCCAGGCCGACCTACAAAACCTTGGCACCAGGATTAAAGCAATATAACTAAAAGTGGACCAAACTGTGGCTAGGGCCAATCAGAACATTGCAGGCATACATGATCTACAAGATTAGTTTTGGAAAACCCCATCACATTAACAGAATTACAAGATGCAGTAAAATCGCTAAAGGCGAGCAAAAGCCCGGGCCCTGGCGGGTTTACTGCACAATATTACAAAACTTTCCTACATATACTTTCTTCTCCCTTACTGAAAGCTTTGAACTATCTGGCTAAAAACAAACATAATTCCAGCTCATTACTTACAGCACACATTACGGTAATCCCCAAGCCCAAAAAATATGGCGGACACTTCGGACAATTTTGACACATTTTTGGGACAATTGTCATTTAAATTGCATTGTTTACTGTGGAAATGACAGTTGCAGTTTGGGAGTTAACCACAGGTGGCGCTGTAGGGAATGTGTGCCCTAATGTGTGTGTTTACAACTGTAGGGGGGTGTGGCTGTAGGTGTGACGTCATCGATCGCGTCCCCCTATTACAGGGATGACGCGATCGATGCTCCGGCCACAGAGAAGCACGGGGAAGCCGTGTGTACACACGGCTCTCCCCGTTCTTCCGCTCCAGGGACGGATCGCCGCACTGCAGCGGCGATCGGGTCCGCGAATCCCGCGGTCCCGGTCCTGGAGCTTCGGACCGGGTCGCGGGCGCGCGCCCGCGGGGCGCGCGCCCGCGACCCACGGCTGGGTACTAAAACCAACGTATATATACGTTGATGTGCCCAGCCGTGCCATTCTGCCGACGTAAATGTGCAGTAGGCGGTCCTTAAGTGGTTAATATATCCCTCAATACCAATGTTTATGATTCCCTGAAGAGTAACCATAATTTTCAATGGGAGCATAAAAGCCTCAAATACTTAGGGATAAAACTGACCCCGACTATGGATGCTATATATAATGCAAATTTTAAACCCCTCTTACAATCCATTATCAACGACTTACATATATGGTCCCCAAAAACTTTCTTGTGGTTTGGTAGGGCATCTATATTAAAAATTACTGTGTTACCGAGACTGCTGTACCACTTCAATGCCTTGCCAATCAAATTACATACTTCCTTCTTCTCCAGACTCCGTGGCGCTCAACTGAAATTCCTATGGGCTGGGAAGAAACCGAGACTTAGATTTTTTTTTTTACAGCTTACTCTTCCTAAACATAAAGGAGGTATTGGCCTCCCGGACTTTAGGAAATATTACGTTGCCGCCCACATCACCAGACTCATAGATTGGCACTGCCACAAATCGTCCAAGGACTGGGTTCAACTGGAGACAAACCAATACACTAAACTTATTATCTTCCACCCATGGTCCACTACCTCAAAACTGATGGGTAGAATTTCCCACCCACTAGTGGCCGCCACATTGGCAATTTGGCATAGCGTAGCCTCGACTCACAGTTTAGCATCTATACCAGGTCCTCTGACCCCAAATACAGACAATCCGGACTTCCCACCGGGCCTGGGCGTTAGGTTCCCCCAAATCCTCACTAACCACACAAAAACTCCTCGCCACTCATTGTCTTTCGGGAAACAGGATAAAAACTTTTCACACGTTAAAATCGGAACTGAAGGAGGCCTTTCCCGGTTTCTGGTTCTATCTTCAGATACAAAATTTCTTAATAAATAGTAAACATAAAAAGGAGTACTGCAAGACCCCTACACAGCTTGAGCGAATTTGCCTAAAGGGCTCCCCGGTTCTTAAAACGACCGCGATGGCCTACTCGTGGCTGTGTCAGCCTCAGAATCAATCACAGAATAGACTCAAAGCCCAATGGGAAAGTGAACTAAATGTAACATTGTCCGATGAACAGTGGGACAGAGCCAATATATTTGCACATAAATGTTCCCTCAGTTCAAGATTTCAGGAAATATCTTACAAGATTCTCACACGCTGGTATATTACCCCCTTAAAAACTAAGAGGTGGATGCCTGCCGCCTCAGACACCTGTTGGCGCTGCAAAAGAGAAATCGGATCCCTTACACATATATGGTGGTCTTGTCCCCTGTTACGGGATTATTGGTCCCAAATTAAGCACTGGATCAAGTTCATTACAGATACATGTATCCCACTAGATGCAGCTGCCTGCCTACTTCATGTTAACGATCTGTCAATCAGAAACTACAAAAACTCACTCACTAGGCACTTATTAACAGCAGCGAAAACATTAATCCCTCTATACTGGAAGAAGACTAAATACCCTTCAGTTAAAGAATGGCTAGATAGAGTACAATATATTTACAAAATAGACGAGCTAGTTTCCATGAAGAGAGAAAGCTCGTTGACCTTCAATAACACTTGGCAACCATGGGTTATATTCAAATATTCCAATCATTATCAGCGGTTAATGGCTTAAATTTGACCACGATTTCCTACAGGTTGTAACAAAAGTACTTTATTGTATTGCTTGCCTGATACCTCATGTTGTATTACCTGGCTTGTATAATGTACAATGACAAATATATGTACAGGACTTCTGATTTGACTCTACTTGAACAGGACTATTGCTCTCTGTTGTATAAGATTTCTGTATTTGATGCACCCCCCCCCCCTTTTTTTTCCCTCTTCTCCTTTCTTTCCTCCTTCTTCCTCGCCCTAACTCCAATCCATTATCCCTTACCTTTCTCCCTTCTTTCCCTCTTCGTTCTTCAATATTTCCTGATTCTCTCCTTTACAGTTCTTATAAGCTCATCTTTGACAAGAGAAAGGGGTCCTGCCCAGATTATAATTACATATACAGTGATACGACCGCTACACTTCTTTTGTATATTTGCATGGTTATTCTATGGATTACTTGTTATAATCCTCTTTTCACGCTGTAATGTGCATTGTCTATTTTCTGTTGCTCCAATAAACTTTGATTGTGATAAAAAAAAGAAAAAAAAAAGGACCAAGATATATCCCTGGGAACTACCGACCAGTTAGTCCAACATGAATAGTATGCAAGCTCCTTGAAGGGATAATAAGGGGCTATATACAAGATTTTAGTAAATAAAATGGTGTAATTAGCAGTAATCTGCATGGATACATAAAAAATTGTTCTTGCCAAAGAAATCGACTAACCTTCTATGAGGAGGTGAGCTGCCAAGGTTAGATGAAGGAAGGCCCATAGACAAAGTGTATCTAGATTTTGCAAAGGAATTTGATACAGTTTCCCACAAACTTTTAAGATACAAGTCAAGGTCTATATATATAAAGAAAGCAGTGCAGCGCAAACCTAAATTCAAATGATAGTAAATATGCTAATAAAAGTGAAAATGAAAACCAAAAAAGGAAAAAATAGTCCAAAATGGTAAACAACATGAGAAATAAATCCTGCGACCAGATAATAAGAGTATCTTCACCACGTGACTGGAAAACCAATTCAGAGTGTGATCCCTTCACCAGTAAAGAGGGGTACTCTCACCTCACAGAAAGACCTTTGTTTTACCAAAGGTCTAATGAGCTTAGATCAATGGTGGAAATCCGGATGGCTCAGGGGTGTATACTATTCAGCTGTAGGACCCGGAGATGTATAAGTATCCTGAGATCAGCGGTGTCCCTGCTCTAGGTCTGTCGGCATAGACCAAAGGGTGATTAACTGTCTACAAGGGTGAGTTCAGAGGGTAATGATAAATGGGAAGTACTCAGAATGGTCCAATGTGGAAAATACTAAGCTAAGCAGGGCAATAGCTTCTCCGGAGAACATGGAAACCTTGCAAGAAGATCTGAACAAATTAAAGAGGTTGGCAACTATATGGCAAATGAGGTTTAATGTGGAAAATTTTTAAATAATGCATTTAGGTGGCAAAAACATTGCAATATACTCACTAGGGGGAGAATCTCTGGGGGAATCTAAGGTGGCAAAGCACCTGGGGATCCTAGTAGATTACAGGCTCACCAAGGGCATGTAATGCCAAGCTGCTGCAAGCAAAGCCAATAGAATATTGGCATGCATTAAAAAGAGAATTAACTCCAGAGATAGAAATATAGTTCTCCCATTCTACAAGACCCTGATCCGGCCACACATGGAGTATGCCGTCCAGTTCTGGGCTATAGTCCTCAGGAAGGATGTGCTGGAAATGGAAAGAGTACAGAGAAGGGAAACAAATCTAGTAAAGGGACTGGAGGATCTTAGTAATGAGAAAACATTACAAGCACTAGATATGTGCATTCCCGTTCGTACGAATGTTATTTTCGTACAAAAATGTTCATTTTCGTACCCGCAGGATAATGTGTACATACGAAAAAATTAAGTATACGAATGAGCCGCATAACGAACAACCGCAAATACGAACGAATGATCCGACGAACAAAAACGACAAAACAAAAACGGCAAAAGAACAAAAATTACATCTATAACAAAAAATGTACATTCTGTATTTTGTTTGAATCCTTTTTCTGTTTGTTTTCAGTCCTATGTTCATTGTTCATATGACATCTATAACAAAAGATTTGCATGCTGTATTTTGTTTCAATCCTTTTTCTGTTTGTTTTCCGTCCTACAGTGGTTGACTGTCGCCCTTTCTCGGCGAGATTGAGCACTTGCGAGCCCCATCGCGGGAGCCAGCGCCGAGCAGGCTTGCCGCGATGGAGACAAAGCAGTCATAGAAGCGACGGGGATCCGACGCGGATTCCCGCCAATTCTACACGTGGGCGGAGTTTGTTATGAATCCTGAGAAGGAAGTCCCCGCCGGATTTTAAATAAAAATCCGGCATGGGTTCCCCCCTCAGGAGCATAACGGGCCCTTAGGTCTGGTATGGGTTGTAAGGAGACCCCCCCTACGCCGAAAAAACGGCGTGGGGGTCCCCCCACAATCCATACCAGACCCGTATCCAAAGCACGCCGGCCGGCCGGTCAGGAGGGGAGTGGGGGGCGAGCGAGCGCCCCCCCCCCTCCTGAGCCATACCGGGCAGCATGCCCTCAACATGGGGGGGTCAGGTGCTCTGGGGCAGGGGGCGCACTGCGGCCCCCCACCCCAGAGCACCCTGTCCCCATGTTGATGAGGACAGGGCCCCTTCCCGACAACCCTGGCCGTTGGTTGTCGGGGTATGCGGGCGGGAGGCTTATCGGAATCTGGAAGCCCCCTTTAATAAGGGGGCCCCCAGATACAGGCCTCCACCCTGAGTGAATGAGTATGGGGTACATTGTACCCCTACCCATTCACCTGCAAGAAAAGTGTAAACACAAATAAACCACACAGTGTATTGAAATATTTTATTAGTTGGCCGCCGGGGGGGTGTGTATGATCGCTTTTATAAAAGCGCCCCCCTCCGGCGGGCTTCTGCGGGGGGGTGGGTGCCGCTGTTCTTCACCGCCGCCTGGTTCTCTTCCGCCGCCGGGGGGGCGCTTTGATAAAAGCGCCCACCACCCGGCGGGCTTCCTTCGACATCTTCGGCGGCGGGGGGGTCTTCTCCCACTCTCAGGGGTCTTCTCCCACTCTCCGGGGTCTTCTCCGGCTCTCCGGGGTCTTCTCCGCTCTCCGGGGGTCTTCTTCTTCTTCAGGACTCGCCGCCGCTATCTTCGTGTTAGCTCAATTACTGGCGGCGGCGAGTCCCCTCTTCTGTGACGTCTTCTTCTTCTTCTCTTCTCCAGATGTTGACGCGACGCTTCCTTCCGCTGTTATGGCTGGCGCGCGGCTCGCAGCGAGTTATATAGGTCTGTCTTGTGACGTCGCAGTCCCATCATGCTCCGGTAGGTAGCACGTGGTACCTACCAGAGCATGATGGGACTGCGACGTCACAAGACAGGCCTATATAACTCGCTGCGAGCCGCGCGCCAGCCATAACAGCGGAAGGAAGCGTCACGTCAACATCTGGAGAAGAGAAGAAGAAGAAGACATCACAGAAGAGGGGACTCGCCGCCGCCAGTAATTGAGCTAACACGAAGATAGAGGCGGCGAGTCCTGAAGAAGAAGAAGACCCCCGGAGAGCGGAGAAGACCCCCGGAGAGCCGGAGAAGACCCCGGAGAGTGGGAGAAGACCCCTGAGAGTGGGAGAAGACCCCCCCGCCGCCAAAGATGTCGAAGGAAGCCCGCCGGGTGGTGGGCGCTTTTATCAAAGCGCCCCCCCCGGCGGCGGAAGAGAACCAGACGGCGGTGAAGAACAGCGGCACCCACCCCCCGCAGAAGCCCGCCGGAGGGGGGCGCTTTTATAAAAGCGATCATACACACCCCCCCCGGCGGCCAACTAATAAAATATTTCAATACACTGTGTGGTTTATTTGTGTTTACACTTTTCTTGCAGGTGAATGGGTAGGGGTACAATGTACCCCATACTCATTCACTCAGGGTGGGGGGCTGGTATCTGGGGGCCCCCTTATTAAAGGGGGCTTCCAGATTCTGATAAGCCTCCCGCCCGCATACCCCGACAACCAACGGCCAGGGTTGTCGGGAAGGGGCCCTGTCCTCATCAACATGGGGACAGGGTGCTCTGGGGTGGGGGGCCGCAGTGCGCCCCCTGCCCCAGAGCACCTGACCCCCCCATGTTGAGGGCATGCTGCCCGGTACGGCTCAGGAGGGGGGGGGGGGCGCTCGCTCCCCCCCCACTCCCCCCCTGACCGGCCGGCCGGCGTGCTTTGGATACGGGTCTGGTATGGATTGTGGGGGGACCCCCATGCCGTTTTTTCGGCGTAGGGGGGGTCTCCTTACAACCCATACCAGACCTAAGGGCCCGTTATGCTCCTGAGGGGGGAACCAATGCCGGATTTTTATTTAAAATCCGGCGGGGACTTCCTTCTCAGGATTCATAACAAACTCCGCCCACGTGTAGAATTGGCGGGAATCCGCGTCGGATCCCCGTCGCTTCTATGACGCACTCGCTGGAATGTGCTTTTACTATTCCAGCGAGTGCGAGATGTCGGCAGCCTGTCGCCGAGAATCAGCGCGATGCTGTCGTGCTATAAACACATTCTCGGCGGCAGGCACTGTATGTTCATTGTTCATATGACATCTATAACAAAAGATTTGCATTTTGTATTTTGTTTCAATACTTTTTCTGTTTGTTTTCAGTCCTATGTTCATTGTTCATATGACATCAATAACAAAAGATTTGCATGCTGTATTGTGTTTCAATCCTTTTTCTGTTTGTTTTCAGTCCTATGTTCATTGTTCATATGACATCTATAACAAAAGATTTGCATGCTGTATTTTGTTTCAATCCTTTTTCTGTTTGTTTTCAGTCCTATGTTCATTGTTCATATGACATCTATAACAAAAGATTTGCATGCTGTATTGTGTTTCAATCCTTTTTCTGTTTGTTTTTAGTCCTATGTTCATTGTTCATATGACATCTATAACAAAAGATTTGCATGCTGTATTTTGTTTCAATCCTTTTTCTGTTTGTTTTCAGTCCTATGTTCATTGTTCATATGACATCTATAACAAAAGATTTGCATGCTGTATTTTGAATCCAAAATACGAACAGAAAAAAGGAATTTAAAATACAGAATGCACATCTTTTGTTATAGATGTCATATGAACATACGACTGAAAATAGCAAAAGAAAAGGGTTTCAAGATACTGCAAATCATTGACGAAAATTCACGAAAATTATTGTCTAACAAGTAACGAACATGAATTAAACAGAATAACGAACCATCCCGCATGTACGAAAATAAAACAGTAACAAAAATACGAAACGATCGGAATACGAAAAAATCGCGTCATACGAAAAACGAACGGGAACAAACAGGAAAACGGGCGTCTTACGAAAAACGAACCAAAAACGAAAAAATGGAACGATACGAAACAGAACAAAAAAAAATGAATTTTTTTTCTGTGCACATGTCTAACAAGCACTGAACTTTTTCTCGCTTGAGAAGAGACTCTTGAGATGCTTGAGAGGGGATATGATTTCAATATACAAATACCATACTGGTGACCCCACAATAGGGATACAACTTTTTAGTGAAAGGGCATTTAATTACTTCCCCCCTGGCCTATAGCAGAATAATGTTCAGGTGGTGGTTATGTTATCCTGACTGGACATCATATGATGTCTTTCAGGGTAAAATGCCGGTGTACGCCTGCAGGGCACGCAGTGCGGCGATCGGTGGTGCTGTGTGTTAGTCTGACACACTGCATCTCTGATCGTGTTATGGGGCCTCTGACAGAGGCTCCTTACCACATGATTAGCTGTGACCAATCACAGCTGATCATTGTGTGAACCAGGAAGTGCCGTTAAACCGCTTTCCTCAGTTCGCGCTGACAGGGAGAGCGATCAGCGAGTCTCCCTGTCAGATGGGGGGTCTGTGCTCATAATCAGCACATTGGTTCTCATCACAGCCCCCACCATGTGCCTATTAGCTGTCAATCAGTGCACATCAAAAAGTCTGTCAGTGGCAATCAGTGCCCATATCTGTGCCAATCAGTACCTATAAGCATGCCATCAGTAAAGCCTGTCAGTGCCCTTCAGATGCCAATCAGTAATGCCTGTCAGTAGTTCCTCATCATTGCTGCCTATCCAGTGCCATATAACAGTGCCGTGAGTGCCATCCATTAGTGCCGCCTATCAGTGCCCATTAGTGCCACCTATCAGTGCTGCATATCAGTGCCCATCAGTGCTGCATATCAGTGTAGCCTATCAGTGACCATCAGTGCAGCATATAAGTGCCCCTATCAGTGCCCATCAATTTTACATATCGGTGTCTCCTCATTGGTGCCCATCAGTGCCACCATATCAGTCCTGCCTCATCAGTGCCAATTAGTGCAGCCTCATCAGTGTTCGTCAGTGAAAGGAGAACACAATATGTTATAACAGGAACAAAGAAAAAAAAGAAAAATATTGGTCCTTTTTCATTTTTTTAGCAAAAAAATGAAACCCATAGAGGTGATCAAATACCACCTAAAGAAAGCTCTATTAGTGGGAAGAAAATGATACAAATGTTGTTTGGGTACAGTGTTGTATGACCATGCAATTGTCCTTCAAAGTGCATCAGCACTGAAAGCTGAAAATTCACTAAAATGAGAGGGAAAGTGATTTAACTGGAAACAGCGTAGAGCAGGGGTCTCAAACTGGTGGTGCTCCAGCTGTTGCAAAAGTCCCATCATGCCTCTGCCTGTAGGAGTCATGCTTGTAACTCTCAGGCCTCGTACACACGAGGCAATAGATTTGTTCAAAACGGTCTGTCCGACCAATTTGAACAAATCTGTCTGTTTGGATTTTGGTTTGCTCGCGTGTACACACGAGCAAACCAAAATCCCCGCCAGCAGACGGCACGCTGACGTGTCGGTGACGTGGCGGTGACATTGACGCCGCCACGTCACCGCACCAGGAAGTAAAACACTTCCGCGCATGCACCGAATCCATTCGGCTCCGGTGCGAGACGACATGTCTGCTGGTAAGTGTACTAACCAGCAGACATGTCGGGCGGACGGGTTCCCACCCGATAGATTTCAAAGCATGCTTTGAAATCTGTCGGGTGGCCAAATCCGTCGGCTCGCCCGTACACACAATCGAATCTGTCTGCTGGGACGGTCTAGCAGACCGTTTCCAGCAGACAGATTTGATCGTGTGTACGCGGCCTCAGTCTTGCAATGCCTCATACAGTAGGAACCTGTAGTTTTGCAACAGCTGGAGCACTGCCAGTTTGAGACTATTGGCATAGAGGTATCTTCATGGTAAGAGCGGTAAGAATGTGGAATTATCTTCCACAAGCTGTGGTTGCAGCAGGGAGCATAGATAATTAACCACTTCCTTACTGGGCACATATACCCCTTCCTGACCAGGTGAAATTTCAGCTTGTGGCACTGCATCACTTTAACTGACAATTGCGCGGTCGTCCAACGTGGCTCCCAAACAAAATTGACGTCCGTTTTTCCCCACAAATAGAGCTTTCTTTTGGTGGTATTTGATCGCCTCTGCGGTTTTAATTTTTTTGCGCTATAAACAAAAATAGAGCAACAATTTTGAAAAAAAAAACAATAGGGCAGATTCACAGAGAATTAGATTATCGTAGCGTTTCCGAAATACACTACGCCGCCGTATTTTACCTGGCTCTACGTGGAATCCAGGTAGATTTTGTCCAGTAAACAACGGCGGCGTAGTGTATTTCTCCCGTCGCAATCCATCTACGCGAGTAGGGGGCGTGAAGGATTTAAAATAGGCGCGTTCCCGCGGCGATCGAACTGCGCATGCTCCGTTCGCAAATTTCCCGCCGTGCATTGCGCGAAATCACGTCGTTACGTCATTCGTTGTTTGAGTAGCGTCGTTTACGGACATTTCTATTCCCGAACGAGTTACGTAAAAAAAAATAAAAAATTAAATTTGACGCGGGAACGACGGCCATACTTAACATGGGCTACGCACCGTTAGACCAGCAAAAAGCTGGTCTAACAGTACGTAAAAAAAAACAGACGTAAGCGATTGCGAAGACCGCTCGTATCTTCGTGGATCGCCGTAAAAACACATTTGCATATCCTGACGCATCAAAACGACGCAAACTCCTCCCAGCGGCCGCCAAAAATATCGCAGCGTAGATCCGAAGGCTTACGAAGACGTAAGCCTCTCGGATCGAAGCCCGAAGCCGCCGTATCATGGTTTGAGGATTCAAACTAGTGATACGGCGCTCGAAATTTGAAATTACTCCTGTCTAACACCAGTTAGACAGGCGTAATTGCTCTGTGAATCTGGGCCAATATTTTTTACTTGTTGCTGTAATAAATAGCCCATTTTTTTAAAAAAAAACTTTTTTTTTCTCAGTCTAGGCGATGCGTATTCTTCTACATATTTTCGGTAATAAAAAAAAAAAAAGCAATAAGCGTCTGGTTTGAGCAAAAGTTATTGCGCTTACAAAATAGGGGACAGAATTTTTTTTTTTTATTATTATTATTATTTTTTACTACTAATGGCGGCGATCAGCATTTTTTTTGTGACTGCGACATTATGGTGGAGACA
This sequence comes from Rana kukunoris, assembly GCA_029574335.1. Classification (NCBI taxonomy): domain Eukaryota; kingdom Metazoa; phylum Chordata; class Amphibia; order Anura; family Ranidae; genus Rana; species Rana kukunoris. The sequence goes on from CM056049.1 coordinate 544,968,154, forward strand.
TCGGACACTTTTGACACATTTTTGGCGCCATTCGCGTTTATACAGCGATCCGTGCTATAAATATGCACTAATTACTGTATAAATGTGACTGGCATTGAAGGGGTTAACACTGGGGGGTGAGAAAGGGGTTAATGTGTACCCTGAATTGTGTTCTAACTGTGGGGGAGGGGGGGTGACTGGGGGAGGTGACCGATGCTGTGTCCCTATGTACAAGTGACACAGATTGGTCTCCTTTCTCCCCTGAGGCCTTGTACACACAAGGGAATTTATCCGATGGGAACGGTCCGACGGACCGTTCCCATCGGATCTGTCCGCTGGATTGCTTTGATCCGATGGCTGTACACACCATCGGATCAAATTCCCCACCGGCGGACAGCGCGGTGACGCGGCGGTGACGTTGACGCCGCCACGTGACCGCTAAGTCACCGCACCAGGAAGTAAACACTTCCGCGCGCATTCGTCGGATCCATTCACAGGATACGACACATGTGCGGGCAGATATGTCTGCTGGTTTGCCGTACTAACCAGCGGACATATCTGACGGACAGCTCTCCGGCGGAAAAATTCCAAAGCATGCTTTGGAGGAATCCGGCCAAAACGGTCTGTTTGCCCCTACACACGAGCGGATTTTTCGGCTGAAATGGTCCATCGGACCATGTTCAGCGGAAATATTCCCTCGTGTGTACAAGGCCTGACAGGACATGGATCTCTGTGTTTACACACAGAGATCCACGTCTTGTCCCTGTAGCCGCCAATCCCGAGTGCCTGGCGGACATCACGGCCACCAGGCACGCGCATCGGCATGTCAGCATGTCAGTGGCCTGGCCAGTTAGAGATTTAGAACCACCCTTTGGCCGTACAAAGTCGTACGGCCGTCGGGTAGTGGTTAAAACAAAAACTATTAGATAAGCACCTAAACTACCAAAACATACAATGTCTTATTTACATAAAAGTGCACACACACAGGTTGATCTTGATGGACGTGTGCCTTTTTTCAACCTTACCAACTATGTCATTCTGGCAACTATAAGGGTCTAATACCTTTATTGGCCAATAAGTTGGTACTGTAGGTAAAGAACATCACCCAAGCTGATTTATGAAACACTTTCAGATTATATCATTAAAGTGTATTCTTGTTCTTGGAAGTATGGAAGCAATCATTGTTATCATAATCATTATCATGTGGGGCTAGCCTTCTATAAATGTACGCTCAAAATTTTTAAATGACTCCTTTTACAAACCTTAAAATCCTAACACAACAGGTAGCACAAAATTTTATTTATGTATATTTATTTACATATAACATTATTTATTTGATCATACAATTAAATATCACAGTTACATGAGCATTATGTCACCAATTGTCTATTATGTAATATAAAACACAAGAAGTTTTGTGTCTATATGCACAAAAGAATATATTTTTTCCTCAGTTCAATGAAGATATAAGACAGTTGGGATTTGCATACGTAATGTCCTGCTAGGAAAGTAAGCTGTAAGTATTGAGAACCTGACATTTTGCTCTAATTGCCCTTCAAATGTGTAAATCTATTGCCTTCTATACCTGTTTATCTAAAGGCTAATGAATATCTGGAAAAAGGGTTTTGACTTTTTCACATGGATTTAAATCCTCACAAATTTATGTCAGAGTCTCTGAACACCTTTGAAAAGCCTTTTTTTTATTTTACTTTTACATAAACATCCAGCCAGACAGACTAAGATACAGTATACATGAATGTGACCACCAGCTGTCTTTCAGGAAAAAAAAGCAGAGCCTGGGAAATATAAAATGAATACAGTGCAGCAGGACCATTTTCATTCGTAAAAGAGGGAAAAATAACTGGCAGGCAAGACAGAGGGATTTAAACAATGCAATAAAATGCCAGACAATATAAAGAAACAAATCTTTGGATATGCAAGCGATGGGATTGCGACGCAACGTTTAAAATATTTATTTTGCTGCTAGGTAATCATGCACATAGGAGAAGACTTATTTATTCTTTGAGAGACATTTCTTACACATGAGACTTTGTGACTCTTATTTCCAATTGTCTGTTATTATTCTGTCAGAGACAATAATCTCAAGAAGCACTGATTCATTTTAAAACAATTTGCAAGTGCATTATATAAGAACTTTTTGCCTGCAAAAAAATAAATAAAATAAAAATAGGCCCAAGGTAAAATGTCAATTACGATCAGAATATTTTCTCAGCAAGTATGGTAAAGGAATAGTTTGTTTTCTTCTGAAAGGATTTAAATGCATATAACTATGCAACTGTTTCCACACTGATAATTATCATTTAATTACTTTTCGCATAAATTATGTGAAGAGGCAGTAAAATGTAAAAATAGCCACATTAAAAAAATAAGATAAAATACTTGGTCCAATACAGATGGTTTTATCTAATTTGGGAAATTAATACATGTCTATGTACAGCAGCAGATGCTTCTAAATCTCAAGAGAAATGTGTCCCATGAAGAGAAGACAACCCAGTCCTCCAAAATGTGTTGCCTATGATCATTATAAACTGTCACAAAACAGGGATTAAAGAGGTTATTATTGCTCTACCAGATTAAGTTTTTAAGGTGTTAATACTGGCACTTTTCACCTATCTGCACAAATCTCAGGATAAGTAGTGATCAGACAATTTAAAAAACCTGTACAGTTCTGCAGTAAGAAATGGAATGTTGAAACTGTCTCCTCTCGTCTTTACTTGCTTAAGATGCACACTCAAGTCCTGAGCAAGCCAAACTTCCGTGCTGGTGTCAAAAATTCTACGATGGATCATGCCTAAAAATTCAAGCACTGAGATTCAAGTATTGTTGTGATGATGTGTTCATTTCCAGGCTGTAAAAAGGTTAATGACAATGCAGTGTTTTTTCTGTTGTTGACGCTTATGTTACTTTTCTAGGATTGAGTTCATGTGTATTTAGCTATCCAAACAAATAGCTTTTCAGTACTTTTCTTTCTGCTCCCTTTGATTCACTTGTGTCTGTCTTTAGTGGACACGAAAATTTTTAAATGTTACCTTTCAATACATTTTTTTTTAACTTTTTGATGCATACAATAATACAATGCAGTTCGATGTTAAGTAAATGAACAGAAAATAACGAAAAGGAAGCAAATCAACTTTTGCAAATAGTACCATGACACTTCTTGTGTATAGTTGGGACAACAGTACCATAAATGATACTTATTAGAAAACAAATAGATTAGAGGTAGACAGATCAGTCGTATGTTCTCAAATCTACAAGGAATTATAGTCTCTTATTAATGACATATTCATTTTTAGTAATGTACACTTCTGTATACCAAGTATACCAGTGAGGCTGCTCTTGCTCAAGGCAAACATGGATTTGTAAACACTATGCAACTGAGTGAAGGCAATTACTTCAGAGCAAAAAAGGGCAAGAGCTAGAAAGCCAATTGTGAGTGATGGCCAATCTGTCAGATAAAAGGATATGAATAACTATGCATCTGAGTGGGTAAGAAAAATTGTCTATACCCAAGTTCAAAATAGAAAGTTCTAGAATGGGGTAGATGCAAATGTTGGTGGCATTTTGGTCCAGTTTAAAAACATCAGCCCAGTAACTGGACAGGATGTTACAAGACCAAACTATGTGTAATAGTGCGGCATGAGATCCACATCCTCTCCGGCACAGAGGTGAGCTGGAGGAGTATATTGTATACAGTATATGAGGAGTTGTGTAACAGCAGAGGGTAATCTTATAGGAACAAAGGAAGCAAACTGTGTCAGGGAGGGGAGACAACACGACCAAACTCATGGACATTTCAACTGATTTGTATTAGTTTAAGCAAGTAGAAGACAACAAATATTACTGTCAGGAACACTTTCACATAGAAAGGTTTATAAGAATGGAGGTAGATCAGTAAACTGTAATGCTCACAAGTACATATTATACAAATTGAGGATTGTATATCAACCCTTTGGCTGTCATATATTAACATTGCTTTGTTAACCTTCCTATGAACAGAAAATATATATAGTAGAGTATAATGAAAGAAAGAAAACTGGGGTTGGGGATTGAGAGGGGGGATACCCGAAGACCCCAAATTCTCAGCTCTGTATGCCAAATATTTATAAAACACAGGACAGGTACCCCCAATGGACCCTGTCATTGGCCTTCTCGGAGTCAAGCATCAGCAGCAGAGAAGGCCTTTGAAATGATTCGGCCTGGTACATTAGGTTTATAATCCGCCTCGTGGCGTCTGGAGCCTGACGGCCTGACACAAACCCCACCTGATCTGGTTTCACCAAGGTGGGTAGGAAAGACTGGAGCCTAGAGGAAATTAGATATCTTTAAATCAACATCAAGAAGGAATATTGGCATGAAATGTTGTACATATGCAGGATCCTTCCCGGTTTTGGTATAGTAATGATATTTGCAGTTAACATTTCTGCCGGGAAAGAAGCCCTAGACACAGCGGCGTTGTACACTCCCTCCATGTATTTAGATAAAGTGTGGTGAAATGTTTGATAATATTCAGAGGAAAATCCGTCTGGGCCAGGTGCTTTTTTGTGTGGGATTGATTGGATAGTTTTGAGGATTTCCTTTTGAGTAAAAGGTTGGTTAAGAATTGACCTATCTTCTGAGGACAGAGCGGGTAGGGAAATCAAGTTTATAAATTCCTCAATTATTTCCAGAGTGGGTTGTGGGGTACCTTCCTGGGCTTGTAGGTTGTATAAGGAGCTTTAGTAGGTACTGAAAGCATCAGCCATTTCTTGTGGGTTTAACAAATTCTCGCCAGTTTGGGGATGATAAAGGTAAGATAGTTTTTGTTTAGCTACCCTATCTTTCAATTGGTGGGCAAGTAGCTTACCAGCTTTGTTACCATGGAGATAGAAGTTTGCTTTCAATGATTTTAATCTGCTGTGGTGCTGGTTCAATAAGATGGTTCTAAGGTCAAGTCTTGCATAAGTGAGGTGTGCTAAAATGTGGACTAGGGGTTTTTGTTTGTGAATTTGTTCTAAATGTTTTATGGAATCTAGTGTCATTCAGCCACTGTGTCCTAATCTTCCTCATGACAGAGCTTTGTTTCATCATCACACCACGTATAAAAGCCATATGCGAATTCCACAGCGTGAATGGGTCCCCTGTGGACGGGGCATTCAACTCAAAAAATTAATGTAAAGCTTGCTGTATCGGATGTCTGTACTCAGGGCAAGAAACTAGCACAGCATTGTTATGCTACCTGTTTGCCCCCCCCCCAGCCTCCCCCCCACCGTAACAGACACAGGCACGTGATCCGACCACGAGATGCTACCTATCTCCGAAATGAGTATATTCTGCAGGAGGAACTTAACTGTTAAAAATAAGTCAATGCGGGTATAAGTTTTGGGCGCATTGGTAAAAAAAGGAAAAGTCCTTCTCTGTGGCATGTTGGCACCACCATATGTCAAACATAGAAGAGGAGTCCAAGAAACTTGCCAGGGTGGCCCTGTGGAAGTCATTTGGCGAAGAGATTGAAGTGTCCATTTTCTTCTAGAAAGATATCGGTCTGGCATTGGGTAGCCAGACATTGACGATAGAGTAGGGGGCATCATTTATCTGGCAAATGAGAGCTAGGTACCGACCTTGTGGGTCCAATACCTGTGAAATTAGATTAAATGTAACTGAGTCTTTAACTGCTATGAGAACCCCTCTCTTTTTGGAGGGAGCGTTGGCTTGATACACGTGGGGGAATATTTTATGAGCACTAGCTCATAAAATATTTGCCCAGTGCAGCGTTGAGAGCAGTTGCTTTGTGAATACCATGCTTACCTCTCAAGTTGCGCCGGCGTAGCGTAAAGAAGATATGCTACGACGGCAGAAAGATGTGCCCAGGTATGTGAATCTGGGCCATAGTGTTTAAGACCTCTGCTTTTCTGAAAGATTTCACTGAAGTAATTAAATAAGGAACTAATGTGTGAGGGAGGATGCCTATTGGTTAGGGTCAATGTGGCATCATTGCATACATGCATTCCACACATTATTGGTTATCAGGCAGATGAATACTATTTAACTAAAACTGATTCCATTCCTCCTAAACAAAAATAGTAAATTTTTTGGTTTTCATGGAACCCAACAGCCTGGCAAACATATTCATTGTTCTGTGTGAGCAGGGGGCTGTCTATGTCAATCCTCAATCAAAGCTAGTGTTATGTAGGAGGTGTATAGATGATGCCCTCTTGATATAAAGGGACTCCAAAGAATCATGTGTTTTTGTAGATTATTTAACATATGAATATAATGCAAATGTGGTTAACGTATTTATATTTGACTTTTGATCAGGTGGGGGGTAGCCTTCAGACCAAGACGTTTTTTTAAACAGAATGGAATGTTTTTTTTTTTTTTTCTGTGGGTAGTTGACATCATCTCTCCTGGCTGAAGGCTGTCCCTAAGAGTCAGTTTCTCCAAATGTGGATGAATTGCTCTGAGGTTAAGGATTTCCTCACTCAAGCTGAGATATTAAATGAAAGATTGTGATAAGGGATCCTCACCAGAGTATTTACAATACAATCTATTATAAAAGTGTAATGATGAGCGCAAACTTAAACTAAACTAAATAATCAATCCAAACCAACAAGTGAGCATTACTATACAAATAGTGATAAAATAATAATCCAAAATATGTGCAATACAGTGCAGCAGCAAATGTCCCAAATAAGTGATTAAATTAATAATCCAAATATGTGCAATGAGTGCAACAACAGATGTCCCAAATTAGTGAAATCCAGTGGGGAGACTAACATAAATCGATCAGTGACAAGGCTTCTATCCATGTAACAACGAACTCATCCAGATGAGACTTCACAGATGAACATGCTCACAGAGCGCTTACCTTCCACAAGGAAGAAAGGGGCATCAAACACATGCAATGATGATCCTGTAGGCAGCCGTCTCCAATGCAATCCTTAAGCCAGTCTCAACCACATTCGACGTCCGGTCGAAAATGTAACGGATGATCCAAAAGGAAAATGAAGCTCACATAGTGAAGTACGTAAACTTTAAAATGGTTTAATAAAGTAAACACACTTACAGAAAGAAAAACGACTAAAAACACCAAAACAATGGCACTTCCGGTCGGACGGTCAGCTGACCGTCCAACCGGAAGTGCCATTGTTTTGGTGTTTTTATTTGTTTTTTCTTTCTGTAAGTGTGCCCCTTTCTTCCTTGTGGAAGCTAAGCGCTCTGTGAGCACGTTCATCTGTGAAGTCTCATCTGGATGAGTTCGTTGTTACATGGATAGAAGCCTTGTCACTGATCGATTTATGTTAGTCTCCCCACTGGATTTCACTAATTTGGGACATTTGTTGTTGCACTCATTGCACATATTTGGATTATTAATTTAATCACTTATTTGGGACATTTGCTGCTGCACTGTATTGCACATATTTTGGATTATTATTTTATCACTATTTGTATAGTAATGCTCACTTGTTGGTTTGGATTGATTATTTAGTTTAGTTTAAGTTTGCGCTCATCATTACACTTTTATATCCTATCTTTGTTGTTAGCACATACTCGATTTGAGCTGCATGTCCTCATCAGTCAGTCAGTGAGGCAGGGGATTAGCCACAGGAGCTCCACACGGCGCACGTCTCCTAGAGTAGGAGCGTGTGTGCTATAGCTCCAGGCAGGCTTAGGAGGCAAACAGGCAGAGTCCCTCCCAGCCCTGCAAGCTCAGTCCTCCCTCCAGTTCCTACCTGGAAATCCTGGGCCCCTGATCTCTCTTCTCCTCCAGCACAGCTCCCTGGCTCTCTGCAGGTAAGAGCCCTCTACCAGTGCTGCTGACGGCCGTCCTTTTCAGGATAAAGCCGCAGCAGCAATACAGATCTCCTGTTTTCCTTTTTTGTGTCCCCCTGCACTCCCACACCTTCATCAGCCTTAAGGGCCCCCCTCTCTATCCTCTCTACCCCTCCGCCCGAAAATTTGCGCCGTTCCGGGGCTCTTTTTGAGAGCACCGCGCCAGGCCGCTCTGAATCGCGGGGCCGCGGTCTAGGAAAGACCGCGGCTTCACTTGAGGCCTAACGGCGCGCCGCTCCCCACGCCTCCATGGTCCTCACCCAGCCTCCAGGAATCCCCCCTTACCCCAGAAAGACAGAAGGACAGTTACCCTGCCCTGTCTTACACCCACTCAATTAAAGCAGCACCCTGTCAGCCCTCATCCCACCGCCTGTGCAGACAGCCATCCCACCAGACCAGCAACAGGGTCACCCTCTTAGCCCCAGCCCCCCTCCCCCCCCTGTCCTCCAACATACAGAAGCTTGATCCAGGGGTCACCCGATCGCCTCTTACAGGGGTCAGGAAGGAATTTTTTCCCTACCGGAGCATATTGGCCGAGCTCCGCCAGGGTTTTTTGCCTTCCTCTGGACCAAGCCGGGAGAGAGGAGTTTAGCCAATACCTCTCCCCACTGCCCAAAAATCCACCCCCCCACCCCTGGTGTATTGGCAATTATGGCATGTAGGCAATATTCTGACGAAACCATATGGAGTTTGAGGCAATGCGCCGCAATACTGCCAGCCATCACCAAAAAAGCCCTAAGAAATGAGCGACTATTGAGAATCGATCATAGATCGACGGTCAGACATTTCAGTCATTCACCCCAGCTCAAGCACATATCATGTGCTCTGATCAATACTAGATCGGCAGTAAAACACCGACTAGAAATCCGAGACTTCATTCAACAAAAGGATCTAGATTGTCTTTTTATTACAGAGAGCTGGCTCACAGCCGACTGTAACACCATTCTAGGAGAACTGGTGCCAGAAAACTATCGCATTATTACAGAAAACAGAATAGGGCAAAGAGGAGGCGGCCTGGCGGTGATCCACAAGACTCATCTTACGATCACCAAACCAGTCCGCCAAAACCCTTTTCCATTTATGGAAACCCTTACTCTGCAACTTCAAGCAAATTCAAAGGAGACCGTCCACATTCTGCTCTGCTATAGGCCGCCAGGCCCAAAATCGCAGCTGCTATCATCATGGACGGATTTCTTCTCCACTTACACCCTCAACAGCAAACATCTTTTGCTGCTCGGGGATTTCAATCTCTGGGCAAACTCCTCACAAGACCCCATTGCTGACGCCTGTATTGACCACCTGGAAGGATTAGGATTGCAGCAACTAGTATGTGGGCCCACACATGCTTCAGGTCACACACTTGATCTTATTTTCAGACAAGCTCTGGAAATAAAAATTTGGGAAAATGAAAAATTGCCATGGACAGACCACCATGCAATTATATTCAGTATTTCCACCATCCCCCCCCGCAACAAAAACATCAAATCCAGTGACAACACACTGGACTAGATGTCAGAAGAAGCTCCACTCGGAACTCTTCAAAACGACTTTAAGGAAAAAGATAGAAACAACTCAGCCGCATCAAACGGCCGTTGAAACATTGGAAGCCATAAACTCGGCCATGCTACAGTCAGCCGACTTGGTAGCGCCAAAACGAAGAACCCGCATTCGGAAAAACAACCGCAGCTGGTTTAATAACCAGCTGTCATTACTGAAGCAAGAACGCAGAAGGGCAGAATCTGCCTGGAAAAGATGTTCTTCAGAGCTAAACCTATCCATCTACAAGGCGACTACAAGAAAATACCACAAAGGAATTTTCCAAGCCAAGAAAAATTATTTTTCGGAGGCTATCAACAGCGCCATAAACCGCCCCCCGCGAACTCTTCAAGATGGTCACCCAGACCATGAAGCCAGGATGCATTGAAGCCCCCAGTTCAGACACACAAGAATTTTGCAATGAACTATCGGATTACTTCATTAATAAAATCGAGGTAATCCGCGAAAGCATTCAGCAAAACAATTCTCCCCCCAGCCCCCCCCGCAGCCTCTCACACAGCACCCATAGAAATTCTCCGATATCAGGTAAGTTCACCCTGGAACCCATCTCCATCGAGACCACTAAGAATGTCATTTGTACTCTGCGCAATGGCACAGCGCCAAATGACATTATCCCCACAAAACTGCTGAAGGAATGCGCCTACATCCTGGCTCCTCCCATCACGCAGCTTATCAACCAGTCTTTCTTGGAGGGCATAGTGCCCTCACAGTTGAAAGAAGGTATAATCCAACCCATCCTGAAGAAACCCTCCCTGGACCCCAAGGACCCACTCCACCGCCGTCCCATAACAAGCCTCAACGTACTCTCTAAGATAATGGAAAAAGTAGTGGTAAAACAGCTGCAACTGCATCTAGATACCTACAAGCTACTTGACCCATTGCAATCAGGCTTCCGTCCCGGACATGGGACGGAAACAGCATTGCTGAAAGTATGGGACGATGTTCTCAAGGCCGCAGACGAAGGAGAATCTTGTCTCCTGGTTCTGTTGGACCTAAGTGCAGCTTTCGACACTGTAGACCACAATCTGTTACTGACTCGGCTTGCTGAAGTAGCCAGAGTCGCAGAAAGCGATTTATCTTGGTTCTCCTCTTTTTTGGAAAACCGATCGCAAACAGTGAAGTTAGGACCTTTTACGTCTGAAAAACGCACAGTAACATGCGGAGTCCCTCAAGGATCGCCTCTGTCACCAGTGCTGTTTAACATATATCTTCGCCCTCTTTTTGAGATCATCAGCAGCCAAAAACTGCTCTACCACTCATATGCAGATGATACGCAACTGTATTTCCGTATCTGCAACAGACAGGATCACCACCTCAATCTAGAGACATGTCTCTCTTTGATAGAGGACTGGATGACAAAGAGTTATCTTAAACTCAATGGAGCAAAAACAGAACTTCTTCTGTTTCACGCCAAGCGCAGGAATCAACTTTCAACAGCGTGGACCCCCCCGCCTATTTTGGGCAGAATCATCACCCCTAGCGCCAAAGTCAAAAGCCTAGGGGTCATTTTTGACTCCTTTATGACAATGGACGCTCAAATAGGGTCAGTAGTCAGCGGATCTCACCATCTACTGCGCCTACTACGCAGACTCACTCCGTTCATCCCCAAAGAAGATTTAGCGGTCGTGGTGGGAGCAATTGTAAACTCCAGGCTGGATTATGCAAACGCCCTTTACCTCGGCCTCCCCAAGTACCAAATCGCTCGTCTGCAAGTCGTTCAGAATACGGCCGCCAGACTTGTGACTGGGAAAAAACCCTGGGAATCCATCTCACCTTCACTGAGAGCCCTTCATTGGCTGCCAGTTAAAGACAGAATTGCTTTTAAAGCTCTCTGTCTTACGCATAGATGTGTCTATGGGAATGCCCCCCTTTATTTATGCGAAATAATAAAAGCGCATAATCCCAATCGCGTTTTGCGATCCACGAATCAGAACCTGCTCCAGGTTCCGAAAGCCAACTTCAAGTTCAAAGGAGAAAGAAGATTTGCGATCCAAGGTCCCAGACTATGGAACGCTTTACCAACCAACATCCGATTGGAGGAGAACCACCTAGCATTTAGGAAAAAGGTCAAGACTTTTCTCTTTTGATATCAAAGGAGACAGGAACAACAAGTGCCCAGAGGCGATTCAGTTCGCATGTGCCGCGCTATACAAGTTTTCATTCATTCATGTAATTAGTTTAATTATTTTCTTTATTGGGTCTATTCACTGTTGGCTAGCGCTTTAGTTTTCTTTTTTATTTACAATCTATTGTTGATGAGGTCTCAAAAGTTGATCATAACTCCTTATTAACCACTACGGAGAAAGTGGGATCATCAAGTTGATTTTGGCTGTGCCTTTATTACATCCTTTTCAGATCAATAAGTAATGATTAAGAGGCTGACTTTTCAATATTGGCATATTATTAAATTATAGGGTTTTTGGCCGACATTTGCCAGATAAACCACTGGTTATATTCAGGAAGGGTCAACTTGGTAGATAAATTGGTTAAACCTGCCTTTTTTCAGAATTTAAAAGGATTTTATCCCTGTTGGCGATGTAAAGATTGCAAAATGGTTCAATAGAATAGGGTATGGACTAACATTTTTTTCCTCACAAATCACCAAGAGGGTATGTGCAATCAATGCTTTTATCACCTGTTCTAATAAACGAGTAGTTTATCTCCTGGAGTGTCCAGTTGGTCTGCAAAATGTGGGCAGGATGTCACATACTAGGGATGAGCTTTATGTTCGGGTCGAACATGAGTTAGAGTTGAACATTGCCTGTTTGCCCATTCGCCTAACAGCAAACAATTTGGGGTGTTTGCGGCGAATTCGAAAGGCCGCGGAACACTCTTTAAAAGTCTATGGGAGAAATCTAAAGTGCTAATTTTAAAGGTTAATATGCAAGTTATTGTCAAAAAAAGTGTTTCGGGACCTGGATCCTGCCCCAGGGGAGATGTATCAATGCGATTGGGAGCAGTTATTTTAATAATGCTTAAAGTGAAACAATAAAAGTGAAATATTCCTTTAAATTTCATACCTGGGGTGTGTCTATAGTATGCCTGTAAAGTAGCACATGTTTCGCGTGTTTATAATAGTCTCTGCACAAAATGAAATTTCGAAAAGGAAAAAAGTCATTTAAAATTACTCACGGCTATAATAAATTGTTGGGTACTGGCAATACAGAGAAAAGTCATTGAAAGTCATTGAAAAAAAAAGTTTTAAAATTAAAATCATTGCTCCCGAAAAAAACTTTTATTTGCATTGATACATGTCCCCTGGGGCAGGACCCAAGTCCCCAAACACTTTTTATGACAATAACTTGGATATTAATCTTTAAAATGAGCACTTTTGATTTTTCATGTTTGTGTCCCATAGACTTTAACAGTGTTCGCGTGTTCGAAAAAATGTTTGCCTGTTCGCATGTTCTGCTGCGAATCGAACTGGGGGGTGTTCGGCTCATCCTCATCACATACCCTCCAGGTTAGAATAGGTGAGTATTTGGGGAATATAAATAGGTTTTAGTAGTCACAGCTTCTAATGGCACTTTCAGTATGTCAAAACAAAGATCCTTCCCAATTGAAAGTTATGGGCATCGATAAACACTTTACTGGCGAGGGAGTAATATAGTTAAGGAGATTTCCAAAAAGGAGACTTGCTGCATGGAAGTTGAGATCCTATACTTTACATGGTTTAAATGTGGTGTGGGATCTCAATTTTCTTACTACTAGCAGTTGAGAACTCCTTCTGCAAGGTGTTTGCTTTGTGTCTTTGCTCCTATTCCTGTCTTTCCATATTTACTGTATATATTTTTTATTTCTATTCATGATCTGCGTCATTTTCCTACTACTGGAATATTGTTTCCAGTAACTTTATTTGAAAATTACAGTATAACAAATAGACTATGGGCCAGATTCAGGTAGATGAGAGCATCTTTGCTCTGGAGTAACGCTTCTCATTTACGTTACTCTGCCGAAATTTTAGGAGCAAGTGCAGTTATTCATGAAGCACTTGCTCCTAAAGTTGCGGCAGCGCATCGCAAATGAGCCGGCGGAATTCAAATTGGGCGGGTACAGGGCGTGTATTATTTAAACTATGCGCGATCCCGCGGCGAACGTACTGGGCATGCGTCGAGTGTCAATGCATCCCAGTGCGCATGCTCCAAATTCTGTCAGTGAACGTCAATGATGTCACATCCCCATTCATGAACGTTTTACGCAAGCGACGCGATTTGTTTTTTTTCCGACGCGATGACGACGCCTATACTTAACATAGGATACTCCACTAGGGGGCTGCTTTATCTTTACGTCGCGTATCGCTTCCGGAAACGTCGTAAAGTCACTGCGTCGCGCCCGAAAAAGATCGTGAATTTCCGACTCCCGCTGATTAACATATTTTTTCAGCGTTAATCAGCGGGAACGCCCCCGGCGCCATTTTTAAGTTGAAGTAACGATGCGATAGCGAAATTCAATTGCGCCGATCGCATCGGAACTCCAACCTGGTGTTTCTTGTTTTCTGGTTACAGAAAACAAAAACGCCGGCTTAAAGTGACAGTTAGGCTGGCGGATCAATGGATACTCCAGCCTAACTCTACCTGAATCTGGCCCTATGACTTCACAGTCAGGTTATCAAACATTAGAAAACAGGATTCCCTTTCAGGATCATGGCGATATACACATGCCACAATTTAAGACAAGGGGCCAGATTCAGGTAGGACTTACGTGACGTATCTCGAGATACGCCAACATAAGTCCAAATGTGCGCCGTTCTATCTTTACGGCGATTCTCGGCACTAGATACGTTAAAAAAATAGGCTTCCTATGCCCGACGTAACTTGCCTACGCCGGCGTATCGTGGGCGCATATTTATGCTGGCCGCAAGGGGCTCTTCCGTTGATTTACACATCGAATATGCAAATGACCGAGATACGCCCGTCGCTGTAATATACAACATTTACGTGCGTCCGGCGTAAAGTTATTCCACCTAAAGGTGGCACAACCCATGCAAAGGTCTGAATGTCGGAACAGCCGGTGTCTTTTACGCCGTTTACGTAGTACTACGTGAATAGGGCTTGGTGTAGGTTACGTTCACGTCGTAGGCATTGAGCCAACGTATCTTAGGGAGTATATGCGATATGATTCTGAGCATGCGCCGTTTAATCGGCCATTCATTTGCATGGGGTCACGCTTAATTTTAATAGATGACGCCCACCTCCTTCCTACTTTGAAGTAGACGGGCTTACGCCGGCCAATTTACGCTACTCCGACACTTACAGAGCAAGTGCTTTGTGAATACTGCACTTGCCTCTCTATGTTACGGGGGCATAGCGTATATTCGATACGCTACGCCCGCCTAAAGATGCGCCAATCTACCTGAATCTGGCCCAAGATGTAGTAAACCAAGACAAATCTGAGAGCGTTCTCTAACATTAACATCTGCCTATGTGTAGAACAGAAATATATCTGAACCATAAAAGATATTAACCAAAGATGTAGCAATGAGAAGAATAACTAGGGTATGCTTCATGTAGTGATGAAGCTTGGTCAGCCTGGTGGTCCTAAGCGATCGTGACCCTGTGTGGTAAGGATTGCAGGATCCTGGGTAGCCGGGTTAGTGGTCGGATCAGACGGGACAATCACTTAGCCTGAGAAGGAATGTGAGTATGGTAGAGCTAGAATCTGTATAATGGTTGGTGGGTTATTATGATTAACAATTGTAGGGGAGTTGTATAGTATAGAAAAAAAGAAAGAAAAAAGAGGGTGGTAGAAGAGAGAGGGGAAATGGTTAAGTGGGAGGCATAGCAGATGAGAAAAGAGACATCAGGATGAAATGTACAGACTAGGAGTGATCAGCAGAGGTAATGGGGCAAAAAGCGTGGGGGCCCCATAGTCTTTCCCCTACAGGAACTGTAGTAATAAAGCGGTAACTTAGGGCAGCAGATAGGCATACTCATCCTTGGTTACAAAATAATACCCAGCTTGATGTACAAGTTCCTTAATTTCAGTGGTCTTTTAAACTCATATAGTCATGGGTGGAGGGAGGGGTAGATGTACGCCAGCATGCTTGGATACACTTCTTGGTCACAATTCCTAGATGCATAGCTAGTGATCGAAAATATGATACTCTTATGACTGAAGTAGGGTGTAAGAGAAATTGGGCTGGGGAGTAATCAAGTACTTATGTTGTAAAAAGGGTAATAAGGCACTGGATTTCCCTCCAGAAAGGTGGAATTAGCAGACAGGACCGCAATATGTGCAGGAGTGAACCCACCTCCTTATCACAGCACCAACTTTTGGGAGAGATTACGGGAGAGAACTTATGCAGTTATAACGGGGGTTCTATACCATCTCAAAATGATTTGTATATGTTTTCCTGCGCGGACACATTGACTGTCCCCTTATGAATGTAGGTACAAGGCTCAATTCACACCTGGGCGATCTGAATCACGCACTGAATTGTCGCAATTCTGCCTCTGATCCAGAATCACAGAAAAACACAGGCCAATATTTTTCAATGACGTGATTGTCGCAAAACAAATTGTGGCAAAATCGCAGGACGTACGTCACCCAAAAGAAGTCCCAGAATCGTGCAACAATCACACCATGTTTGGGGTGCCATTGAGAAACAATGGCATCGCAAACGCATCACATGTTTTGCAGCCATTCTGAATCGCAGGCAGAGTTGCAGAGGTTCAAATCACCCAGGTGTGAATGGAGCCTAAATGTTTTCCCAATCTTCTGCTGAGAGGTCTGTAGAGAGTTCTTGTTCCCAAAAATGGCTAGCTTTGTTAAATTTGGGTTCATGGTCAGAGAACGGAATGGAGTACTATTGATGGGCTTGATGTTTGAGTCGAACATAAGTTCAACTCGAACATCGGTTGTTTGTGTGTTCACCGAACACACAAACGGGGTGCTCAGCGGGAAGTTTGCCCACCGCTGAGTGCCCCAAAATGCACTTCAATCTCAGGGTGCATTGGCCCAATCATGGCTCAGGGGCTTAGTCCACGCCCCACGCTATATAAGGCTGCTTACACGGCAGCCTTGTGTAGCATGTTAGTGGAGATTAGGCAGGTTAGTGGATGGTGTGTTCAGTCAGTTTAGTGCAGTCAGTGTAGTGTTGTGTGAATAAAATAAGACAGTGTAGTGGTGCCACGCAAGTGTTGGTATGTACAACACTTCTGTATTACCACTGATCCCATTGTTGTTTCAGGTCACTGACTAAACTTGGGTACCTGAGAGAACAGAGGAGGAAAGTAAGGAGGAAGAAGCACAACTCTAAAGAGGCAGGATGTCCCCCAAAGGCCAGTTAAAGGGCAGCCACCCTATTGTATCACACCACAAAGCTCCACAGGTGCAGGTCACTGCTGATTCCCAGCTGACTTCCAAAAATTCATTGGTGTGGGCTTCTTTCAGCACATGTGCAGCAGACCACATCATTGCTGTTTGCAATCTCTGTCTGAAGTAGATAAAGTGTGGCAAGAACACCAGTCGCTTGGGCATCACATGCTCGACAAGACATATGATGACAAGATAAAGGGAAAACCGCCGCTCCAGACGACACTCTTCAGTGGTGAGTAAAGTTCAAAAACTCAAATGGGTGCAGGCAATGCGTGGTGCAATATAAGGAAAGAAAAATGGACAGCCACACTCCAATGGATGAAAAGACTTAAAAATAGTGCCTGTTTATTCCAGTCAAAAGACTAAGGGCCAGATTCAGGTAGAGTTAGGCTGGAGTATCCATTGATCCGCCAGCCTAACTGTCACTTTAAGCCGGCGTTTTTGTTTTCGATAACCAGAAAACAAGAAACGCCGGGTTGGAGTTCCGATGCGATCGGCGCAATTGAATTTCGCCATCGCATCGTTACTTCAATTTAAAAATGGCGCCGGGGGCGTTCCCGCTGATTAACGCTGAAAAAATATGTTAATCAGCGGGAGTCGGAAATTCACAATCTTTTTCGGGTGCGACGCAGTGACTTTACGACGTTTCCGGAAGCGATACGCGACGTAAAGATAAAGCAGCCCCCTAGTGGAGTATCCTATGTTAAGTATAGGCGTCGTCATCGCGTCGGAAAAAAAAAATCGCGTCGTTTGCGTAAAACTTTCATGAATGGGGATGTGACGTCATTGATGTTCACTCACAGAATTTGGAGCATGCGCACTGGGATGCATTGACACTCGACGCATGCGCAGTACGTTCGCCGCGGGATCGCGCTTAGTTTTAATAATACACGCCCCGTACCCGCCCAATTTGAATTCCGCCCACTGTAGTGACGCCGTCTTACACACTCACAGTGCCTGGCTATACGTCACGTTATCAGCTCCTTCCCTTTATAACAGTGGTGGATTAGCGTTGAAACACTGATCATAAGAAGAGCCTTGACATTTTTTAATGATGATATGATATTTATTATGTAGACCTTCACCAATCTCTTCAATATTGTTCCCCAGCAGGCCACACTCCAGTGATGGAGCTCTCCTCCCAATGTGGTGATGTATCTCTCACTCCAAGCACACAGCTTTGTGCTTGTTTGCCAGGTGCATGTAATTAACAGATTGTGAAGAAGGGGTACTAATGCGCAAACCACAGTAAATAATGTATGTGACTAGTTTAGAGCTGGGTGACGTCATTTGCAGTAGTGGCCGAGATCGGAAATACTCTGCATACACAGCGCTGTTTGTTTGTTTTTAAACTGTGAGGCCGCGTACACACGACCGAGAAACTCGACGGGCGAAACACATCGTTTTCCCCGTCGAGTTCCTTGTTCGGCAGTCAAAAAACTAGTCAAGCCAAATTTGAATGGATTTGACGCATGCGCGGAAGTAATTCACTTCCTGGTGCTGTGACGTGGCGGCGTCAACGTCACCGCCACGTCACTGACACGTCAGCGCGCCGTCTGCCAGCGGGGATTTTGGTTTGATCGTGTGTACACGATCAAACCAATACATCCCAGCAGACAGATTTGTTCAAATCGGTCTGTCCGACTGATCGTGTGTACGGGGCCTTAGGCAGTTCCGAAAGGGGCAAGCCCAAAAGGAAGTGTATAGGTGATAAAGGCACAGGGTTAGATAGCAGCTGCTGCAGGAGCTCTTGAATCTTAATCCAAAAAGGGCCAATGAGGGGGCAATCCCCAAAAATATGAAAAAGGGAACCCACAGACGTATTGGCCCATATTTTCCCCCAATCCAGTAACAAGATTGGGCGTTGTAGAATAGTAGACCATTTTTTCATATAGCCATGCGTGAAGTCTGTCAGGGGAGGAGTTTCATGTAAAATCTTATATATGGATGAGATCTGTTTGGACTCATAGGGACCAGCATAGGCGCGCGCCTATGCGCATGAGCGAACCACAGACTTTTAACGCACCTATGCGCGTGCGTGAAACACAGCCGTTTCTTGCACCTGTGCGCATGCGTGCACGTTAGGCGCACCTGTGCGCATGCGCACACGTTATACGCAGTGTCCAGCAGCCTATAAAAGACACTACCAGAATGTTTCACCTCGTGGCTTGATCTGCATCCGTTCCCCGTGTTCCTGTTCTTGCATTAAGCATTCTGTTCCAGTGTATGACCCGGCTTCCTGACCTTGCTTCCATCTCCAATTCTGACTCCGGCTTGTTGACCCTGCTTGTACTCTGCCTGATTACCCACTGCCTGGACCCGGCCTGGACTCTGACTATTCTCCTGCCTACCGTTTATGCTGATTACTCCGAAGTGTATGACCTGGCTTGTCTGACTCCGCTGACCTGTGTCTGCTGCTCTGCTGACCCACATTGGCCGCTCTGCTGACCTGCACCTGCTGTTCCTGCATTCTCTAGCATGCCGACATGCATCACCTGCTTCCTGTCCAGCGGTTCCAGCTTTACCAGCGACAACAACCAGAACAGGCACCTTTATTTCACCGTGCTCTGAGCCGGGTTGTACGGGAGGTCTCCCTCCACGCTTCAGGCTCACACCCAGGTACGTAACATACGAGTTCAAAACCCATGGGCCTCTCCAACGAGAGTGAGGGGAAAGTAGAAATAAAAAAATGTTTAAATTGTAAATAAGAGGACTGAAGGGAGGTTGGGAGGTCATATTTTGATTGTAAATCTGAAAATTATAAGAAAATACGCGTAACCGGATTAACAAGATGTCGCAGCTGAAAGACCCCAGCCTGAGTCCATGGATACATCCTCCCGTAAGACATACCATCAGGTATTTCCGGATTGAAAAGGACATTCATTAGGGGAGAACATTTGGAGGGAAGGGAGAACCGCTCCACACACCTCCTCCAAATGGCAAGGGTAAACAACATCAGGGCCA
Source organism: Rana kukunoris (assembly GCA_029574335.1). Lineage (NCBI taxonomy): Eukaryota > Metazoa > Chordata > Amphibia > Anura > Ranidae > Rana > Rana kukunoris. Next base: position 544,987,801 of record CM056049.1, read on the forward strand.
GACATAAAGATCTCAGCTGAGGCATAAATTTAGTGGACGAAGGCCAAAGCATATAACTGGGATGTACTGGAGCAGTAATCCCCATCTCTATCTCTGCCCATCTAGAGGGAGCCTTTATAGAAACGTTGTGTCTGTTTTACAATCCGGGTGGGATGGTGGAGGTGATCAAGCTGAGATGTTGTTGTCGTTGGACCTGCAAAAGGCTTTTGACTCAGTCTCTTGGTCCTACTTATTTGTGATACTGGAGCGATGGGGCTTTGGATTAAATTACAAGGCTTGTACTCAGATCCCATCAAAATACAGAAAGGAACACGCCAGGGATGCCCCCTCTCACCGCTGATCTTTGCTATAGCGATTGAATCACTAGCAATTGCTATTTGATCCAATCCTGACATAGCAGGGGTCCGTTGTTGACCTAACATTCATAAATGTGGCTTGTTTGCAGATGATCTTATACTTTTCATTATTTCCCCCACACTACAACCTTACCGGTTGTTTGCAAAACATTAGATAGGGAGGATAAACTTGGTTAAGATGACCCTGCTCCCAAGGCTTCTTTATCTCTTTTGCTCACTTCCAATATCTATTAGGAAAGACTATCTTGCATCGTTCCAGAGTAGTCAAATTTATTTGGGGTAAATCGGGCCATCGCCTTGCGAGGCAAACTCTTTTTAGACTTAGATGTAGAGGGGGGTTGGGTCTACCTAACTTGTTTCCGTACTACCTGGCGGCCAGATTTTCGCAGCTTTCCACAGTATATTCTAGAATGGCCAAGCCCGATTGGGTAGATATGGAAAGACAGGTGGTCCCCACCTTTCTTTTTTGAGCTCTCCCAAGGCTAGGCCTCCTATACTTTGCCCATCCTTATCGCATACCTTTGCGATATGGGATAAGCTCAGGAATAACCCGTCTTTAGTTTCTCCTTGTAAACCCTTAGTACACATTTTCCATAACCAGGAATTTCTTCTGGGGATGGACATCAGAGCGTGCTGGTGGTGGCTGGATGTAGGGAAGTATCAGATCGGGCACTTCCTTAGCCCCGCGGTACCTATTTCCCTTCCCCACTGTGTTAAGAATCTTGAACTACCTGCCTCAGAGAGATTCAGGTTTCCTCAATTGTCATGCTTCCTCCAATCTATCTGGTCCACGAAACTTGAACCTCCCCAATTCACCGCTTACGAACAGTGGTGTGGACGCCTAATGGAGCAGAGGGGGGGGATTTCCATAATGTATTCATCACTTGCCATGGATAGCCGCAAAACGCCCTATATGCTGGCGTAGGAGGCTGATTTGCAGGTGACCTGGGACCTGGGACCTGGACACCTGGCACAAAGCCTATGCAACATAATTTAAGGGTATCCTCAATATTTCTCTTGTCGAAGCAAACTTGAAGGTTTTTACCAGATGGTACCTAACACCCCTCCGGCTCTCCACTATGTTTCCTTTGGCTTCCCCCTTGTGTTTCCGAGGGTGCCAATTGAGGGGTTTCATGCTGCACGTATGGTGGGAGTGCCCCAAAATCAGAGGCTTTTGGAACAACATTTTCCAAAAAGTGTCCAAAGTCACAGGCCTTGCGATTCCCAGATCTCCTTCAACGGCTCTTCTCAACCAGCTAATCCCCAAGGCCTCGAAACCCTCCCGAAAACTAATTTTCTTTATCTTCTTGGGTGCTAAAATCACCTTAGCTAGGGCCTGGAAGCTTCCCAAGGTCTCAATTACAGCGGCCAAATGCACATTTTTGTGAATTATGTCCCAAGAGAAGATGGTGAGCTCTATCTTAGATAATTTTGCCCGGTTTAGGGAAACCATGGGCTAAATGCATGGGAATAGGTGAATCTATTTTCGTGTCTTGATAGATCTGATTGGGTTTGGATCCAGACTGTCTGCAGGTACTTTCTCTCTCTTTTTTTATCTCTACTTCCTTTCTTCTCCTTTCTACCCCACCCATTTTACTCTCCCACATTTCCCCGTATTGTCAGGGAATCGCCCCTAGGCACTGATATTCTCTCTGTGTTACATGAGCTTTGTAGTGCCTGTTGCAGGGCTTTCCCCTTGTTAATGCTATATGTTGATGTAGATGGTACGAGATGCTGCAGCCTGCTTCATAAGTTGGTTGATCACCCTGTCACTGTACCCCTGGCGAACGTTACGCCATTAAGTGGGCCGATGGGTGGGAGTCGGTTCCCTTCCTCCTGGCACAGTTAGTACCCATTAGGGGTGCAGGGGGTTTGGGACGGGACTCGCTCTCGGGGGTCTGCGGGGCTTTGAGCCTACCGGGTGTTGCTGAACAGGTGCTACTACTAGTAGACGTATTCGAGAAGTAGCTTACTCTAACCCTTGTATGACGTCCCTGGGACGTCCTCGTGCACTTCCGCGATTGCGCGTCCCCTGGGACGCGTTAGCGGAAGTGTCCGTGCTCATCGGGTCTAGAAGACCCGGCGCATCACGGATCACGGTAAATTGCCGCTGATAGCGGCCGTTTACCACGTGATCGCGCCGTCAAATGACGGCGCGATCACTTGTAAACAAACCGGCGTCATTTCATGACGCCGGTTCCTCCCTCTCCTCTCTGTACTGTTCGGTAAAGTGTGAGAGGAGAGGGGGAAGCGGGTGGCAGCAGCAGCGCTGTGGCTGGATCTGTGACAAATGCAGTCACAGATCCATCCATTCCAGCTCAGACATCCCTGTCCCAGTACTTTGCAATACCCCAGTACTCTGCAATACCCCAGTACCCTGCAATACCCCAGTACCCTGCACAATACTCTGCAATACCCCAGTACTCTGCAATACCCCAGTACCCTGCACAATACTCTGCAATACCCCAGTACTCTGCAATACCCCAGTACTCTGCAATACCCCAGTACTCTGCACAATACTCTGCAATACCCCAGTACTCTGCAATACCCCAGTACTCTGCAATACCCCAGTACCATGCAATACCCCAATACCCTGCGCAATACTCTGCAATACCCCAATACTCTGCAATACCTTGCACAATACTCTGCAATACCCCAATATCCTGCGCAATACTCTGAAATACCCCAATACCCTGTGCAATACTCTGCAATACCCCAATACCATGCGCAATACTCTGAAATACCCCAATATCCTGCGCAATACTCGGCAATACCCCAATACCCTGCGCAATACTCTGCAATACCCCAATACTCTGCAATACCCTGCACAATACTCTGCAATACCCTGCGCAATACTCTGCAATACCCCAATACTCTGCAATACCCCAATACCCTGCGCGATACTCTGCAATACCCCAATACCCTGCAATACCCATTTTTTAAAGCACCCCTGTCCCCGTGTGCTCGCATGCAGAAGCGAACGCATACGTAATTCCCGCCCACATATGAAAACGGTGTTCAAGCTAAACATGTGAGGTATCTCTGTGAACGTTAGAGCGAGAGCAATCATTTTGGCCCTAGACCTCCTCTGTAACTAAAAATGTGTAACCAATAAAAGTAATTAAAGCATCGCCTATGGGGATTTTAAAGTAGCGAAGTTTGGCGCCATTCCATGAGTTTTGAAGTGTGACATGTTGGGTATCTATTTACTCGGCGTAACTTCATCTTTCACATTATGAAAAAAAATGGGCTAACTTTACTGTTTTTTTTTTTTTTAAGCACAAAACTGTTTTTTTTTTTAAAACACGCGTTCAAAAAATGTCTGCGAAAATACCATGCAAGATAAAAAGTTGTAACGGCCGCCATTGTATTCTCTAGGGTCTTTGCTAAAAAAGCATATATAATGTTTTGGGGTTCTATGTAATTTTCTAGCAAATAAATGATGATTTTTCCATGTAGGAGAGGAATGTCAGAATTGGTCTGGGTGTTCCGGAACGCCTGATGGCGTTCCCTGCATGTTGGGCCTCTGTATGTGGCCACGCTGTGTAAAAGTCTCACACATGTGGTATCGCCATACTCGGGAGGGATAGCAGAATGTGTTTTGGGGTGTAATTTGTGGTATGCATATGCTGTGTGTGAGAAATAACCTGCTAATATGACAGAAACAAGATTATTTTTTTACAGAATTTTCAGTCGTTTTTCTTTTATATCGCAACAAAAATAAAAAATACCACCAAAAGAAAGCTCTATTTGTGTGAAAAAAAAGGACAAAAATTTCAAATGGGTACAATGTTGTATGACTGAGTAATTGTCATTCAAATTGTGAGAGCACCGAAAGCTGAAAATTGGTCTGGTCAGGAAGGGGGTTTAAGTGCCCAGTGGTCAAGTGGTTAAGAGTTGTCCCCAGCTGATAACAACAACACTACTTCCCTTTCTCATACTGAATATCATTGTATATATACACATGTTCCTCCCACGGAAGAATGATTTTGCAATGATATGATAATAAATACATATCTAATGACTGCCTACTGTAAAGAATACACATTATACAAGAGAGTATTGTTTAAATTTACCCATATGAAATTTGTTTAAATACTTTACAAGTTAATAACTTTTTTTTTGCTCAAAAATTACTTAGAACCCCTAAACATTATACTTTTTTTTTCTAATACCCTAGACAATAAAATGGCGGCCGTTGCAATACTGTATGTCACACAGTATTTGCGCAGCATTCTTACAAGCCCACCTTTTTTTTTTAAACACACAACAGTAAAGTTAGCGCAATTTTTTCTATTGTGAAAGAAAATGTTATGCTGAGTAACTTGATACACAACATGTCACGCTTCAAAATTGCGCCCACTCATGGAATGGCGACAAACTTTTATCCTAAAAATCTCCATAGGCGACGTTTAAAACTTTTTACAGGTTGTATGTTTTGAGTTACAGAGGAGGTTATTGCTCTTGCTCTACCAATCACGGTGCTACCTCACATGTGAGGTTTGAAAATTGTTTTCATATGCGGGCGCTGCTCAAGTATGTGTTTGATTCTGCCCGCGAGCTCGGTGGGACGGGGGATGTTTACATTTTTCTTATTTATTTTACCTTTTATTTTTTACACTGTTCTTTAAAAAAAAATGTGCCACTTTTATTCCAATTACAAGAAATGTAAACATCCCTTGTAATAGAAAAAAGCATGACAGGTCCTCTTAAATATGAGATCTGGGGTCAAAAAGACCTCAGATCTCATATTTACACATTAATGCAATAAAAAATAAATAAACATTTTGGCATTTGAAAAAATGCAAAAAAAATAGCCCTTTAAGAGCTATGGGCAGAAGTGACGTTTTTGATGTAGCTTCCACCCTGCTATGGTATGGAGATGGATGGGGGCTATCTTCTCCTCACTCATCTCCATACTCAGCCTGCAAGAGGCCCAGATCGCCTCAGATAAAAGTGATCTTGCAGCGAATCTGCTGCAGAGACCACCATTATCGGAAACCAGACCGCTGGCTGAAGAGGAGGATACCTGGGTTATGGCAGTTATCTGCTGTCATAACAAAGATATCCCTCTTCAAACAGCCAATGTGTATTGGCGTGCGGCGGTCCGGAAGTGGCTAAGGGCCTGACCGATAGATAGAATTTGATTGTTTGATTAGCCCTGATTCACTGCAGCTTTGAAATCATGCTACTTCAGTCACAATGAACTCATAGAAAAGTAGAGCAGGAATCTTTTTCAATGTACCTGTGACTTGAGTCACAACAATTCGAATAGTATAATTGCCAATAATAGGGTGCATATTGTCATGCAAATTGAAACTGTCAAATCACATGACAAATCGCATTGGTGTAAACGAGGGCCTAAGCTCCCACACTACATAGTGTTGGCAAGTCTAAAGGATAGTTTACAGAGATTATACAATGATCTTGAATATAGTGCATAAGGGAAGCTTTACATCTGTAATAAACTTTAGCCCAGTTATGTGTCATGTCAACACATGAATGTTGTATTTGGGCTCAATTAGGGCTGTGGAACTGTGTCTAATCGGAACAAATTGGTATGGAGTTTAATGTGTTAAATACAAGTGTTTTAATGAAGAGAGAATATACATATATTTAACAAATATGTATTACTTTGGATTAGGGATGAGCCAAACACCTCCCGGTTTGGTCGCATCCAGAACATGCGAACAGACCAAAAGTTCACGCGAACATTCAAACACTGTTAGGCCTCGTACACACGAGCAGACAGATTTGTTCAAATCTGTCTGTCCGACAGATTTGAACAAATCTGTCTGCTGGGATTTTGGTTTGCTCGCGTGTACACACGAGCAAACCAAAATCCCCGCCAGCAGACAGCGCGCTGACGTGTCGGTGGTGTGGCGGTGAAGTTGACGCCGCCACGTCACCGCACCAGGAAGTAAAACCATTTGGCGCGTGTGCGAGAAGACATGTCTGCTGGTTAGCATACTAACCAGCAGACATGTCGGGCGGACGGGTTCCCAGCCGACAGATTTCAAAGCATGCTTTGAAATCTGTCGGGTGGCCAAATCCGTCTGTTAGCCCGTACACACGATCGAATCTGTCTGCTGAAACGGTCTAGCAGACCGTTTCCAGCAGACAGATTTGATCGTGTGTACGAGGCCTAAAACGTGACAAATTGCCAATTTTAAAGGCTAATATGCAAGTTATTGTCCTAAAAAGTGTTTGGGGACCCGGGTCCTGCCCCAGGGGACATGTATCAATGCAAAAATAAAACATTTTTTTTCGGGAGCAGTGATTTTAATAATGCTTAAAGTGAAACAATACAAGTGAAATATTCCTTTAAATTTCCCACCTGGGGGGGGGGGTGTATAGTATGCCTGTAAAGTGCCACATGTTTCCCATGCTTAGAACTGTCCCTGCACAAAATGTCATTTTTGAAGGAAAAAAAGTAATTTAAAACTACTCGCGGCTATTCATGAATTGCCGTGTCCCAGCAATACAGAGAAAAGTAATTGAAAAAAATGGCAGGGGTCCCCCTAGTCCATTACCAGGCCCTTTGGGTCCGGTATGAATATCAAGGGGAACCCTTGCCATTTTTTTCAATTACTTTTATCTGTATTGCCAGGACCCGACAATTCATTAATAGCCACAAGTAATTTTAATGGCTTTTTTTTTTCCTTCAAAAATGACGTTTTGTGCAAGGATCCAACATTTAAAAATATATGTAGGATCCTCCCAAAATTCCATTAACAGACCCTTCAGGTTACACACAGATACAGCTTTATAAGTCCTTTATTAAAAATAAAAAAAATAAAAAAAGGATTTGAGCGATGTAATCCACTCTCGGTATCCAGCGATTCATGATCTCCACTCTCCAGCGATGATATCCAGCGAGGAACACGCACACAATCCTGACTCCACCGGAGACACCCCGGGAATGACATGGCGCTAGCCTGACAGCTCTTATGTAGCTGAGGACAGGGCCACCCGCCACGTGACCTCGTCCCCCTCTGAAGCAAGGGGAAACATTGGGCTTTCCCAGTGATGGCAACACAGATAAAAGTCATTGAAAAAAATGGCAGGGGTTCGACTTAATATTCATACCAGACCCAAAGGGCCTGGTAATGGACTGGGGGGGACCCCTGCTGTTTTTTTCAATGACTTTTCTCTGTATTGCCGGGACCCGGCAATTCATGAATAGCCACAAGTAGTTTTAACCACTTGACCACTGGGCACTTAAACCCCCTTCCTAACCAGATACATTTTCAGCTTTCGGTGCTCTCACAATTTAAATGACAATTACTCAGTCATACAACATTGTACCCATATGAAATGTGTGTCCTTTTTTTAACACAAATAGAGCTTTCTTTTGTTGGTATTTAATCACCATTGGGCTTTTTATTTTTTGCGCTATAAAAGAAAATAAACTGAAAATTATGTAAAAAAAAAAGATTTTTTTTGTTTCTGTTATAAAATTTGTAATTTTTCTTTATAAATTTTGGGCAAATTTTATACTGCTACATATCTTTGGTAAAAATAAGTACAAATTGTTGCATATTATTTGGTCTTTGTGAAATTTTTAGAGTCCATAATCTATGGTGCCAATATCTGAAAATTGATCACACCTGAAGTACTGACGGCCTATCTCCTTTCTTGAGACCCTAACATGCCAGAAAAGTACAAATAAACCCCAAATGACCCCTTTTTGGAAATAATACATTCCAAGGTATTTAGAAAGAGGCATGGTGGGTTTATTGAAGTTGTCATTTTTTTCCTACAATTCTTTGCAAAATCAAGATTTTTTTTCACAAAATTGTCATATTAGCAGGTTATTTCTCACACACAGCATATGCATACCACAAATTACACCCCAAAACACATTCTGCTATTACTCCCGAGTATGGCGATACCACATGTGTGAGGCTTTAACACAGCGTGGCCACATACAGAGGCCCAACATGCAGGGAGCACCTTCAGGCGTTCTGGAGCACCCAGGCCAATTCTGACATTTCTCTCCTACATGTAAAAATCATCATTTATTTGCTAGAAAATTACATAGAACCCCAAAACATTATGTATGCTTTTTTTTAGCAAAGACCCTAGAGAATACAATGGCGGCCATTACAACATGTTATCCCGCACGGAATTTGTGCAGCAATTTTTCGAACGTGTTCAAAAAAACAGTTTTGCGCTTAAAAAAAAACAGTAAAGTTAGCCCAATGTTTTTGCATAATATGAAAGATGAACTTACACCGAGTAAATAGATACCTAACATGTCATCCTTCAAAATTGCACACGCTTGTGGAATGGCGCCAAACTTTGCTACTTAAAAATCCCCATAGGCGACACTTTAATTTTTTTATTGGTTACATGTTTTTAGTTACAGAGGGGGACTAGGGCCAAAATTATTGCTCTTGCTTCGACGTTCGCAGCGTTACCTCACATGTGTAGCTTGAACACCGTTTTCATATGTCGGTGGGAATAACATATGCATTCGCTTCTGCATGCAAGCACACGGGGCCAGGGGCACTTTAAAAAATGAAATTAAATTGTTATTGTTCATTTTACTTTATTTATTTTAGTTTTCCCCCAAAAAATTTTTTGATCACTTTTATTCCTATTATAAGGGATGTACACATCCCTTGTAATAGGAATATGGCATGACAGGTCCTCTTTACAGTGAGATGTGGGGTCAATAAGACCCCGCATCTCACCTCTAGGCTGGGAAGCCTGAAATAAATGAAAAATTATCCTGGCTTAGATCATAGCGGTGAGTCAGTAGAATCGACTGGCGGGAGGGGGGGACATATTGCGGGGTACTGGAATATTGCGGAGTATTGAAGGGTATTGCGAAGTATTGTGGAGTATATCAGAGTATTGTGGAGTAATGCAGAGTATTGCAGGATATTGTGGAGTATTGCAGGGCATTGGAGTATTGCAGAGTATTGCAGGGTATTGTAGTATTGCAGAATATTGCAAGGTATTGCGTAGTATTGCAGAGTATTGCAGAGTATTGCGGAGTATTTCAGGGTATTGTGGCGTATTGCAGGGTATTGCGGAGTATTGCGTAGTATTGTGGGGTATTGTAGAGTATTGCAGAGTATTGTCAGGGTATTGCAGGGTGTTGGCAGGGTATTGCAGAGTATTGGCAGGGTATTGCAGAGTATTGCACAGGGTATTGCAGAGTATTGGGCAGGGATGGCTGAGCACAGAGGGATGTCTGGCTGAATCTGTGACTGCAATTGTCACAGATCCAGTCCACAGCTGCTGCCATCCACTCCCTCTCCGGGAGTAACCGGCATCATCACAAGTGACGCTGGTTTGTTTACAAGTTATCGCTCTGTCATTTGACGGAGCGATCACGTGATAAACGGCCGCGATCAGTGGCAATTTACCGTGATCTGTGATGCGCCGGGTCTTCTAGACCCGGCGGTCACGGATGATTCCTGGGAGCGTGCCCCAGGGGGTGCGTGGGAGATTCTAAATTCAAGATTCTAGCTCATCCCTACTGTGGATCTATAAATATTGTATTTGTCTTTTTGGTCTTTAAGTTACTGATCTTCTGTACACATTCTGACACTAGGAAGCATTGTATGAAATCATGTGCTGTTCTATTTGGGTTTCCCCTGTCTTGAAGAAGTGTGCACGATCTGAGAATTGCATAGACTCATGGTACACCCTGTTTTCATCATTTACACTATATTTAGTTTAATTTAAAATCTATGGGCCAGATTCATGAAAGGTTACGCTGGCGGATCGAGTGATCCGCCAGCGTAACAGTGGCTTTGAGCCGGCGTTTCTGTTTTCTGTAACCAGAAAACAAGAAACGCCGGGTTGAAGTTCCGATGCGAGCAGCGTAACTGAGTTTCGCCATCGCATCGTTACTTCAACTTAAAAATGGCGCCGGGGGCGTTCCCGCCGATTTACGCTCAAAAAATATGTTAATGAGCGGAAATCGGCAATTCACGATCGAAATCCGGCGCGACGCAGTGACGTTACGACGTTTCCGGACGGGATACGCGGCGCATAGATATACCTACATGGGGCTGGAGTATCCTATGTTAGGTATAGGCGTCGTCATCGCGTCGGGAAAAAAAAAAAAAACGTCGCTTGCGTAAAACGGTCATGAATGGGAATGTGACGTCATTGACGTTCATTCACAGATTTTGGAGCATGCGCACGGGGATGTTTTGACACTCGACGCATGCGCAGTACGTCGGCGGCGGGATCGCGCGTAGTTAGCATACTACACGCCCCGTACCCGCGACATTTGAATTCCGCCGGCTCATTTGCGATGCGCTGCCGCAACTTTAGGAGCAAGTGCTTCGTGAATGACAGCACTTGCTCCTAAAAATTCGGCAGCGCAACGCAAATCAGAAGCGTTACTCCAGAGCAAAGATGCTCTGGAATACGTGAATCTGGCCCTATGTAAAATCTTGTTGATCATTATATATTTTTTTTGTTTTTGTTTCACAGATCATTATATATTTGATACACAGTTAAATAAATAAGCTCATACTTATGACTACATGAGTTTTTAATCTGCAGGGTAGTGGAATGCGACTCCTTCTCTTTTAAAAAATTCTGGTATATGGCTATTAAATGTGATTTATTTTTCCATTCTTAAGTGATTTGTATCATTTTTTAGGTGTATGCATTGTTATGCTTGACAGCCTCAATTAGCAGTTTCATATTTTGGGCCAGATTCTCAAAGACTTATGATGGCGTATCTCCACGTACGTCGTCGTAAGTCTGAATGTGCGCCGTCGTATATGCGTGCCTGATTTTTAGAATCAGTTACGCATAAATTCGGCCAAGATATGAGCGGCGTAAGTCTCCTACGCCATCGTATCTTGGGTGCATATTTACACTGGCCGCTACAGTAGGTGGTGCTTCCGTTGATTTCCGCGTTGAATATGCAAATGAGCTAGATACACCGATTATCGAACGTACGCGCGCCCGTCGCAATTAGTTATGCCGTTTACGCAAGACATACGCCGGCGTAAAGATAAAGCTGCTCTCTAGGTGGCGCAGCCCATGCAAGGTATGGATGTCAGAACAAGCGTATATTTTAACGTTGTTTGCATAAGTCGTATGCGAATAGGGCTGTGCGTAAGTTTCATTCACGTCGTAGGCATTCTAAACTCAACGCATGTCCACTGGGATACCTCCACGGAAGGCTTAGTGCTTTGAGAATACTGCACTTGCATCCTAAGTTGCGGCGGCGTAGCGTTCGCTAAAAGCGTCAATTACGCGGGGTCACGATTCATTTACATAAAACACGCCCACCTCTTCCACATACTGCACTTGCATCCTAAGTTGCGGCGGCGTAGCGTAAATACAATACGCTACGACCGTTTATAGTTACGCCGCCCTACGTGAATCTAGGCCTGTATGTTCATGCTGATCAAGCTATGGTTTTGCAAAGAGTTGGGAAGTCTTTGGACAGGGTTGCAGTATATGGTTATTTCAAATGGAAAGAAAAGGCAAACTTCCAACTCTGCCATATGGGATTTTAGGGAAGCAGGATGTATTTATTTGACAGACGCACTAGTGCCGAAAGGACTCAATGTCGAACTTGACATCAATTGCTTCATCAGCGATACATAAAAATAAAATAAAAAAAGACCATACATATTAACATTTAATTCTCGCACTATTGAATCGTCCGAACAGTACAGGTGGGACATATATGGCGTAATGATTGAATAGTCAATTTAGGGAGTAAAATATACACATACGTTTAATAAACTTCCAGGCATTCAGTCCATACCCACCACCCGACGATGAGTACCATCTATGGTCTGTCCCTCAAATTAATAAATCTAATAAATTTAATAAATTTAATACATTTGATAAAATAATGAATTAATACATTTTATCCGACTCTGCTGGTGGAGTGTGGATTTATATTGAATTTATATATATATTTATGGATTTTAATTTCTGGTTAAAGGCACTCCTATGTGGTTATCACGTTTTTTATGTATATATATGACTATGTTCTGGATATACGTATATATGGATCTTATGCAGAGATATTTTATACATATTTTATATATAATTATTTTATAATTATTTTATACATATATAATTTTCCATATTTATCTGTATCTCTATTGTTATCTGTATCTCGTTTTAATTGGATCTATTAATATACGCAGTGTAAATATTTGAGAGGTATGCAAAATTTATATTGATTTATTTTTTTAGGACTATATTTTAATCTATGTATAAGCACAAATTTTTATTATATTTATTGTGAGTCCTCATTGCGACTAAATTATATATATAATTTTTTGTGCTCTAATTACAGAAAGATTATAATGCCACATTAGTAGTGCATATAAATATACGATGTCCAATCTTTATGAGATAGTGGCAGTGTCATGGCAACATCACACAACAGTATAATGCGGATTGTGAGAAGTTTCTCAATACGCACAGCACTGGTGTCTGGACATTTAAAATTCTTTACATATGGCCAGCCCCGTGTCTTTTTAGTTGTTTTGGTGCCTGTGCGCAATCCTACACTCAGGTATCTGTTCCATGGTGGGAACAGTGAGTTTCAGTAGGAGCGCAGTACAAAGCAACGTCCCACACATATCCTTCCCCCCGGGGGGGCGTGGCTTCGCGCGGCGCTCGGAGGGGAGGAAACGAATGACATACAGAGGGAACGTCATCCACATCTGGGGTGTTGTCATTGGTGAGTGGGCGGCATGACTCTTTAAAACTCCGGAGGCTGCAGAGGTATAGCACGCTCCTAGAGGAAGTCTGAATAGACGAAACGTCAGAGCTGTGCTAACCAGCACCCTAACCGGAAGTGACGTTTGCGCTCCACAGGAGAGAGGAACCAGGAAGGAAAGCTGCAGGAAAGTCTCCTAGGCATTCTTCAGGGGTCCACTTCTAACCGTGAGAGTTGCATAACATCAAGAATATTATACATTTTGCCTGAGTATTCATTCTATCTGGTACGCATGTTTTATGAGGGGACTGGTGTATATATGTTTTGGGGTGTTTCCTTCCTCATATATCTGTGGATTTAATGCCTGGAGAGTGAAATCCCAAAACGGTGATCAAAAAGGAGAGTGGTATGCCATTCCAATTATCTGAAAAGTAAGGCGATATATACTGATATGCGGTCTTAAAGAAACCTTCTGGTGAGTGTTTCCCCCAAAGGGGACCCTATATCCCCCCACGCAGTGAATGTTTTATGGTGATTGGAGCACATACTACTGATACTTGCTGGTCTGGTCATCTCACATAGCTTTCTCGTCAAACCAGGGGTTTGCAGCGCTGCTGCAGGACTATTTATCAGCTCTGTGCGAGCTGGTTTTTATATTTCTGTTTTTAACAAGTGACTTTTATATTTTAAGCAGCTGCTTTTTAAGGTTTACATTGTGGTGCATTTTTATTCTAATTTGCTGAGAGTTTTTTGTGGACGTTACTCCTAAAGCGCAGGGTTGTACTAACAATAGAGGGCCAGTGAATAGTACTCTTTTATACTGTTTTATATATATAATTTTTTTTTCCCCGCCGCTTAGGATGCCCTTAAATTTTTAAGCAATAGGAATCTTGATATGAACACTTTGTTTACAGCTAGTGGACCAACCGCTAGCCAGGTAAATTATAATGGGGCTATGTCAGCACTAGGCAACACACTGGAGAGACAGGTGACGACATATGTAGTCTGGAACAATATGTAAAGGATAAAATCACCATCAGGAGTTTAAGATGGGAAATCACCCCCCAAGATGGATTGGATGATTCCAACTCCATTCGGGAGTGGTTTGATTTTTTTAATGGGGTAGCATTCAAACTACAAGATTTGATTCTTGTAAGAAAAAAACGTAAAATGAATATGTAAGAGAAAAAAATAAATGAACTGCAAGCACAACTAGATCCAATTAAAGATACGCAACCTATCATTGATTTTAATATAAGAACCAACAAGAGGCTAGAAAAGATAGATAAAGAGACGCAAAAAAAGAAAATTAAAAAATACCATAGAGATAAGAATGATTATAACACCAATAATCTATATGCGTGGCAATCAACGCTACCTGATAAATTAAATTTAATCATCAAGCCATCAGATGATGAAACTATAATCAATGCGAGTGACACTCCACACCCACATTCGGAGAGAAGACTAGAAAATGTGAGTGAAGAAGAAATAGAGATTGACTCCCCAGTGCAATTCTCTACACCTGTTCGAAGGGGCAGGAGCAAATCCAGAGTAGGAAGGGGGAGAGGATCAAATCATAACCAGCTGCCTATACCCTACCCGACCCCCACTCACAATTATTATCAACCGCTGAATACACAACAATACAATGATGCTCCCCCATCCCGTCCTTTTTTAGGGAGAGGAGGGAGGGCACAAAGAAGGGGGAGAGGTTACCCACATCCCAGGGGGAGACCTCAAGAACACCGTCACAACAATACAGGGAGCAAGAGTGGAGACCACAACAATCACAGAATTACTGGACCAGAGAGCAAATGGCACACCCCCAACCAAGAAACCCAGCACCAGAGGATGCAGGGCAGGAAGGCGGATCCAGGAAAAGAAGTCGACACCAATAGCGGATGGGATCTTCAACCTAAGTAAAGTAGAACTAACGCATAAAGAATTAAATATTCTGAACATGGGGTTAAAATGTGGTAGAAAAAAAATGATAAACAAATTTGATGTATATATAGATGTGCACAAATATATTAGAAAATTAAACATCAAAAAGTATTTTGTAGGTTTAAACACACAGACAACACTTATCAACAATCATCAAGGGGTTGTTAATAGTGGCTTGAATAACAAATCATTGTTTAACCCACCTAACAACCCCAACAATCAGATTGAAGTGTTCAAGGGTTTGGTCCTGCGCGATTTAAACCAATTAAAACCTAAAAAGAATGTGAGTGCTCAACACATCCAAGACGGGATTAAATCACTGGAGAAATGACAAGATATAATAGTGAGACCTGCTGACAAAGGAGGAGGGGTGGTGATATTATCCAAAGAGTATTACCAAAGCCAGATTTCTGATATGTTATCGGATAAGGCCACATACGACTTATTGGACCAAGATCCAACACAAGCTTATAGGGATCAATTGAAAATCTTAGTACAAAAGGGGTCATCGTTGGGGGTACTTACCAAAAAGGAGACTTATCTAATACCAGCAAGCAGCAAGATTCCAACCATCTACACACTACCTAAGATACACAAAGATCCCATTAATCCTCCAGCTCGCCCAATTGTGAACAGTATTGACTCAATAGCTTCAAGAATGGGCCAATACCTTGATACTTTTTTACAGAAAAGTGTAAAAATGACCAGATCTTATCTGAAGGATACAAAAGATTTTTTAAATTGTCTGCACAACGTCACTTTGTTAGAGGACCAACAGGTTCTATTAGTCACAGCAGACGTGTCTTCATTGTATTCAATCATACAACACGATGATGCCACCCTAGCCCTGAATTGGGCTTTAAGCCAAAGGGAGGATTTACCCCACAATCAAAAAGTCTTTATCGCCCACGCCCTGAATTTCTGTTTATCCCATAACTACTTCTGGTATGGAAACAAGTTTTACACACAAAAACGGGGAGTTGCGATGGGAGCCAAATTTGCCCCAAGCATAGCCAACTTATTTATGGCCGAGTGGGAAAGAAAAACAGAATACATTTTTTATAAACGTTTTATAGATGATCTGTTTTTTATTTGGGCTGGACCAGAAGAGTCGTTGAACATGTTTTTAAATGTTCTAAATAACAATAACAATAACATTAGGCTGACATCAGAATGGCACAAAGAGACTATCAATTTTTTAGATGTGACCATTTATCGTAAAAACAATAGACTGGAAACCAAGGTATATTTTAAACAAACAGACAGAAATAGTTATCTACCAGTAACTAGCGGACATCACCCAAGATGGCTAAAGAATATCCCAAAGGGTCAAATAATGAGGGTTAAACGTAACTGTTCAGAAACCAGTAACTTTCTCAGCCAATCAAAGATCCTCACTGAAAGATTTAAGGTCAAAGGATATAGCCTACAATTCCTGGACACTATTGTGGAAGAGGTTGAAAGATCCCTAGGAACAAGTGTTTGGAAGAGAAGGATAAACAAGAAGTTCAAGAAAAAAAAAACAACGAATGGGGATTTATATCCCAATTCCACAACCAATACAAGGAGGTTGAATCTATTTTCAAAGAACATTGGCATATCCTGTCGCTGGACAAGAAATTAGGACCTGTAATACCACAACATCCCCAATTTATTTACAGAAAAGCGCCGACTTACGGTGACACTATAGTAAAGAAAATCTTGGACATACCTGAGAAACCTCAGAGCTTCTGGGACAAAAACGTTTTTTTTTCTCTTGCAGAAAATGCAAACCTTGCAAAGAGGTCAGAAAATTGCAAAGAAACCTAGACCACTTTACATCACCACCAAATGAGCAAGAATTTGAGATAAAACAATTTATCACTTGTAACAGTACTCATGTGGTGTATGCACTAAGATGCCCTTGCGGTCTACTCTATATCGGCCGAACCAAAAGGAAATTAAAAATCAGAATAGGGGAACACATTAAAAATATTAAACTGGGATACAAGGACCACAATGTGTCTCTCCATTTCAAGACAAAACACAATCAGGACCCATCCGGTCTAGAATTTTGGGGCATCGAACAAGTAGAAACACATTGGAGGGGCTCACATAGAGTGCGGGAACTATCAAAAAGAGAGAACAATTGGATTTATTTGACAGACGCACGAGTGCCGAAAGGACTCAATGTCGAACTTGACATCAATTGCTTCATCAGCGATACATAAAAATAAAATAAAAAAAGACCATACATATTAACATT
The DNA here is from genome assembly GCA_029574335.1 of Rana kukunoris. Classification (NCBI taxonomy): domain Eukaryota; kingdom Metazoa; phylum Chordata; class Amphibia; order Anura; family Ranidae; genus Rana; species Rana kukunoris. The sequence goes on from CM056049.1 coordinate 545,005,019, forward strand.
TAATTCTTGCACTATTGAATCATCCGAACAGTACAGATGGGACATATATGGCGTAATGATTGAATAGTCAATTTAGGGAGTAAAATATACACATACGTTTAATAAACTTCCAGGCATTCAGCCCATACCCACCACCTGTCGATGAGTACCATCTATGTCTGTCCCTCAAATTAATAAATCTAATAAATTTAATAAATTTAATAAATTTGATAAAATAATGAATTAATACATTTTATCCGACTCTGCTGGTGGAGTGTGGATTTATATTGAATTTATATTTATATTTATGGATTTTAATTTCTGGTTAAAGGCACTCCTATGTGGTTATCACGTTTTTTATGTATATATATGACTATGTTCTGGATATATACGTATATATGGATCTTATGCGGAGATATTTTATACATATTTTATATATAATTATTTTAGAATTATTTTATACATATATAATTTTCCATATTTATCTGTATCTCTATTGTTATCTGTATCTCGTTTTAATTGGATCTATTAATATACGCAGTGTAAATATTTGAGAGGTATGCAAAATTTATATTGATTTATTTTTTTAGGACTATATTTTAATCTATGTATAAGCACAAATTTTTATTATATTTATTGTGAGTCCTCATTGCGACTAAATTATATATATAATTTTTGTGCTCTAATTACAGAAAGATTATAATGCCACATTAGTAGTGCATATAAATATACGATGTCCAATCTTTATGAGATAGTGGCAGTGTCATGGCAACATCACACAACAGTATAATGCGGATTGTGAGAAGTTTCTCAATACGCACAGCACTGGTGTCTGGACATTTAAAATTCTTTACATATGGCCAGCCCCGTGTCTTTTTAGTTGTTTTGGTGCCTGTGCGCAATCCTACACTCAGGTATCTGTTCCATGGTGGGAACAGTGAGTTTCAGTAGGAGCGCAGTACAAAGCAACGTCCCACACATCTCCTTCTCCCCGGGGGGGCGTGGCTTCGCACGGCACTCGGAGGGGAGGAAACGAATGACATACAGAGGGAGCGTCATCCACATCTGGGGTGTTGTCATTGGTGAGTGGGCGGCATGACTCTTTAAAACTCCGGAGGCTGCAGAGGTATAGCACGCTCTTAGAGGAAGTCTGAATAGACGAAACGTCAGAGCTGTGCTAACCAGCACCCTAACCGGAAGTGACGTTTGCGCTCCACAGGAGAGAGGAACCAGGAAGGAAAGCTGCAGGAAAGTCTCCTAGGCATTCTTCAGGGGTCCACTTCTAACCGTGAGAGTTGCATAACATCAAGAATATTATACATTTTGCCTGAGTATTCATTCTATCTGGTACGCATGTTTTATGAGGGGACTGGTGTATATATGTTTTGGGGTGACAATAAACTGTTCAAAACAATATTGCACTATATGGTTTCCTTCCCTCATATATCTGTGGATTTAATGCCTGGAGAGTGAAATCCCAAAACGGTGATCAAAAAGGAGAGTGGTATGCCATTCCAACCATCTGAAAAGTAAGGCGATATATACTGATATGCGGTCTTAAAGAAACCTTCTGGTGAGTGTTTCCCCCGAAGGGGACCCTATATCCCCCCACGCGGTGAATGTTTTATGGTGATTGGAGCACATACTACTGATACTTGCTGGTCTGGTCATCTCACATAGCTTTCTCGTCAAACCAGGGGTTTGCAGCGCTGCTGCAGGACTATTTATCAGCTCTGTGCGAGCTGGTTTTTATATTTCTGTTTTTAACAGGATGTATTTATTGTCTACAAACAACATAACATAAAAGTAGCTCTAATTGTATAATAAAACACTCAAAATTGTTAAAAAGGAATGCCAGAAGTTATGATCACAAAAATATAACTGTAGAGCTTAGTGGATCAGGCGTTTCAATTAGTATGATTGTTTTTTTTTTTTTTTTTTTTTTTGACTGGTGAAAAAACATGTTGAATAACTAGTCAAACAAGAAAAACCTGTGGCCTGGGGGCCCCCAGATCTCGCCCCCCATTTGTGAATGAGTATGGGGTTCATTGTACCCCTACTCATTCACCAAAAACGTGTAAAAATAAATAAAAACACACAGATTTTTGACAATTCCTTTATTCAAAAAAATTGATTACAATTTCCAGACCGAAAAACAAAAGACCTGCCTACAACAAAGGCTAAACGCTGACTGCCTGCTCTGCCGTTTGATAGTTCTTAAATAGGTAAGGGGTGGGGGCCACCTGGCAATGTCACCTGGTGGCACTGCCCCCATGTGATGTCACTGATCCTGCATGCACCGATGACGTCACACGGGTCGATGCCACCAGGTGACACTTCCCCTTACCTATTTAAGAACTGTCAGATGGCAGAGCAGGCAGTCGGTGGTTAGCTTTTATTTGTCCATTCCTTCAGAGCTGTGTGCCATGACCGAGACTCCCTAATGCATGCATGTGAGTGACGTTATCGCAGACCGGCCATTCATTTCATAGCAGCCCATTAAACCCAGAAGGAAGATCAGGTGAAGATGGAAGGCTCTGCAGCGGTGACAGCATGCCACTGGAGGGCTTCTTTTAAAGAAAAATTCTCTCATAATGTGCTAGTATGCAGTGCCTTGCAGGAAGAAACTTTTTTTCATTTTTTAACAAAAGTTTACTACCGCTTTAAGCGCCAGTTTAGTTCCTTGTATATCTTACACATTGTTTATAATTTGGCAGATGCCAGATAATATCACATCTTCCGAGTAAAGAGATAAAGCAAAAACAGCAAAACCTGCATTCATTTTGCAGCAATTAGCCAATGCTATACTGAATAGGAATTGCAATATCATCACGTCTGTTTAGCAAGAAGTGGGTAAGGCCAGAACATTTTCCTTCTGATGCAAAAAGTCTTGTACATCTGTTAATTTTCTTATACAGCTTCAGATCCTTTTGTGTCTACATAATGCTTGGTTAAATGACTGTACTTGCCAATGTTCAGGGCCCAGTATTCAATAAAGAATGCCTGTTAACCTTATGAAAATAGAAATGCGGTATTCACAAATTATGTTAATGCAATGTCAGACTTTGTTAATGTTATTTTCTAAACATAAAGAGCATATGGTATCATCAGAATTTGGCAATTAAGAGATGCAATTCACATGCAAATTAGGAATTACCATACCACTTGCTTATCCACTTTGATCTGCTATGTTTACAGCTGCCCAACAACATTAGTTTCTTAGTATTAGAAAAATATGCAGTTATAGAGTAAGAAACATTCAATAATCTAGCACTTTCTATAAGAAACAATAATTAGAGCACTGACAAAATAATTTTGCCATATAGGGGAGCTCTAATCAACTTAAATTGTTTTATGTTCATCTGTAATTGTAAAATTAATTGTTTTACTATAATGTCATAAATATATGTTACTGTATTGAAAACCTTTTGTTTACAATTATATTAGCTCCTCTCTATGGTAAAAAAAATAGAGGCTATAATTGTTTGCTAGAGACCATGGGGTTTATTTACTAAAGCTAGATAAAGCAACATTTGTCACAATTCTGCAGATAAACCAATCAGTTTCCAGGCTTTATTGCTAAAGCTTAAATTGAATGTAAACCCAATTTTTTTTTGCTGTCACAATGTAGAGTATAAGACCGCGTACACACGATCAAATCTATCTGCTGGAAACGGTCTGACAGACCGTCTCAGCAGACAGATTCGATCGTGTGTACGGGCGAGCAGACGGATTTGTCCAGTAGACAGATTTTAAAGCATGCTTTAAAATCTGTCTGCTGGGAACCCGTCGGACCGATATGTCTGCTGGTTAGTACGCTAACCAGCAGACATATCTGCCCGCACATGCGTCGAATGGATTTGACGCATGCGCGGAAGTGTTTTACTTCCTGGTGCGGTGACGTGACGGCATCAACGTCACCGCCACGTCACCGCGCTGTCTGCCCGCGGGGATTTGGGTTTGATCGTGTGTACTGCGATCAAACCAAAACAGGCAGCAGAAAAATATGATCAAATCGGTCTGTCCGACCAATTTGAGCAGATTTATTTGGTCGTGTGTACGCAGCCTTAGATTTCCTATCATCTGTACCCAGTCTTGCCACAAAGAGTTAATCCAGCTCTGAGCAATCCTCTTTTCTTTTTTCAGTGAGATAAATGGACAAACAGGAGAAAACGTGTGTCCTTTCTTCCCCCTTGCTGTGAATGACAGGTTATTTACATATCTCATGCACTAGCCTGAGACAGACATTATTTTTTAATTCCCACCCCCACTCCTTTTCTGAAGTCATGTGGTTACTTTTCTGGATTTTGACTGCATGTTAGTGATCATAGCCATAGGTGTGCGCACAGGGTGTGCCAGGTGTGCCTGGGCACACCCTAATCACCCTGTGTGGTGCAGATTGCTACGAAATATACTGTGCTAAACGTGCACAAATGCACAGAAAAATACAGCATTAAATGGCACATAACATATCGAAATATACAACCTTAAACATGCAGTAATGCACAGAAATATACTGTGTTAAGTGTGCAGTAACGCACAGAAATAGACCTCTGATATTTCACCAAAGCTCCCTAATGGGGCTCCTAAATTAAAATAAATAAAAATAAAAAACTACTAACACTGTCCACTTCCCTACTGACACCAATCTCTGCCCTACTGACACCATCCACCGCTCTACTGACACCATCGGTATACAGTATATACACATGCAAATATGTTTGAGCTTTGGGGTGCACACCCTAATGCAATAGGCTGCACACACCTATGATCATAGCAGAATTTAGTGTAAGGAATACACAGGAGAAAATGCATGTTGACAAGGGGAGTGTAGAGGTGGGCGGGGAGTCTACCGACATAGCAACTACACCCACCAAGCTCCAAACAACAGACCCACCCACAGAATCTGCAGTTTTTCAGTTCTTATAACAAAGAGAGGAAAGACATTTGACAGGTAAGGATACATGCAGGAGGCATGTATATCCTTATAGATCAGCACTATGGCAGTAGTTTAGAAAGGATGAGAGTGGGTTTATATCCACTTTAATTAAACAAGCTGAGTTTAGAGTGCTGGGCTGTAGAGGGGGCAGGGCAGCTTGCTCAGGCAAAGCTGGGTGTCGGTCCAGGGATCTGGCGGATTCCGCCTCCGTGGTCCTGATGATGAAGAGCCTGCCCCGACTTCTGTGAAATTAGCAGAGAGTGGACTTCAGCCCACTCTCTGCTGAAAATGGTTCACAGGAGTGCAAAAGAAACTGCACTCCTGTGTTTCATACAAACAAGCTTTTGCTTTACTTCCCCTTTAAAGTGTATTCAATGTATACATTTTGAAGAGTGTGGTATACATTGTGTAAAACACAAAGTTGAAATAGTTTCTGTGCGAAACAGAAATTTATTTAAGGGACTCTAAATATCAATGCAAGTAGTGTTCTCTTTCTTCCTTACTAAACCACAGAGGTGGAAGAAGTCGAAAAACTACACCAAACCTACAACCGCTACCTCATTTAAAACCTACAGGTTAAACATATCACCACACATCGACTGTAGCAAAGACTCACTGAATAAATCATATGCTGCATCTAAAGCAAACTTTGTAAAACAGCACAGTGGAAGGAAGATATATTTCATGTTAATCCACAGCTATAGATTCCTTACCTTTCCTTTTCACCAACAGCACAACTCACACAAGTGTGCAGAGTACACCGGTGTGCATAGTTATTATAAGCAATACAATTTCAGTATCTCAGGGTTTCAGTCAGGAGGTCAGGTGTGCTCTTGTCAGGAGGTCTCAGCACAGGATTCAGCTGGGCTCTTATTGAGAGGTCAGAGTGTGGGCTTATGCAGCATGGAGCTGCGTGTAAGAGAACCTATGAAGTGGTGAGAGAGACACATAGCTTCACTTCTATGAGATGGGGTGTCACAAGGCAGAAGCCTGTATAGGCAAGTGGGCATTTGTGTTTGGTGTAAAGTTAATGGAGACTGCATAGAGAAGTCTGGGCAGAGGCCAACTCAGAGAGAAGTTTTGTTAACCAGGAGGCTGAGTAATTCTGTTGGACTAATGCAACATCCCTGAATAAATAACTGCTTATTTTTCATTGAACGTTTCGTTTATCTTTAATAAAAAATAAAATATAGTTTTCTTGACTTCTGTGGACTTATTGAAAAACTATGATGAGGCCATATTCATTTAGGGAAGTCTGTTCTAAAAGCTTGGAAAGAGACAGAGGCAAAGGTTAAAATTGGTTGCCCTTAGCAATATTGAAGAAGCCAGTCATGCTGTCAGTGGACAGTGGATCATTGGATCTGCCTAACAAGAGTTGTGGAAATCAACATCGGGAGGAGGCAATCCGGCAAGTAAGAGAATGCCAGAGAGCTTCCAATGCGTGGATTATGTTTCCTACCTGGAGGAGCTACCAAGGAGATATAGTTCAGTGTCCAGTGGTCTGCATGTTATATGGCCAAGATTCTGGTAACAAAGTGTTTACCGTTACCCCTGTCTACAATACAGTAACATCCTGTTTGGCTCGAGGGGGATGCCAGAGAGTGCACGATGCCTGGGAGGTTGTTGGTTGTTTTGCCCTGTAGTTGCATGGAGAAATTGGCCGATGAAGGCTCCACAGAGTACTTCCAAGAAGCAACACGCACAAGTAAACACGGTAAGGCCTGTTGTGACAGTAGATAGAAACTCCTTTGCTGAAGTTAATGACTCAAATGCTACAGTAAATGGTAACACTGATTGTGTTACTGTCCACTGGGACAGAGCAATATTCATACAACACATGTTCCAGAATATGACTGAATGGGTGGGTGCTGAAGCAACCATCATCTGGAGACCAGAAGCACTTTAAGGCAAGAAATATATCACTAACACTCCAAGAAACTCAATAAAGGCTTTTTATTTAATGATCACATCACAGCAGAAGACAGTGATGTTTTGGAGCCGCATATGACCTCTTCATTGGACAAGTGATAGGGTCCTGGGTGCCTGATAAAATGGTCTTGCATGGCACCAAAACATTACTGTCTTCTGCTGTGATGTGACCATTCAATAATGCCATGGACCCTTATTTGGAGTTCATTAGTGTGCTGGTGGAATTCTGTACCTCTTGACTTACTGTCTACTGGGAAACAGGAGTAACCCCAGTTTGGAGACCCTCACAATTCACTGTGGTTCAGGCTTGGCATCTGAACTTCTTTAGTCTTCTACTGAGTCTGTAGCTCCCCACCAACTTTGCCTGTCTGCCCTATGTTGGCACTTTATGTCTGTCAAAGTATGTAAGTATGTAAGCATGTAAGTATTTTCCATTTTCCATAGTAGAGTATGGGCTTTCAAGAGAGAGATCACTTTGATCCAGCTGGGCACCTTAACCACTTCAATACCGGACACTTTTACCCCTCCTGTCAGGCAAATTTTCAGTTTTCAGCGCTGTCACACAACTGACAAGTGTCTGGACATGCAACACTGTACTCATATTACATTTTTTAATTTATTTTTTCACAAATAGAGCTTCTTATTTTTGCAAAAAAAAAAAAACGGAAAAGGACCGAAAATGTTGAAAATAAAATGCATTTTTTAGGCCAAAATGACACAAATTGGTGTATATTATTTAGTCTGTAGATAAGTTAAAAAGTCCACAGACTATGGTATATATATCTGTAAATTGATCAATCCTGATGTACTGATGGCCTATCTAATATTTTGACGTCCGGGAAGGCCAGGACAATACAGATATCCCCCAAATGACACATTTTTGGAAAGCAAATTTAGCACCTTCTACCAGGTAGGTTCTAGATGTGAGGTTTTTGGTGTTAGCTGCCAGTGCATGTAAATTTAGGCAGGTCTATGCTGCGAGCTAGGCCTGTTTTTTTTGTTTTTTTTTTATCTGGGGACAGGGAGTGGTTAGTGTAGCAGTGGGTGTCACTGACATGTACTTCAACTTTAGGGTGCCTCCCTGTTTCCAGTGAGAATGTTCTGGAAATGGGGCAGGGCTGAGAGTTGGAGTGGCATGGGATGTATGTAGGAACTCTGACCAATCCCCAACTAGGATTGGCAGGGTGGCGGGCCTCCTATATATTCCCTCAGTCAGCCAACTGGGCGAGGAGTTGTCGACCAGGGTGGAGTTCTAGAATTCTAGACTGCGTGCTGGAGAGACACCCCCATCTGGGGGGGGGGTGGATATGGTGGAGGAGCTCAGGACCTGGAAGGGCACTTCATATCTGATATGGATATTAAGGGGAACCCTGTGCCAATTTTTATTTAAAAATGATGTAGGGGTCCCTCTAAAAATCCATACCAGACCCTTCAGATCTGGTAAGGATTTTAAGGGGAACCCCGCACCAACATCTAAAAATAAAATGGCGTGGGGTTTTCCCATTTAACCACTTAAGACCCGGACCAATACGCTGGCAAATGACCCAAGGGGTTTTTGCGATTCGGCACTGCGTCGCTTTAACAGACAATTGCGCGGTCGTGCGACGTGGCTCCCAAACAAAATTCGCGTCCTTTTTTTCCCACAAATAGTGCTTTCTTTTGGTGGTATTTGATCGCCTCTGCGATTTTTATTTTTTGCGCTATATACAAAAAAAACAAACATTTAGGCCAAAATTTATTTAGCCACATGTCTTTAGTAAAAAAAAAAAATCGCATTAAAAAAAAATTAGCTACCTAGCGGGAACAGCGACACTAATACAGCGATCAGAAAAATGATCGCTTAGTGATGCTGGCAATAGGGAGTGAAAGGGTTAAGTAGGGCAGTGATCAAGGGGTTAAAACTTTATTGGGGGGGCTACCCTGACACTAACACTGACTGACTGTCACACTGTCTGTCACACTGACACTAAATACAGTAATCATACATGTATGATTACTGCATTCAGTGACACTGTGGCAGGGGGGAGGGGGGGGGGAGGGGGGGGGGCGATCGCGGGGGTTAAATGTGTTTGTGTCTGTGTGTAAGTGTGCTGTTGGTGCAGACTTACTTGTAGTGTTGTTATCTCTCCTCAGCGGCGCTTGAAACAAACGCCGAGGAGAGATCACGTCGCTTCCTCCTTCCTGTGTTTACACAGGAGGAGGAAGTGACGGCTGTCGCTAGGTCGGGTGTGTGGGAGCGGGGAGAGAGGTCGGGCGCGCGCATTGGCTGGGAGCGATCCGGAGGGGGCGGGTGAAAACGGATAGCCGCCCCCACTTGTCGGATCGCTCCTGCAGCCGCGCGGACCGCCGCATGTACGGGGGGGGGGGGTCCGATCGCCCCCAAGGCACCAACGTATATATACGTTGATGTGCCTGTCGGTGCCATTCTGCCAACGTAAATGTACATGCGGCGGTCCTTAAGTGGTTAATCCATACCAGACCCTTATCCGAGCATGCAACCTGGCAGGCCACAGTAGAAGAGTGGGAACAGAGAGCGCCCCCCCCTCCTGAACCATACCAGGCCATATGCCCTCAACATGGGGAGGATGCTTTGGGGGTCTGTGACCCCCCCCCAAAGCACCTTGTCCCCATGTTGATGGGGACAAGGGTCTCATCCCCACAACCCTTGCCGGTGGTTGTGGAGGTCTGCGGACAGGGGACTTATCATAATCTGGAAGCCTCCTTTAAAAAAGGGACCCCCAGATCCCGCCCCCCTATGTGAATTGGTAACGGGGTACATTGTACCTCTACTATTTCCCCCAAAAAAGTGTCAAAAAACACTCAGACAGCTTGGGAAAAGTCCTTTAATAATAAAAAAAAATTCCAGCGATGTACATCCTTCCACGACCCGTATCCGCGCTACCCGCCATTTCCCACCGCTACAAAAGATACAGCCTCCTCCGTAGAAGGCATCCAGGCAAATGATATGTGAGCCATGTGACATTTATTTTAAGACCGAGGGCAGAGCCACCTGTGATGTGGACGAGTGACCCCACCCCGTTCTGCCGTAACTGGGTTTCCGGCGGCTTCCCTGTGGTGTCACAGGTAACCCAGAGGGGGACGGGGTCACCCGTGACACCACGGTGAAGCCGCCAGAAACCCCTGTTGGAAAGATCCCAGGTCCCCGGGCACAATTTGTACCACTTTCTTATGATGTCTCGCTTTACCACTGTAAAACGCAGAGTACTCTCCCCTACGATACTTGCATCCCTACGGGCCTGGGATCTGCTCACTTCCTCAATTTTTGGCCATACAAACCACTCCGCTTGACCTCTACCAATTTAGTGTTTAGCTAGCGCAATCCCATTCTTAAATATTAGTGGTTGGGGTGACAAAGGGCTTAGGGACATTGTTGATCTGAAGGTGGGTCCGGCTTTAAAATCATTTTGATCCCTTCAACTAGAGTTTAATTTGCCCTCCCAGGACATCTACTCCTACTTACAAATCAAACATTTCCCTTGTTCCCATCCGATTGACCCCATATCCCTTCCGTAGCATTACAGTCAAAACTAAAGGTATCTCACTGTTTTACTTGCTGCTCAACAACAAAAATTATTTTTCTCAATCTCCTGCAATGCTAGCTTGGGAGAGAGAGCTAGGGACTGTGTATTCCCCAGATCAGTGGCGTAGGGCCCTCGGTGCGACCTATGCGGCTACCAAGTGTGTGAATCTGTGGGAACTCACTCAGAAGATCTTGCTGAAGTGGTATCTGACTCCGTACAAAATTGCAAAAGTTTCCCCGCAGGCTTCGGCATGCTGTTGGAGGGAATGCGGTGAGGTAGGCACTCTTTACCATATCTTATGATCTTGCCTATTGGTGTCCAAATACTGGTTGGAGCTCTTCCAAATGCTTTCACAGATTTTAAATGTTGTCTTTCCGATGTCACCGGATATAGCGCTTTTGTCCCTGGGCATTGAATCATTCCCCGTTTAAACTAGAACAATACTTACACATGTTTTACTAAGCGCAAGATTAGTGCTTGCCCGACACTGGAGGCAACAAAAATCCCCTTCTCTCCAAGAAGTGATTGCAACCATATGCCGCATATGAAACACTGTTTGCCTCTTCATAGAGTGCGCCCTCTGTGGAAGTTATGGTTTGACTGGTATGGGAAAATTAAGCCCTAATGATGTTTCTGGTAATATTGTGATGCTTAGAGTAACTAGCTCCTTTAGTATCCGATGACTCCAAAAGACGGGTTGATGTTGTTTTGTTTATTATACTTTTATTTTATTTGTTTCACTGTCAGTTTCTATACGTATGGCACCTCTTGGCAGCGCTTTGCTGCTTTTGAATGTCGGCTGCTGTTGCATCATCTAATTATTCTGTTTGTTAAACTTGAAAATTCTCTCAATAAAGAAGTATTGAAAGTAAATTTACAAGAAAAGAGGTTTAACCTTAAACTACGTAGAGGGTTCTTTACTGTAAGAGCGACAAGGATGTGGAATTCCCTTCCACAGGTGGTGGTCTCAGCAGGGAGCATCAATAGTTTTTTTTCAACCTCACCTTCTATGTATGTAATTATATAAAATAATATATTTATTGCATAAAAGGTAATGACAGGGTACTCACATTTTTTATTGCTGCAAGTGCACCAGTTTACAGTATAGGCAGCCAAGCTATAATCTGAATTTGGGAATCACCTTTCCCATTTCAAACAAGCCCCGCACTTCTCAGGAAAAACGTTAGCTCCATGCTAGTTCCTAATGCCGCTATCATCCGTGGCCCTTCCCAACGCATGTTGACACGGTCAGATGTCTTCCACAGGGTAATACTATATGGTATGCAGTCATTTGTGGGCTGGTCATTAGGCGGTCTATTATCACTGTTATAAACTTTTTTTAATAAGATAAAATGAATATACTGAAATATCACAATATACGTTTTTCAAAGAAAGTAAACATTTATTTTTTGTCTTACTGTATACACTGTATAAACTGATTTGACTTTATGTATTCATGGACACTCAATGAATTTTACCTACAATGACTTTCAAGGTGACTGTGAAAAATATGCATTAATTGATTAATACACATTAATATGCAGTCTGGTGTTCATTATCTCCAACAGTGCTATAAGTGCAGACAGATTAAAAATGATGCTTGGCATATGTTACTTTGATTACTTTTAATTTTCAAAAACTGATGTATAGTGAAAGTTTACTTGTTCTTAAAGCTGTATGAACAGTATACATTATATATTGATGATTAATAGTAGATTATTGTATATACAGTATGTGTTGTGTGAAATGCTGTGTGAAATATGATTTTCAGATTCTGTTTTTAGAACACAAATGGACAAAACAAGCCCAGCTTGTTATTAAAAAAGGAGGGTGAACTAGTATAAAATGTATCCAACCAGAAGACTGTCTTCTTAGCAAAATAAATTATATATATATATATATATATATATATATATATATATATATACAGTACAGACCAAAAGTTTGGACACACCTTCTCATTCAAAGAGTTTTCTTTATTTTCATGACTATGAAAATTGTAGAATCACACTGGAGGCATCAAAACTATGAATTAACACATGTGGAATTATATACATAACAAAAAAGTGTGAAACAACTGAAAATATATGTCATATTTAAGGTTCTTCAAAGTAGCCACCTTTTGCAGCAGACACATCTCTAGAACAACTGTTAAGGAGGAGATTGTGTGAATCAGGCCTTCATGGTAGAATATCTGCTAGGAAACCACTGCTAAAGAAAGGCAACACGCAGAAGAGACTTGTTCGGGCTAAAGAACACAAGCAATGGACATTAGACCAGTGGAAATCTGTGCTTTTATCTGATGAGTCCAAATTTGAGATCTTTGGTTCCAACCACCACCGTGTCTTTGTGCGACACAGAAAAGGTGAATGGATGGACTCTACATGCCTGGTTCCCACCGTGAAGCATGGAGGAGGAGGTGTGATGGTGTGGGGGTGCTTTGCTAGTGACACTTTTGGGGATTTATTCAAAATTGAAGGCATACTGAACCAGCATGGCTACCACAACATCTTTCAGCGGCATGCTATTTCATCCGGTTTGCATTTAGTTGGACCATTGTTTATTTTTCAACAGGACAATGACCCCAAACACACCTCCAGTCTGTGTAAGGGCTATTTAACCAAGAACAAGAAGTGATGGAGTGAGTGGGGTGCACCACCGAGATGACCTGGCCTCCACAGTCACCGGACCTGAACCCAATCGAGATGGTTTGGGGTGAGCTGGACAGCAGAGGGAAGGCAAAAGGGCCAACAAGTGCTAAGCATCTCTGGGAACTCCTTCAAGACTGTTGGAAGACCATTTCAGGTGACTACCTCTTGAAGCTCATCAAGAGAATGCTAGGAGTGTGCAAAGCAGTAATCAAAGCAATAGGTGGCTACTTTGAAGAACCTAGAATATGACATATTTTCAGTTGTTTCACACTTTTTTGTTATGTATAATTCCACATGTGTTAATTCATAGTTTTGATGTCTTCAGTGTGACTCTACAATTTTCATAGTCATTAAAAAATAAAGAAAACTCTTTGAATGAGAAGGTGTGTCCAAACTTTTGGTCTGTACTGTATATATATATATATATATATATATATATATATATATATATATATATATATATATATATTATATATATATATATATATATAATATATATATATATATATATATATATATATATATATATATATATATATATATATATATATATATATATATTGGCTAAAATAAGGCCTAAATATTCAAAGAAAACTGCTTAAAATTAGGATCATATTACCCATTAATAATATATATTGAGACAAATAAATTGTGTATAGTGTGAAGCCGCGTACACACGGCAGAGAACCTCGACGGGCAGAACACATCGTTCCGCCCGTCGAGGTTCTCTGCCGGCCGTCAGATTCGGCGACCCGCCCGTCGTGAATGGCAACCAGCCATTCATCCAGGCGGGCCGTCGAGCAAATAGAGAACATGCTCTCTATTTCTGCTCGACGGCATTCCCGACGGGATGCTCGCCGAGAGCGTACACACGGCCGAGGTTCTCGCTGAAATGCAGCTTCCAGCGAGGTTCTCGCTGGTTTCCAGTGAGAACCTCGGTCGTGTGTACGCCGCCTAACAGTAAAGCAAAGGTACACCATGCATGTGTGTGGTCAGTTTGGGCACTGACATTTCTAGCACCCACCAGGCTTACCAACTTCACGATTCAGTGCAGGGTGGCAGGACGGCCCAAAAAAAGCAGCATCAGGTGGTAACTCAGCCTAGATCAGTTTGCCCTTCCCCAGTGCAGCCACCTAAAATGGTGTTAAGAGGGACAGAGCGTGCAGCAGTTCAGAAGCTATAAAGGCATGCTATCATTACACTGCACTGTTGACACAGCCTGTAGCCATTAGAGACTTTTTCTTCACACAGGGAGAACAAGAAGATGCTTATCAGGGTGAGCTGTTTCAACATTCACCATCTTTTACCTCACCCAAAAAAAAAACATTTGATTTTGAAGGGTCCCCAGTCTCTTCCATTGATAGGAATAAGGCAGAAATAGCTGAACTGGCTCTGGGCCAATTTAGCCCTGCACATAATTCAACCTATAAAATCAAAAAAATGCTGCGCTGCACTGACATATGTATCATAAATCCAATATCAATTGTGACCATTCCTCTTAATGTGAAAAAATAAGTGAAACGTGGATATCGTGACAGATCTAAAGATAACACATTTAAATAAAAATAGTAATATTCATAAAGTCCATGTGTGTCAAACTTGCACCCGAAGTGTGTTTGAACAGAGTTCGTAGAGTAAGATCAAACAAAAGGCACCTCCACCTCTAGTAAAATTGCCTGCTTACCGACTCCCAATGATCTTATTGCTAAGATCACGATCGCATATAGCTCTATGTTTCTATGGTAGGCTTGCTTCTACTGGTCATCTGCTGTTCAACTCCATATGTAGGTAAACCATACATCGGTGCATGCCAGATCCCGGAGTGTAGAAAAAATGAGAAGGCCAAAATAGAGTAGTACCGTAGATAAATTCTATGTTTAATAATAATAAAAATACACTCACATGGTAGGTGTACAAGATTAGCGTCTTAAAATAATGTAGCCGGCCGGCTAAAACACTCGCTCGTCCTTCCGGATAGTCGATAGCGGTGACGTCAGCACGCCGCTTTCCCTACGCCGTTTCGTCACAGATGACGTCTTCCAAGGGCACGAGCGGCGCGCTGACTCGCCGCTAATTGTACATTTGCGTGGCCAATCGGACCGCCCAGTTCTGACATCCGGGAGTTCATGATCCTCATCCACCATATTGGAGATGGGATATTTGCCCTTACTAGTTGTGACTCAATGACAAAATGGCCATATTGGCATTATATAAGGCCAGATTGAAAAGATTGTATGCACAATCTAACTATTATCTATGAACGCATTCACATCTACATCTACATTTAATCCGTAAGGGGTATAAGTTCGAACCCTATGGATCCAGGCCATTTCTTTTTTTTTTTTTTTTTTTAAAGTGTATTTTTTGTGCGTGAACTCGAGAGAGAGGAGCCGGACTGCAGGAGTTGGGAGTAGGCAGACCCTCCCCCCGGAGGCAATCGCCATCCTTCTCCATGCCCCTGGTGGCAATGGCGGGTGTGAAGGGGGGCCTCCCACTCACCCCGCCCTACCTGCTCCTCTTGGGAGCCCAACTGGGGCCCAACGGGACCCCAATGGGGCAGAGGGCTCCCCCTATGAGGGAGTGAGGGGGCCTAGCCCACCCAGCCAGCCCCGTAGGTCCTTCGCCTCTCTTTATTTTAAGAGACCGCATGGCCAAAGTGCATGTGTTTTAAACCAATTTCGTGTGCGTGCAAGTGTGGTGGTTTTTGTGGGGGGGGTGGGCATACTAAGCACAGGCGTACCTTGCATAGCACACCCACCGGGAGCCGGGCTGAGACCACCAAACTCAATTCACATGTAGCCGAGACCGGGATCCGAACCCTTGGCTGCAGAGGTGAATGGCTTGTCAGCGCAGTGCCAATCACGTTGAGCCACCACAGCTCCCCCAGGCCATTTCTAGCCTGGATAATTCCCTAACTAATGATCCCCCTCTCCAATGGGCATCGAATTTATCTATGCCCAGAAAGAGAGTCCCCTCTGGGTTACGATTATGATGTAGATCGTAATGATGTGACACAGAATGTTGAGAAAAACCTGACCGAATATTGGTGACATGTTCTCCCAATCGTATCTGCATCTGTCTTTTGGTTCGGCCTATGTATTGAAGCCCGCACGGGCACTGTAACATATACACCACGCCTGTAGAACTACAAGTGATAAATGGTTCTATTAGGTGTTCCTTGGAAGTACTGTTAGAAAAAAAATTCAAAGTTTTTTTTGAAGTTACTTTGTTTAACGTGCATATTTGGCACCTACGGCACTGATGGTATCCCATCAATCCCCTCTGGAAAAAATAAACTTTTTTCATGGGAGATCAACCACATTAGGTGCGATTTTATCCCGCAAAGATGGCACACCTCTAAATATGACTTGAGGATTCAAAGGGAGAACCGTTTTAAGAATCCTGTCGTTCTCTAATAGGTGCCAATGCTTTTAATTATTCTCTTGATGAGGAAATGTTGAGTGGAATATGATGTAACAAAAGGTACCACTGGACCAGCTTTGCCACCTTTAGGAGTGGGATCCAAAAGTGATTTGCGTTCAATAACCGCCACTTCTTCAATGGTTCTTTCCAGCTGACTAGGGTCATAACCTTTCTCAACCAGTCTATCTTTGAGAATTTCTGACTGAGATTGAAAGTCGTCTAGAGTGGTACAGTTTCGCCTCATTCTAATAAATTAGCTCTTAGGCACCGAATTGAGCCAATTCTGATAAATGAATTCCTGGGATTCCTGGGATAAATGAATTCCTATCAGTCTTCTTAAAGTATGTTCTAGTTTTGAAACCAGTCTCATCCTTTGTGATGGTAAGGTCCAGGAAGTTGATCTTTTCTTGGTCAGCTTCATGTATGAGACAAATCCCCCTATCATTGTTGTTCAGAAGGGAGATGAATTCTTCCAATTGGGGTTTGGTGCCATTCCATAGGAGGAGGATGTCGTCAATGTACCTAGCCCAAAGGGCGATATGTGGGCTAAGGTCCTTATAGACGACATCCTCCTCCCACTTGGCCATAAATAAATTGGCCAGGCTAGGCGCATATTTAGCGCCCATTGCGACCCCCCTAATCTGCCGATAAAAGCCATGATCGAACCAAAAATAATTGTGCCCTGCGGCATATTCTAATAGTTCAATAATGAATTCCCTTTGGACTTGGGGCACATCTGAGAGGGTCTCCAGGTAATATTGGACTGCTGATATACCCAAATGGTGAGGAATGATTGTATACAGTGAACTAACATCCGCTGTTACTAGCCAAGTGTCAACATTGGGTTTTATTTGTGAAAGTAAATTGATAACCTGCCTGGTATCCTTTACATAGGATGGCATTTTCTGAACCAAAGGCTGCAAAAAATTATTGATGTACTTGCCCACCCTGGACGTGACGGAATCTATACCGCTCACTATAGGACGTCCAGGGGGGCAAGTAAGGCTCTTATGGATCTTAGGGAGGCAATATAGGATCGGTATCCTTGGTGCCCTCGGGATTAGAAATTGTTGTTCTTTCTTATTGAGTATACCCGAGTCAGCACCCTTCTTAACCAACACCTCCAAATTACTTTGGTACTGTTGGATAGGGTTCCCCCTAAGTAATACATAAGTATCACGATCATCTACCAGTTTTTTGGTTTCATTAATGTACATTAGACGATCCATTAAGACTATCCCACCCCCCTTATCCGCTGGACGTATGACTAGTTCTTTATTGTTGCATAAAGAGTCCAGTCCCTTGACTAAATTTTGATCCATCCTAGGGTTGGAGACGTTTAACCTTCTCCAAATCTCTAAGGACCACATCCCTAAACACTTTTAAAGAGGGAGCCAGCACCCCCGGGGGGTTCCAGGTGGATGCATTGGCTAGTCCTGAATGGAAGGAGGGGTTTTGTCCAGTAGATCCATCGGTACTGGGAATACCTGCAAAGTAACGTCTAATGTTTACCTTTCGCACATACCGGTGAATATCCATGTACGTCTGAAATTTGTTTAGTTTCTTTGGGGGAGCGAATTTGAGTCCCCTATCCAACAATGCCAATTCTGGCTGTGTAAGATTGTGGGAACTGAGGTTGTAGATGCCCGCATCATCTACATCCTTGGTTTCTTTTGATTTTGTTCTCCTCCCCTCTCTGCACCCTCTTTGTTTTCCACTGGCCTTTTGATGCCTTGATTGGCCCTGGGAAAACCCCAATGTTCTCCTACATCAATGTTAGGTTGATCAAAAGGAAAGTCTCTGGAGGGACCTAACCGGCATACTTCTTGAGCCTGGTTGTTTCGCTCATAGTCAACATAACCTGAATTATCTGGTCCATCTCTATCTCTCAGAGGAAAAAACTGATTTCTCATGTCTGATTTGCTATCATATTCATAATGGTCTCTACCTCTGTCTGAGTAGTGGCGAACATTATGTCCTTGATTAGGACCATAGTAGTGATTTTCAGCTCCATTTCTACCAGAACCCCGTTCCCTTCGCGGGGAATCATTATACTGATAATATTGGCCCTGATTGGAGGGACCATTGGTACGATCCGAGTTAGTTCCATATTTGCCTTGAAAGGGTTTCATTCGGTTAGAACTAGTGTCGTGCTGGTAATTAGTTGGAGGGGGGCCTGTTCCCCTATTTGATTGTGGATGGGAAACCTTTTTCCCTTTTTTTGCAAATTTCTTTTTGGGGGTTTTACTTTGGTCGTTTCTAACCCGAGTATTTTGTGAGGAGGCGGCAGTGTCAAGGGCCACCTCTTCCCCCTGCATAATTGCCTCCATCCTGGAGTTAGTTTCTGTTTGATCTTCAGTTGCTAGCTTTTTCTGCCATTCAAAAACCAGACTCAACTGATAATCATTGAAATCTCTATTGTATTTTTTCTTTTTCTTTATTTTCTGTTCCTTTTCTTCCCTATCTAAAATGTTTAGGAGAGTGGAGGATCTATCCTTATATTCATCACTCTCCTTATGGGGTAACATGGTTTCTTTCAGTGATTTGATTTCACTGTCCAATTTAGTTAATTTGGCTTGTTTTTTGGAAACCAAAAATTTTAAAAAATTTACTCCGGCATCATTAAAATAACGGAACCATTCCTGGAGTTCTAAATCTCCTTTTTGAGGGCTAACCTGCCACCTGAGACTTCTAGGTACCATACTTAATTTGATGTAAGTGTCTAGAAAGGCCACGTCCCACTGGGTATGAACCTTCGAGATCGTGAGGTTTTTGAGTCTGGTGAACTGTCCACTTAAATCCCCCTCCTTATACATCTGAAATACACCTTCTGTGTTTAAATTCCTAGATGCTCGGTATTCAAACACATCCATTGTTGCAAGAGAATGAACACGCTTAAACAACCCGTGTGTGTGTTTGAATCTAAATTGTCACAAATAAATAAATAACCGTGACAATATACACTCAATGATAAAGTGAATAGACCGCTGCTGTAAAGTGGTATCTATATGTTATGTATCTGTGGAAAAAATTACTGCGCAGGTCTTTAACAAAATATACAAAACAATAAAGTGATTGGTTGCTGCTGCTGCATAGACATGGTGCGATACACATAAATTACCTATAAAATCAAAAAAATGCTGCGCTGCACTGACAATTGATAAATCCAATATCAATTGTGACCATTCCTCTTAATGTGAAAAAATAAGTGAAACGTGACAGATCTAAAGATAACACATTTAAATAAAAATAGTAATATTCATAAAGTCCATGTGTGTCAAACTTGCACCCGAAGTGTGTTTGAAAAGAGTTCGTAGAGTAAGATCAAACAAAAGGCACCTCCACCTCTAGTAAAATTGCCTGCTTACCGACTCCCAATGATCTTATTGCTAAGATCACGATCGCATATAGCTCTATGTTTCTATGGTAGGCTTGCTTCTACTGGTCATCTGCTGTTCAACTCCATATGTAGGTAAACCATACATCGGAGCATGCCAGATCCCGGAGTGTAGAAAAAATGAGAAGGCCAAAATAGAGTAGTACCGTAGATAAATTCTATGTTTAATAATAATAAAAATACACTCGCATGGTAGGTGTACAAGATTGGCGTCTTAAAATAATGTAGCCGGCCGGCTAAAACACTCGCTCGTCCTTCCGGATAGTCGATAGCGGTGACGTCAGCACGCCGCTTTCCCTACGCTGTTTCGTCACAGATGACGTCTTCCAAGGGCACGAGCGGCGCGCTGACTCGCCGCTAATTGTACATTTGCGTGGCCAATCGGACCGCCCAGTTCTGACATCCGGGAGTTCACGATCCTCATCCACCATATTGGAGATGGGATATTTGCCCTTACTAGTTGTGACTCAATGACAAAATGGCCATATTGGCATTATATAAGGCCAGATTGAAAAGATTGTATGCACAAAACTTCTAAAGGGACATGGTATTTGGCCTAAAGTAATAGTAAAGATGACAGAGTAAACCGTTAGTCGGTGAACACTAAGTCATCGTCACTGCTATAGAATGAGTCGCGCACAGTGTTGTAAATTAACCCCATGATGCATTAAAGGAATCTAACATCTTCATCACTAGGGGCTCTGTTTGCAACACGTTAACTGGTATTGTGCAAGTACGTTCTCAGTTAAATAAAAATTCATATTGTTTTAAAACATTTGGTTGAAAAAATAATGTAATAAAAAATATAATAATTAATTATAAAATAAAGGAAGGTTATGGGCTATTGACAGTCGCATACAACCCGCATTGTAAGGGAAGGAACCTCGACTCGCTGATGGCAGCCAGCAAGACAGGAAAAGGAACCCTTAAATATAGACCGCATTTGGGTCCCTGTGATCACCCAAAACATTAGATGAGAGCATCCATGCAGGCCCAATTGGCTCCCATAAATTAAACTGGAACCAACATCAAAAGGGATATTATACCCTGCATAAATAACCCTCAAATTCTGAGCTAACCACAATCATGATAGAAAAATCAAAGAAAAATTTAACATAAAAACATCATAAAAAAGTTTTTAAATGAAGAGTGAGTCCCGGATCTCAGAACCAGTTCACATTGACATTGGTAACCCTATATGAATTGAAAATGTGGTAAATTGGAATGTGATAAATGATAAGACACTCTAACTATTATCTATGAACGCATTCACATCTACATCTACATTTAATCCGTAAGGGGTATAAGTTCGAACCCTATGGATCCAGGCCATTTCTAGCCTGGATAATTCCCTAACTAATGATCCCCCTCTCCAATGGGCATCGAATTTATCTATTCCTCAGAAAGAGAGTCCCCTCTGGGTTACGATTATGATGTAGATCGTAATGATGTGACACAGAATGTTGAGAAAAACCTGACCTTAGCCCACATATCGCCCTTTGGGCCAGGTACATTGACGACATCCTCCTCCTATGGAATGGCACCAAACCCCAATTGGAAGAATTCATCTCCCTTCTGAACAACAATGATAGGGGGATTTGTCTCATACATGAAGCTGACCAAGAAAAGATCAACTTCCTGGACCTTACCATCACAAAGGATGAGACTGGTTTCAAAACTAGAACATACTTTAAGAAGACTGATAGGAATTCATTTATCCCAGTTGGCAGTTGTCATCATCAGAATTGGCTCAATTCGGTGCCTAAGAGCCAATTTATTAGAATGAGGCGAAACTGTACCACTCTAGACGACTTTCAATCTCAGTCAGAAATTCTCAAAGATAGACTGGTTGAGAAAGATTATGACCCTAGTCAGCTGGAAAGAACCATTGAAGAAGTGGCGGTTATTGAACGCAAATCACTTTTGGATCCCACTCCTAAAGGTGGCAAAGCTGGTCCAGTGGTACCTTTTGTTACATCATATTCCACTCAACATTTCCTCATCAAGAGAATAATTAAAAAGCATTGGCACCTATTAGAGAACGACAGGATTCTTAAAACGGTTCTCCCTTTGAATCCTCAAGTCATATTTAGAGGTGTGCCATCTTTGCGGGATAAAATCGCACCTAATGTGGTTGATCCTCCCATGAAAAAAGTTTCTTTTTTCCAGAGGGGATTGATGGGATACCATCAGTGCCGTAGGTGCCAAATATGCACGTTAAACAAAGTAACTTCAAAAAAAACTTTGAATTTTTTTTCTAACAGTACTTCCAAGGAACACCTAATAGAACCATTTATCACTTGTAGTTCTACAGGCGTGGTGTATATGTTACAGTGCCCGTGCGGGCTTCAATACAAAGGCCGAACCAAAAGACAGATGCAGATACGATTGGGAGAACATGTCACCAATATTCGGTCAGGTTTTTCTCAACATTCTGTGTCACATCATTACGATCTACATCATAATCGTAACCCAGAGGGGACTCTCTTTCTGGGAATAGATAAATTCGATGCCCATTGGAGAGGGGGATCATTAGTTAGGGAATTATCCAGGCTAGAAATGGCCTGGATCCATAGGGTTCGAACTTATACCCCTTACGGATTAAATGTAGATGTAGATGTGAATGCGTTCATAGATAATAGTTAGAGTGTCTTATCATTTATCACATTCCAATTTACCACATTTTCAATATATATAGGGTTACCAATGTCAATGTGAACTGGTTCTGAGATCCGGGACTCACTCTCCATACAAAAACTTTTTTATGATGTTTTTATGTTAAATTTTTCTTTGATTTTTCTATCATGATTGTGGTTAGCTTAGAATTTGAGGGTTATGTATGCAGGGTATAATATCCCTTTTGATGTTGGTTCCAGTTTAATTTATGGGAGCCAATTGGGCCTGCATGGATGCTCTCATCTAATGTTTTGGGTGATCACAGGGACCCAAATGCGGTCTATATTTAAGGGTTCCTTTTCCTGTCTTGCTGGCTGCCATCAGCGAGTCGAGGTTCCTTCCCTTACAATGCGGGTTGTGTGCGACTGTCAATAGCCCATAACCTTCCTTTATTTTATAATTAATTATTATATTTTTTATTACATTATTTTTTCAACCAAATGTTTTAAAACAATATGAATTTTTATTTAACTGAGAACGTACTTGCACAATACCAGTTAACGTGTTGCAAACAGAGCCCCTAGTGATGAAGATGTTAGATTCGTTTCATGCATCATGGGGTTAATGTACAACACTGTGCGCGTCTCATTCTATAGCAGTGACGATGACTTAGTGTTCACCGACTAACGGTTTACTCTGTCATCTTTACTATTACTTTAGGCCAAATACCATGTCCCTTTAGAAGTTTTGTGCATACAATCTTTTCAATCTGGCCTTATATAATGCCAATATGGCCATTTTGTCATTGAGTCACAACTAGTAAGGGCAAATATCCCATCTCCAATATGGTGGATGAGGATCGTGAACTCCCGGATGTCAGAACTGGGCGGTCCGATTGGCCACGCAAATGTACAATTAGCGGCGAGTCAGCGCGCTGCTCGTGCCCTTGGAAGACGTCATCTGTGACGAAACAGCGTAGGGAAAGCGGCGTGCTGACGTCACCGCTATCGACTATCCGGAAGGACGAGCGAGTGTTTTAGCCGGCCGGCTACATTATTTTAAGACGCTAATCTTGTACACCTACCATGTGAGTGTATTTTTATTATTATTAAACATAGAATTTATCTACGGTACTACTCTATTTTGGCCTTCTCATTTTTTCTACACTCCGGGATCTGGCATGCACCGATGTATGGTTTACCTACATATGGAGTTGAACAGCAGATGACCAGTAGAAGCAAGCCTACCATAGAAACATAGAGCTATATGCGATCGTGATCTTAGCAATAAGATCATTGGGAGTCGGTAAGCAGGCAATTTTACTAGAGGTGGAGGTGCCTTTTGTTTGATCTTACTCTACGAACTCTTTTCAAACACACTTCGGGTGCAAGTTTGACACACATGGACTTTATGAATGTTACTATTTTTATTTAAATGTGTTATCTTTAGATCTGTCACAATATCCACGTTTCACTTATTTTTTCACATTAAGAGGAATGGTCAAAATTGATATTGGATTTATGATACATATGTCAGTGCAGCGCAGCATTTTTTTGATTTTATAGGTAATTTATGTGTATCGCACCATGTCTATGCAGCAGCAGCAACCAATCACTTTATTGTTTTGTATATTTTGTTAAAGACCTGCGCAGTAATTTTTTCCACAGATACATAATTCAACCTATTGGGGTGATGAAGCGTTCATTGCTCAATTCTCTGCACTTTTGCAGCAGGAACTTTCTAAGGTTTGTTTAATTAACACAATGGATCTTAAACATAATTTTCAGAATAGTGGAGACAGTTTGGACAATTTGGTCCAAGATTGACAGTACCACTTCCAGAGTCAACCAAAACTCTAAAATGATTACTCATTTACAAATAAGGCTAGAGGAAGGGTATGCTAAAACCAAACATTTGAAGAACAGATCACTTTGTTATAATATCCCCATACAGGCACAGATTTGGAGAATTCAGTCCACACACTAATAAAAGACTTGATAACAAAAACAAAAACAAGCAGGAAATGGACAGAGTCTGTCATGTCTTACCATGCAATATAATAGTAAAGCCACACTTCTATTGGAATAAGGAAAAGTTCATGGCAGCAACTAGAACCAAAACTGAACTTACTCAACATAGATCAGCTATCCAGCTTTTTATGGACCTAGCTCCATCTACAATTCAGAAGCATCGGAATTTGAAACCAATTCTTAAGCATTTGATGAATCAACAAAGTAAATATCACTGGACTTTCCCCTTCCAGCTTACATTTGCCTACAAAGGTAAATCTCATTAATTATCCACTCTTCAGGAAGGAAAGGAAGTCCTCTTGGGTCTAGGCCTTATTTCACATGAACCTTAACTCTCCAATTAACTGCATCCTGTGGATCGCTGTCAGGAAACAAGCCAAAGGATAGTTATCCACAAACCTGGCACATTAGCCAATTCCTAATATGGCCGCATCCGCATAAATACACGCACATGTATTCCAAAGTCACGTTCACCATGGGGAACATGTGTGCGTGTCAGCGCACGCAATGCACGTCAGACCCTGGCACACTCAGGCCTTTAAAAGGATGACTGTGGCACATGGAGATTGCTGACTGATCTTCAATTTCCTGTGTTTGCTGCTGTTTCTCATCACCTGTTACTGACCTTGGATACCTCTTGTCTTGCTGCCAGCTCTGACCTCGGATTGCGCACAGATCTTCTCTTCCATCCTGTGTATAACCCCAGCTTGCCTAACCACAATTCTAATACCTTATCTGCTGACCACTGGCTTCTGGACCTCTGCTACCATCCCTGACTACATCTTCTGCTGTGATTTGTCTGCTGTGATCCGCCTTGGGGCCTACCTGCTGTACCAAGCCTGCAGTACCTTTTTACAGTACTCACTTGTTGCTCCAGCTCACATCACTTACCCATTATATCCAGCCTGCTTCACTTGCCATTGCATTGCCATTGCCATTCACTTGCTATTGCAATCTGCTTTCTGCTGTGGGCAGTCTGAACCACCTACATCTCTCCTGGGTCGTACTGCACACCTCATCTGGGCTTCACCTGCAGAGAGACGTTCACACCACCATCCCTCTTCTGTGGCACAGCTGGCAACCCCTGCTTCTTTGGGCTTTCTGTCCCCTGTTAGCACCTTCAAGGGCACTGAGGTGCATCTCGGCTGGAAGCTTTGTGCCAACAAGTTGCACCCCTTACACAAGCCATAAAGGTTATTTTACAACTGGATAGTCGTCTGCAGAGTATACCCTCTATGTCGTCTTCTGCCAAGCAGAACCCAGCACATGTTGCCTCTTCTACAGCTTCCACTGCCTCTGAACACACCGCTGTCACACCCACATTAGTGGTGCCTCCACCTGCACCAAGGGTTCCCATACCAGAATTCAGAGCTTTCAAAAACGCATGTCAGTTATACATAGCTCTGCAACCACAGACTTTCTCACTTGAAATAGTTAAAGTCAGTTTCATTATCTATTTGCTACGGATGAACCATAATCTTGGGCCTGTCATCTTATGGAGAAAAATCACCCGATCATTGACTCAGTCTCAGCCTTTTTTGAGGCCATGTTACAGCTTTATGATGACCCCCAGCAAATGGCTATGGCTGAGGCAGCCCTGCACACACTCCAACAAGGATGCTGACCCATGGAGAACTATACGGTCGAATTCCGCAAATGGTCAGCAGATACTGGCTGGAATAAAGATGCACTCAAGTACCAGTTCCGGCTTGGTTTATCCGAGGCACTCAAAGATGAACTTGACTGTGTGGAAACTCCTGCCACCCGTTAATGCCTTAGACAGCTGGCCATACAGCTTGACTGCCGATTACTGGAGAGGCAGTCTGAACAGACTCAATCTCATGGACCCACTTGGGTAATGCTTAGAGCACGTCCAGTAACCATGGCTACACCCATCTCCACTACAGAATCTTCTGAGGGAGAGCCCATACAGATTGGCTTGATGCAGTCTACTCGAAGAAAGGATGTGCCGCTGGCATGGCAACCTTTGAAACTGCCCTGTGAGACCCAGTAAGTTCCTGTCCTCTCATCCAACATATGCCTGTGTCGCTGGATCCTTTCCTGTTCATATCATTCTGCCTATGTCATTGCAGGTGGAGGAAAGGGATGTCAAGTTCTGAGCCATAGTTGATTCAGGCACCTGCAGTTGTTTTCTGGATTCCACATTAGCCAAGAAATTACAGATTCCACTGAGACCTAAGAGACTGAGTATTACCATTCACCTGGCAGATGGCACCATTCCCAATTCTAACAATTACTGACCCTGGACATCAAGAGTTCTTGTGTTTTGATGTCCTCTACTCCCTCATGTTTCCGGTGATACTGGGTATTCCCTGGTTGCGGACCCATAATCCTAAGATTGACTGGTCTAAATAGGCAAGATCATGTTCTATTCAGTCTACTGCCGGCAACATTGTTTTGGTCTTGAACCCATGGACTTTCCCAGTTGCCTGACTGTGAAACTAGTTTCAGATAGCAGTCAATATGTACCAACCAGCTATTATGACTTCCTGGATGTGTTTGATGGGAAGAAAGCTGATGTGTTGACACCCCATCAAACCTATGATTGCCCTATAGAACTGCTTCCAGGGGTGGAAATGCCATTTGGTCAGATTTTTGCATTATGTGAAAAAGAGCTGGAGGCTTTACAAATTTGCATAGATGAAAATCTGGAAAAAATTATTTATCCATCCATCCTGCAGGAACAGGAATCTTCTTTGTTGAAAATAAGGACCATGCTCTCAGACCCTGTTTAGATTACAGAGAGTTAAACAAGATTACCATTAAACAACCACTACCTGCTCCCTATCATACCTGAACTCTTTCAAAGATTTTGAGCTGCTAAAGTCTTCACTAAACTAGATCTCTATGGTGCCTAGTGTTGCTCACGAATATTCGCATTGCGAATATTCGCTACGAATATTGCATATTCGAGTATTCGCGAATAACTCGAATATTGCGGCGAATATTCGCTATGGCGAATATTCATATTTTTTCAAATTTATTTTTAAAACAGATCACATCCTAGTGATCTCCATCGACATCTAAAAGCATTGCTGGTATCATTAGAGAGAGACCCTGGGCCGAGTAGCTGATGCGATTCTTTTATGTTGCCGAAAATTCGCATTGCGAATTTTCGGCAACATAAAAGAATCGCATCAGCTACTCGGCCCTCTTTTTTGCATCAGAGCCAATCAGAATAACTCGAATATTCGACAAACGGAATATTGCGCGATTATCTTCTCCGCCCTTCTTTGCATCAGAGCCAATCAGAATAACTTGAATATTCGGCAAAAGGAATATTGCGCGATATTCCTTTTGCCGAATATTCGAGTTATTCTGATTGGCTCTGATGCAAAAAAGGGCGGAGAAGATAATCGCGCAATATTCCTTTTGCCGAATATTCGAGTTATTCTGATTGGCTCTGATGCAAAAGAAGGGCGGAGAAGATAATCGCGCAATAGGAATATTGCGCGATTATCTTCTCCGCCCTTCTTTTGCCCCCTTATTCTCCTTTCTTTTAAGTAGAGTTAGTGTAGAGTTAGTGTTTAGTGCATATTAGTTTAGTAATACAGGAAATGATCTCCGTTTATGAGAATTTCGCAATCATTTTCACATTAGCGAATATTCGATATTAGCGAATATTCGCGAATATTCTTCTATATATTTGCGCAATATCGCGAAATCGAATATGGCGTATTCCGCTCAACACTAATGGTGCCTACAACTTAGTTTGAATTAGAGAGGGAGACAAGCTTTCCAAACCCTTTCGGACATATTAAATATCTTGTTATGCCTTTCGGACTATACAATGCCCCAGCCACTTTCCAACACCTCGTAAGTTACATATTTAGAGAATTGCTGGATCACTTCCCTATTGTCTATCTCAAAGACATCCTCATTTAAAGACAGTCTTGGCTACCCTCAGAAATGGACTCTATGCAAAGGTGGAGAAATGCGAATTTGTAAAAAAATAAACCATCCAGTTCCTAGGGTTGATTATATCCACTGATAGTATCACTATAGACCCCCAAAAAAGTGTCTTCTTATATGGCCTGTCCTAGTGGATAAAAAAGAGATCCAAAGATTTGTGGGATTCGCCAATTTCTACAGGAGATTCATTAAAGGGTTCTCATCCATCATTACTCCCATTACCCAGCTCACACGTCAGCACGCCCAATTCCAGTGGTCCCAGGAGGCTCAGACAGCTTTTAACAGTCTGAAGATCCTTTTTACCTCTGCTCCAGTACTTTGGCACCCAGACCCCTCTCTGACTTATGTCTTTGAAGTAGACACCTCAGAGGTCACCAATGGGGCAATATTGTTGCAGTGTATGGAACCTAAAGCCTTCCTTCATCTGGTGGCTTTTTCTTCTTGGAAGCTGAGTCAAGCAGAGAAGAATTATGAAGTCAGTGATTGGGAGCTACTTTCTATTAAAATAGCCTTAGAAGAATGGCGATATCTTTTGGAAGGAGCGGCCCACCCTGTGATGATATTCATGGACCGCAACATTTTTGAATATCTAAGGCCTCGTACACACGATAGGTTAGACAGAGGACAACACTCTGATGGACCATTTTCATCGGTCAAAACTGATCGTGTGTGGGCCCCATAGGTTATTTAACTTTTGGTTAAAAAAAAAAAAAAACTTGCTTTAAATTTTAACCTATGGATTCCTAACCGATAGGTCAAAACCGATTGTTAGTAGGCAGACCATTGTTTAAAAATCTACGCATGCTCAGAATCAAGTCGATGCATGCTTTGGAAGCATTGAACTTCAGCACGTCATTGTGTTTTACGTCACCGCGTTCTAACACGATCGATTTTTTAACTGATTGTGTGTAGACACATCAGACTATGTTCAGCTTTATCGGTTAACCTATGACAATGGTCCTTCAGACCGTTCTCATCGGATATACTGATCCTGTGTACAAGGCTTTAGGGCTGCTAAACGCCTTAGCGCTCGACAAGTACAATGGGCTTTGTTTTTCTCCAGAGAAATATTTAGACAGTATGGGCCAGATCCACAAAGGAATTACGCCGGTGTATCTACAGATACACCGGCGTAATTCGAATTTCCCGCCGGCGTGTCATTGTTTTCTATCCAGAAAACAAGATACACCAGACTTACGCTAAGATACGACTTGCGTAAGTTTCTTACACCGTCGTATCTTAGATGCATATTTACGCTGGACGCTAGGGGAGCGTCCGTGTTGAATATGTAAATGAGGTAGATACGGCGATCCACGAAAGTACGTATGCCCGGCGCAGTGTGTTTACGTCGTTTGCGTAAGCGTCTGTACGGCGTAAAGATAAAGCTGCTATAGTGAGGCGCAGACAATGTTAAGTATGGACGTCGGGACCGCGTCGTATTGGACGTCGTTTACGTAGTTTGCGTAACTCGACTATTTTCGATGTGTAAAAAAAGCGTTGTTTGCGTCGGGTCATTCGTAATTATACTAAAGCAGGCCCCCACTAGTTAATTTGAATTACACCCACGTACGCCGGCCCATTTACTCTACGCCGCCGTAAGTTACAGCAGCATTTCTTTGTGGATAAGGATACGCCTATGTGGCTTACAGCGGCGTAGTGTAAATGGGATACGCCGCACGGGCGTCCCATTTTCGTGGATCTGGCCCTATGATTTTGCCACATTCATTTTAAAGTTGCTTAAAATGCCAAAAAGTTCTAATTACTTTAAAAGTGCAGGAAATACAATTGTTGGATTAGTTATATGAAGCAAGAGATCTTCGGCAAACAAAATTATCTTGTATTGCTTACCAACAATGTTTACACCCTGTATTGAGTGTTTAGTACACAGAGCCATTGCCAAGTGCTCCATTGGCAATATATACAGGAGTGGTGAAAGAAGGCATCCACAGTTCGCACCAGGGCTAAGGAAGGGACCTTTCAGTGGACTAATAGATCAGGGTTTGATACAGGCATCGCAGTTTATGAAAGAAGGCTCATGGCACACTACGCGGGAAATGGTAACAGATGGGCTCCCTTACCGATTGGACATCTGGAGGGCATTACAGTTGAGGCACTTTCTGGACACTTTGAAACCCCCTATAAATTACGAGCGTAAACTTACAAGATTTGAAGGGTATTGTAGTGGGAGTGGAATGCTTCGGCACACCCTCTCAAGAATTAGTGAACTACTGAGCGCACCGACGGAGGATTTTCAAGTCCCCTTTTTTAGCAAGTGGGAGATGGAATTAGGAAGACCCTTTACAGAAGAACAAAAGAGTAAAATACTCCGGAATATATTTGAATCGTCAGTCTGTGTGAAAACACAGGAGATGAATTACAAGATCCTTTCTCAGTGATATTGCACTCCGGTAGTACTAAAAAGGTGTTACCCAGACATCTTGGATAGATGCTGGAGGTGCGGTAAGCAAGAAGGTACCTTACTACATATCCTGTGACTGTGCCCAAAGATTTTACATTTTTGGACAAGAGTCCAGGGAATAGTGCAGAAATTTAGTATAGAGAAATTACCAGATGAATGGCCCTTTTATCTATTACAAGATTCAGAGTTGTCGGTAAAAGGCTATAGGAAATCCATGGTTTGTCACCTCTTAAATGCTGCTCGAGCCTGTATCCCAGGGATGTGGAAGCAGACACAATCGCCAACGGTAAAGATGTGGCTTAATAGAGTAGAAGATATGAATAGAATGGAGGACATGGTATAGACGTCCAGACAGAAACGTAAAGTATATCTTGAAACGTGGGCTGAATGGAATGAGTTCAGATACTCAGAACAAGGGAAGGCTTTGATAGATGCATCTTGAAAGGGGGGTCTGGCCCTGTGGAGGGGGGGATGAGAGAGGTGGTCTTTTTCCTTTTAATTGTGTTTTTGTTTGTTTTGTTGTTTTCGTTCTGTTGGGGAGGGGGGGTGGAGGGAATGTTAGGGCAGAGGGGGACATTACAGGGGCCGGTTTGGCCACCCCTCCCTGTAGGGGACATAGCGATCCTCTGGAGGTAGGGGGGCTTATCGGTTTGACGGGGTGAAGGGAAGGCACCCACAGATCCAAAGGTCCTCAGAGGTCTGGATAAGGTCTGTAGGACGAGAGGGAAGCGAAAGGATATGCTTTGGAAAGAGACATACTCTTCTTTCTTTTTTTTGTTTAAAAGATGTGATTACGAAAGATGTGTCTATGATTTATGTGGGTGCCTTCTTTTTGTTTTGTTTTTCCTTTTGTTTCATTGTTAAATGATGTAAGGAATGGCTTCCCTTCTGAATGTCACCGGGTATGCTTGAAAATAATAAAGGAAACATTTAAAGAAAGAAGGCATCCCTGACAGGTTCCATTTGATAAGTGGATTTGGTCAAAAAGTAGGTAATTTACTCTACAAGCTGTTGGTCAAGTATATCAAATCGTAATTTTTTAATTATGTCTGGGTATAGACCTTCTTTCTTCAGTGTTGCTTTCAGAAACTCCAAATCTAAGCGATCAAATGCCTTTTTCTTGGCAAACGAAAGGAGACACAGTGTAATTTTTTTTAGCTGACAGTGAAAAATAAGAAATACAATTTTAATGATATTATCCCTTGCTTCTTGAGCCCAGAAGGACATCAAATACAAGTGATCAATTCCGTTTGCAGTAAAATGATTCTACAAATATCAAAACCAGGCCTTCTCCAACTTTGCAACAGAAAAACGCCTACTAAGCCTTAGATTCAAATCCCAGGACTCAGACATGGAAACGTCCTCCTCCTTTTCAAGATCCACTAAGAGACCACCACCCTTTAGGTCATTGACCCCCCTCTGGAACAAGACAAAGGCCCGAAGATCGGGGAACAACGGTCCAACCTGACCGCCCACACTAGTAAAGCCATGGATCCTCCTAAAATTTCTAACATAATGTTAGATCTTCTGACATTTGACTTTGGGGTCTCGACCCATATGAGGTTCATTTGTTGCTTTTTTTTTGTTGTTTTTTTTTCTCTGCTTTTTGCTCTATCCCCACAATTGGCATCCCCACTAACTTTTTTTTTTTTTTACAATCTAAGGATGTACTCATCACACAGAACTAAATGGGGTAGTTATTACTGCTAATATAAAGCTACATTCCCTGAAACACTTACCCAACCCCCAATCTTGCCTCCCCCCACTTTCCCAGTCCCCTCACACACCCCTCCCCCTCCTGATCTTATGCCTCCCCACTCACTACGGCTCCCCTTTTTCCGCTTTAACAAACACTCGGGAGTCGAAAGAGTGGGAGACCCCCCTGGGGGAAAAATACACTGGTTTTCCTTATAATCAGTTCAGGTTCCCAGTTTGGTCCGTTTTGGTTTATTGACCTTGCCTAGTTATTTTATGTCTATTAAAGCTACTTTGCAGTTTATTATTGGGCGCCCTTGTCTGGGGTGGTACCCATGAGCCTCCTCCTGTTCCTTGAATCCCTTTCGGTCTTCAAGGTATAAGACATCCGAGACCTTTGGCTTGGACAAGCTACCTTTCTTTTTGTGTACGATGACTCCCAGGGATCCCTTCTCCCCCTGGGACCCATCATATTCTTAGGGAGAAGTTTTTCTCTTCCACCTCTTTTTCTGTTCTACCTTTCTCTCCATCACTTGTCTGTCATGCAACAGCTAACAATTTTATCTCTGGCAGATAATTATGGATCCTGGCTTCCAGATAAAAAAAAAACTCCTATTGCTCAAGGGGGAAATTCCAATATCATGCACACATGGGCAAAGACTTCACATGGTAAGCGACAGTGAATGCATTTACACCATTCACCTCTGTTCCAATGGTTAGCTCCACATTAAACACCCTAAGGGTTGCCTCCCACAATGTGCAGGGTATAAACTCCCCCTCAAACGCAGGAAATTTTTTAAGTCCTACAAGTCACTCAACGTGGACATCATAATGCTGCAGAAGATTCACTTTCCGGTTCAGTACAGTCCTACGTTTGCTACACGGGCACTTCCCTTAATTTTATCTTGCAAACACAGAAAATAAAACCAAAGGGGTAACCATTGTCTTCTCTAAAACATGCAAGTTTAACTGGATTTCAGAGATTAAAGATCCCCAGGGCAGGTTTCTTTTAGTCAAGGGTACAATTGAAGGTCAAATATACTCTCTGGTGTCTTACTATGCCCTAACAATGGACAAGAAGCTTGCCCCTAAGAAGGGACAATCAGCTTGTCTCTTTGATATCCTTAATCCCATACTGTAGGGCACAGTAATCCTAGGGGGTAACTCCAATGTCGCTTTTGACCAAAAAATAGATAAACTGAAGATTTCTGGAAAACAGCTAAACCCGCCCCCTCAAAGTTAGCCACAAAATAGCCAAATGAATACATGCACAGGGCCTAGCAGACGTGTGGAGAGAACTTAACCCCTCCACAAGAGACTTTACACACCTCACCATACATACTCCAGAATCGATCATATTCTAATACCCAGTCATGTGGTTCCTCTAGTCTCACAATCCCAAATCAGAGACACGGTATTGTCAGATCATTCTCTAGTAATAATGACCATCCGCATATCAGCCTCAAAATCAGGTCAGAGACACTAGAAACTAAATAAATCCCTTCTATCTGACCCAGTCAGAGTAACCATGCTTGAGAAATAATTACTGGAATATTTTAAACTTAACAAGATTGAGGACACATCAGCGGAAACTGTGTGGGCAGCTCACAAGGCTTTTATCAGCGGAGAAATCATCTGTATGACTGCCCAAATTAAACAGCAAAGAACAGCCGATATAGAGAAATTGGAAAGAGAATATGTGTTGTTACGAGCACAACACAAAAAAAGACCCCTCAAATACTGCCATAGTCCAACTAGACAAAATCAAACTAGAACTTAACCTAGCCCTCATGGCACAAGCAGAAACATACAGTACATATGGTGGAACAAAAACAAATTATATACACAGAAAGACAAGATAGGCTCTCTGCTAGCATCCAAACTGTCCCCAAGTACTCAGCTTGTAATGTAATGTAATGCCACAGATCAGAATTCCCAGACATGTCCTCACAGCTAACCCCACCAAAATCTTAGAGGCTTTTCAGGTCTTTTACACAAAACTTCTATTAGGGTCATCCCTCAAAAAATAAAGTGACTAATAATCAATTCCTGGACAATCTACCCATTCCAGTTTTATCCCCGAAACATAAAAATGTGGGAGCTCCCTTCTCTGAAGAGAAGGTTCTAGGGGTCATTAAGAAACATAAAAGTAGGTCCGCCCCAGGTCCTAACGGTCTTTCCAACCCTTACTACAAGACATTTGCTACCACCTTAGCGCTGCAACCTAGCAACATTGTTTTAACGCAAAGACCCAAGGGGACCCAATGAACACACAACTTAATAGAGCATAGATTGTGGTAATCCCCAAACCAGATAAAAATCCAGATAAAGTTAGCAATTATCATCTAATTTCTCTCATTAATAGTGACCTTAAAATATTGACCAAAATCCTAGCCAACCGATTCTCATCCTTCACAATACATTCACAAAGATCAAGTTTGGTTTCATCCCAGGCAGACAAGTCCGGACCAAATTAGGTGGGGAATCAATATAGTCTCTATTCTCCAATCTAATTGGGAAGTGGGCCCCAAACAAGCAGTCATGTTAGATCTTAAAAGCCTCTGTCTCCTGGCCGTATACAGTATCTTCACCCTGCTAGAGTGCTGGGGCTACGGCGACAGATTCATGGGCTTAATACAAGGTCTCTACTCTCGACCACAGGCTAGAGTTTGCCTCCAGGGATACTACTCAAATCCAATTCATATTGCAAAAGGCACAATGCAAGGATGCCCACTATCACAGCAAATGTTTGTCCTAGCAATTGAAACCCTTGCTATCGCAATCCAGCAAAACTCAAATGTAAAGGGAAACATGTGGCTCTCAAACTCACAAATGTGGGCTTTACGGGATGACATTCTACTATTCCTCACCTCCCCTATCACATCTGCTTCAGAGGCTGCAAACTTTCAGGAACAACGACCCATATCTGGTGGGAATGCCCGAGAATACACAATTTCTGGAGAAAAATCGTCAACATTATCAATAGGGTCACTGGCTTTCAGGTACCTCGATGGTGGCTCTGCTCAATGCTGTGATTCCATAAATCCCCTCACACATTCAAGGCTATTCCACTTTAGCTCCAGCAAGATGGTTTGATCCTCAGCTGTGTCCAATTTGTTTCTTGCCGTTCTGTTCCATTTTAATATATTTTTGGTTGTACTGCTTGCTGTGGTGTTTTATGAATACATTTCCTTTGAGTTATACTGCACCATAAAGTTTTCCTCCTTTTTTATCTCCTGTTGAGAGACAGTATCCAGGATTTTCTTTGGATGTAATATGTACCCTGTCTGTGGATCTCTCCTTTCCTAAAAATCGAAATTAAGAGCCCAGCTAGAAGTGCTTCATTGCAACTAAAGGAGCCGTCTCTTCCCTAATCATACCATGGGTTGATCATATCTCTGCCGGCAGGCTGATGCACCAGGCTCATATGATCTCTATAATTTAAGGTCCTACATTTCTGGTAAGCGGCTTGCTTTTTATTATTTCTGGCTTTAGAACATCACAAGATTCCGAGTACTGGAAGTCCCATCGTGATCACTATTCACTATATATGGACTTTTTGTTTATATTAGAGCTTATTTATATGGACTTTGATTTATATACAGCACAGTTTATATAATTGCACTTGAGACTATGGGCTAGATTCAGAAAGGTTTACCCTGGTGTATCTCGAGATACGCCGACATAAGTACAAATGTGTGGCGTCGCATCTTTACGCCGATACGCTGAAAAACATGCCTTCAGCCGTCTGAGGTAACTTGCCTACACCGGCGTATCATGGGGGCATGGTTACGCTGGACGCATTCGGCGTTTCCATGTTAAATATGCAAATGAGCAAGATACGCCGATTCACAAACGTACATACGCCCGTCGCAGTAAGCTACCCAGTTTACGTAAGGTGTTTTTTAGGCGTAAAGATAAACCACCAAAAAGATGGCCCAGCCAATGTTAAGTATGGACGTTGGAACAGCCGTTGAATTTCACGTCGTTTACGTTGTTTGCGTAAGCCATTTCAGAATGGGGCTGGGCATAGGTTACGTTCACGTCGAAAGCATCGACTATTTGCAATGTGATTTTGGAGCATGCGCACTGGGATATGTCCACGGCCGGCGCATGTGCCGTTCGTTTGGCGCGTCATTTACGTGGGGTCACGATTCATTAACATACAACACGCCCACTACCAGCCTACTTTGAATTATGCGCGGTTACGCCGGTACATTTACACTACACCGAAGTAACTTAGGGCGCAAGATCTTTCTGAATACAGTACCTGCCGCTCTAAGTTACGGCGGCGTAGTGTAAATGAGATACGCTACGCCGCCTTAAAGATAAAAAAATGTATCTGAATCTGGCCCTATATGTGTATGCTAATTTATACATACATATACAGTACATTTTCTCTGATTCACAATTTATTGTTTATTTTAAGAAATACCGGGAGTCTTATCTCCTGACTAGGGATGAGCTTCGTATTCAAATCAAACTCATGTTTGACTCGAACATCGTATGTTCGGTCGTTTGTCGAAATACGAACAAAACGGGTCGTTCGCACCAAATTCGAGTGACGCGCCACGGCCCATAATTCACTGCGGCATTGCTGGCTTATGATTGGCCAAGCAATCACTATGACCCGCATGCTTGACCAATCAGAGCGCCGTCAGTACAGAGAGCCGTAATTGGCCAAAGCCGGGGTGGCTTTGGCCAATTATGGCTCAGAAGGGTTTAGTACACGCCACACACTATAAAAGGCCGCCTGCAGGTTGGCCTTATGTAGTGTGTTGCGGCGGTGGTTAGAGAGAACAGAGAGAGACAGAGAGAGTGTCATTTTTTGCAGGTAGATAGAGCAGGCAGGCAGGCAAGTCAGTTAATGTTACAGTGTGTAGAGGATATATATATACATCCCAGGTGTTGTACATATATTTATACACTGTATAGTTTAGCTAGATCAGTTCTTCCTAATTTACTGGCAGGCAGGTGATTGTGCTATTTAAAGACGTTTTCACAGGCATACTATAGACACCCAGCAGATACAATATTTAAAGGAATTTTTCATTTTTTTTTTAAATTTAAGCATCATTAAAATCACTGCTCCTAACTCCCTTCTAAACCACTTTATAATCACTTTGTTAGCGCAATTTTTTTTTCCCTTTCAGATAATGGCTCTGCTCAATGCTGCGATTACAAAAATCCCCTCGCACACTCGAAGGCTAATCCACTTTATATTAGTGGTTGCCAAACTAACTGTGGCCAAGGCATGGAAACAACCCACAATTTCAGTAAAGGCAGCCTAACTGAAAATCTCCTGGATAATGTCACAAGAAAAGCTATCTTGTATACTCTTGGACACTGTCAACAAATTTGAAGCCACATGGAAACCCTGGGCTAGTACTAAGCCAGACTGAGATACTTCCAAAACCTGATGATAGACAATCTCAATTCCTATCACCTTCTCTTGCTCCTATTTTTTCCTTTTTTACACTTCCTATTCTACTCTATCCAAGACTCCCAAATACGTGAGGTAAGTTTATATGAAAGTTAAAATTATGATTTGCTATTACATATTGGAATAACCTAATTATTATAAAGGGGACTCCCATGGATCACCCTGATCTCACTATAGTAGGAATTTACTTCATGGTCCCCTGATGCTCAACATAACCTACAGGATGTATTCGGTTAGTGTATTGGGCAATGTCAACAACTTTAGGGCTACGCAATTTACAGATAACGGGCCAGATTCAGATACATGTGGTGTATCTTTCTGGCGGCGTAGCGTATGGTCTTTTACGCTATGCCTCCACAAATATTATGGGCAAGTGCCTTATTCATAGAGCACTTGCTCTATAAAATACGGCGGCGTAGCGTAAAGTGACCAGCGTAAGGCCGCGCAATTCAAATGTTGAGGATGGGGCTCATGACATTCTTTCTGAACGGCGCATGCACCGTCCGTGGACGAATCCCAGTGCGCATTCGTGAAATCGCGTCACTATTTGTCAATGCAAACGACGTGACCGTAACTTACGTTGAGCCCCATTCCCGAACGATTTACACAAACTACGTAACCGACGTACAATTTGACGCTGTCCCGACATCCATACTTAACATTGGCTGTGCCTCCTATAGCAGGGGTAACCTTACGCTGGAATAACGCTTACGCAAACGACGTAAACTACGACGGCCGGCCGCAAGTACGTTCGTGAATCGGCGTAAATAGCTAATTTGCATATTTTACGTGTAAAACGACGTGAGCGCCACCTAGCGGCCAGCGTAAATATGCAACTAATATACAACGGTGTAAGTGACTTACGCTGCTCGTATATTAGCAGAATTTTGGCGTATCTTGTTTTCTGAAAACAGAAAAAAGATACGCCGGCTATTCTTAGTATTTACGCGGCGTATCTCTTGATACGCCAACGTAAATACTTTCTGAATCTTGCCCAACGTCTTTGAAAGGCTCATTCAATCAGCTCACCAAGTAATTGATAACCCCTCTGGAATTTCTTCTGTATTGTAACACAAAACACCCCTTCTGTTGTACCAATGTTCAGCTTGTATATGTATGTTATAATTCAAAATAAAAACCTTTAAAATATAAAAAGAAAAAAAGAAGATTGATCTGAGGCAAGGTGAAGTGCTGGGAAGTAGACATAGGGGGTTATTTACAAAACGCAAATCCCTTTTCACACTACAAGTGCTCTGCAAGTACACTTGAAAGTGCACTTAAAAGTGCAATCGCTGTAGATTACTGTAGATCTGAGGGGAAGCTCTAAAATGAGGGGAAGCTCAGCTGATTTTATCATCCTATCAAGCTAAAATGCTGTTTTTTTTTTAATTTTCCTCGCATGTTCCCCTCAGAACTACAGTGACTGCACTTCCAAGTGCACTTTCAAGTGCATTTGCAATGCACTTGTAGGGCAAAGTGGATTTGCCTTTCATAAATAACCCCTTAGTGTCTATTGATGAGTCAAATACAATATTTAAATCCCCACCAAGCACCAACCTTCCTTTAACCAGAGGGCCTAATTTACGCAAAAGTGTGAGCATCATAGGGATCTGACCCTGGTTTCAAACATAAACATTAACTAAACTAA
Organism: Rana kukunoris; assembly: GCA_029574335.1. Classification (NCBI taxonomy): domain Eukaryota; kingdom Metazoa; phylum Chordata; class Amphibia; order Anura; family Ranidae; genus Rana; species Rana kukunoris. The sequence goes on from CM056049.1 coordinate 545,044,663, forward strand.
ACAGAGTATTATTAATTTTACATTTAAGAATAAGAAATCAGCCCCCAGAGTCTTACTTCTTTTCCGAGACTGAGAGCGTGGTATGGAAGCCTATAGCCACACCTCTAGATTTACTTACTGAACAAAGATGCCATTTACTATAGTGGCGAGTAGGCATATATGGCACTGATGATGTTTTGAATCGTGTCTCCTGTAAAAAAAAAGTATCCAAACTCTTTGCTTATTGGTGGGTCAGTCTGTAATAAGGGTCGGTGATGGGGGATCTGTGATTGTGGGGGGTTCAGTCTGTGATGGGGAATCTGTGATTGTTGGGGGTTCAGTCTGTGATGGGGTGGTCTGTGATTGTGGGGGGTTTAGTCTGTGATTGGGGGGTCCATCTATGATTGGGGGGATCAGTCTGTGATGGGGTCTGTGATTTGGGGGGGTCAGTCTGTGATGGGGGGGCTGTAATAGGGGGTTTGTAATGAGGCAGGTGGGATGTGATGTAAGGGGGGGGGCTGAGGACACTGATGTAAATGGGGGTCTGTGATTTCTGCACTGGCAAAACACAGGTCTCTGCAAGGGCAATAAAAAAACAATTGTTCACACTGCAACAGCGCCCCTGCATGCTGAGCAGTGTGGTGCAAAATGCATACTGTTTTTATGCACCGCAACTGATTTGTGGTGCATAAAAATTAATGAAATGTGTTTTGACCATGAGACACTTGGCCTCCCTCCCCTACACAAGGGAAGATTGAGGGAGGATCCTTCTCAAACCATCCTGACAAACATACTTTCAATTATTATTTTTATATTCACTGTACGCCAACCCTCGGGGATTGGCGGCGGAGACTGGGAGGTATCCCCAACCCATCCCTCTCCACTCCCCATCCCCCCTCCTCTCCTTGCTTATACATATGGATATGTATACATTTTAATGTTTTTTATTTACTATCTATTTTTTTTATATATATATTGTTTTTTATCTATTTTTTTTATTTTTTTATTTTGCTCCTCTTCTTCTTTCTATTCTTCTCTTTTCCACTATATCCTCCCCTGTTATCCCCCTCCCCTTGAGGAGTTTACACTCTGAACCAGTCCCTTTATCCGTTACAGCTCTATTTCAGTACTGATCGCTTACCAACTTCTGCTGTTGGACTGTTTGGAGGATGTAATTACTCAAAGTTGGTTATTACCTCATGAGACGGCACACCCCCACCTTCATCCGCAAATTACACCTAAACATAATTTGGCATTAGACAGACGTAATGTTACTGTGAGAAGCATGGGCATTCAGCAAATTAGTCATAAATGTAGCTCACATCCCAGATAATGTTCAATATGTTGAATAAAGCTGTACTTTCTTTGTAACTATTACTGCATGCTAGTTCAGATCATCATTGCTGTAAAACCTTCTGTTTTATTTCAGACTCCTTGTTCAAATGTATTGTAAACCTAATTTTGTTTACCAATAAAAATATTATGAAAAAAAAAATACATTTCAATAAAGTTGAAAGAAAAAGAAGCACAAAGTGTGATGTGTGTGGGTCTTAAACGTGTGTGGTTGGGGGGGGGGCGCTGTAAAGTGGAGGATATCATGTGGAGTCATAACACCAATATGACATTCGAACCTCCGCTGGAAGAATTTTTTTCCGACCGGACCCCCGTGAATTTTTATTCACTACCCCTGCTATAGGGGATAAAGATTAGTCTTGGGCCATGTGCTTGCTCTTGCTCAGAAGAATAAAACAAATTCCCTCTTTTTTTTTTCTCCCCCTCCCTTTCCTTCTTAAATAAACAATACAAGGGAAACTAAGGTTTCTTCCCCTAATGTAGCATTCATTCCATGACAAATACTACTTCAGAGGTTCCCCTAGTGCCATCTGGGGTAGTGTAGCAAGCATAGCATTCTAACCAATATGTTAGTGCATCACTAATTTTACTCAATAATTACATTCACATCCCTCTGACCCCCCCCCCCCTCCCCAGGGCCATTCGGAGTAGTCAAGAAATCATATTTAGCATTTTACTACATTTAATTTCAATCCTCACATTTACACATGTACACACACATACACAGCTTCCTTTTCCCTCTTGTGGGAGGCATTCAAGCTTCCTTTAGCTGCTTAAGCATCCAGCACCTGCAGCTTTTCAGTATTACCACAGGTAACACTAACCATCCTTTCTATGTCTGAATGTGCAGTTATTACTCAGTGTTTTGCTGTGGTTGTGCTGTTTTTACAATTAACAGGCACAGAATTTCTGGCAGCCCTATCTTGCCAGTGTTCCAACTTATTAGTGGATCGGGAACCCAAGCCTGTTTTTAGATGAGTGTTCAGCCCTACCGGTCTTTAATGTGAGTGTAATATTCTTTTTAGAAGTTTGTATTCACATTAAGAGGATTTACTGAACTAGAGTTTGCACTTCCTTTTTTTCCCTTTTGTTTTCCTTGCTGATGACACAGCTGAGACTGGTCAAAGCAGTGGTATTTGATCACCTCTGCATTTTTTATTTGTTCTGCGCTATAAACAAAAGAAGGGCGAAAATTTTTGAAAAAACCCAATTTCTTTTACTTATTGCTATAATAATTATCACAAAGTTTAAAAAAATATATATATTTTTTTCCTCAGTTTGGGTCGATATGTATTCTTCTACATATTTTTGGTAAAAAAAAATGCAATAAGCGTATATTGATTGGTTTGCGCAAAAGACACACAGATCTAATTTCTCGCTCTGTCATGAGTGATCGTGGGTGCCCGGTGGTTATTACGCCCACCGGGCACTAGCATCGACTCTGGACAATTGTGTATGTAGTGAGAAGTGTGATCACTGATTGATTGCATTTAATTAAAAAATTGTGCATCTGGGAATGGATGGGGAGGTAGGTGGGTCGATGATGCAGGGTGTATGCTAATGAGGTCAACTGATCAACTCCTTCTTGTGTTGTGACTTAAAGTCTGTTCAGGAAGTAAGAAAGAAGCAATAGATATAGTTGGAAACAAGGATGGAGGGCAGTAAGTGTCTTTAGATTCTATGGAAAGCTTTGATATTTTTGCAAAAAAAAGTAGATGCATGCTATATTGGTACATAGGGGAGCTGGAATTTAGAAAAAAAAAAAAACAAGAAAAAGGTGAACAAAGCTAAACTTAGCCTTTAATTTGTATAACCTATTGGTGGACACAAGTGGACCACAAAATCTGGTCTGGTCTGGAACCAACCCTGCCAAGGGGGCTGGTAAAACTCGGACCAGATTCCTCCTTAGTTTTCTGCAAAGGAACGCATGAAAGGTGAAACATAACATCCATCAATCACCTCACCTTTCATAATGTCACAATGTATACATACAGCATATAGATAGATAGATAGATAGATAGATAGATAGATAGATAGATAGATAGATAGATAGATAGATAGATAGATAGATAGATAGATAGATAGATAGATAGATAGATAGATAGATAGATAGATTATGTGTCTATGTCTTTTGGCTTATTAGTAAAAAAGCAAATACATAGACATATTCCCAGTATGGTAAGTAAGTTTCTTGCTAGGGCTACAATATTTGAACATTTGCTTTGTCCTAAAAAAAAGGCGTCTGGTCCCCCATCAGGCATTACCAATTAGATGTTACTTGACTGTTACAAATATAATTAAGAAAAACAGCCATCCGTAAAAATTCAGAAGTTCTGTTTTCCTTCTGATTAATATGTAAATGCAATTTTATTGTAATGTGATTTGTTCATCTGAATGACCAGCCAGAATTTTAAATTGATATGAAATAAATAAACAAATCTCTCGTAACCATGTTTATTTTTAATTTGTCATTTTCTAAAGTACATTACATTCTGGTGTATGAAGAATTACAAATATTATAAAAACAGCATGCATACTAATGGTTTCATTTTAGTGTTATCATCGCTGCTATTAGTGTTTAAATATTATCCAGTTTTTGTGTGGTTCATAGCATCAGGTTTTTAATGACCTGCGCTTTTTAGGATTGCCTTTCTTTCTTTCTTTCTTTCTTTCTTTCTTTCTTTTTTTTCTTTCTTTCTTTCTGGCTATACTTTAACCACTTAAGGACCGCCGCATGTACATTTACGTCGGCAGAATGGCACCGACAGGCACATCAACGTATATATACGTTGGTGCCTTGGGGGGGATCGGGGGTCCGATCGGACCCCCCCCCCGTACATGCGGCGGTCCGCGCGGCTGCAGGAGCGATCCGACAAGTGGGGGAGGCTATCCGTTTTCATCCGCCCCCTCCGGATCGCTCCCAGCCAATGCGCGCGCCCGCCCGTCCTGTCACTTCCTCCTCCTGTGTAAACACAGGAAGGAGGAAGCGACGTGATCTCTCCCTCGGCGTTTGTTTCAAGCGCCGCTGAGGAGAGATCACCACACACCAAGTAAGTCTGCACCAAACAGCACACTTACACACACACAAACACATTTAACCCCCGCGATCGCCCCCCCTCCCCCCTGTCACAGTGTCACTGAATGCAGTAATCATACATGTATGATTACTGTATTTAGTGTCAGTGTGACAGACAGTGTGACAGTCAGTCAGTGTTAGTGTCAGGGTAGCCCCCCCACCCCCCCAATAAAGTTTTAACCCCTTGATCACTGCCCTAGTTAACCCTTTCACTCCCTATTGCCAGCGTCACTAAGCGATCATTTTTCTGATCGCTGTATTAGTGTCGCTGTTCCCGCTAGGTAGCTAATTTTTTTTTAATGCGATTTTTTTTTTACTAAAGACATGTGGCTAAATAAATTTTGGCTTAAATGTTTGACTAAAATTTAGTTTATTGGTTTTTTATTATAACAAAAAGTAAAAAATATTGATTTTTTTTCAAAAATGTCGCTCTATTTTTGTATATAGCGCAAAAAATAAAAATCGCAGAGGCGATCAAATACCACCAAAAGAAAGCTCTATTTGTGGGAAAAAAAGGACGCGAATTTTGTTTGGGAGCCACGTCGCACGACCGCGCAATTGTCTGTTAAAGCGACGCAGTGCCGAATCGCAAAAACCCCTTGGGTCATTTGCCAGCGTATTGGTCCGGGTCTTAAGTGATTAAGGTCATTTTTAGGTAGTTAGGTAGAATTGTAGCAGCACTTAAAAAGGATCAACAGTCCAATACATTGTGAGCTTCCTTTCTGTCTTAAAAATTTGATAAAATGCCAAACAAATTGCACAAGACACTTGCCCAATCATTTTCCTGGACCCCCTATCCTTTTATCAGAATTATCACCAAAATATTCAAAGTACAGTGGTTGACCGCGATATTGTGTCAATCTCGCTCCCTTTCTCAGCGAGATTGAGCACTTGCGAGCTGGCTTGCCGCGATGGAGACAAAGCCGTCATAGAAGCGACGGGGATCCGACGCGGATTCCCGCCAAATCTACACGTGGGCGGAGTTTGTTATGAATCCTGAGAAGGAAGTCCCCTTGGATTTTAAATAAAAATCCGGCATGGGTTCCCCCCTCAGGAGCATAACGGGCCCTTAGGTCTGGTATGGGTTGTAAGGAGACCCCCCCTACGCCGAAAAAACGGCATGGGGGTCCCCCCACAATCCATACCAGACCCGTATCCAAAGCACGCCGGCCGGCCGGTCAGGAGGGGAGTGGGGGGCGAGCGAGCAGCATGCCCTCAACATGGGGGGGTCAGGTGCTCTGGGGCAGGGGGCGCACTGCGGCCCCCCACCCCAGAGCACCCTGTCCCCATGTTGATGAGGACAGGGCCCCTTCCCGACAACCCTGGCCGTTGGTTGTCGGGGTATGCGGGCGGGAGGCTTATCGGAATCTGGAAGCCCCCTATATAGGTCTGTCTTGTGACGTCGCAGTCCCATCATGCTCCGGTAGGTAGCATGTGGTACCTACCGGAGCATGATGGGACTGCGACGTCACAAGACAGGCCTATATAACTCGCTGCGAGCCGCGCGCCAGCCATAACAGCGGAAGGAAGCGTCACGTCAACATCTGGAGAAGAGAAGAAGAAGAAGACGTCACAGAAGAGGGGACACGCCGCCGCCAGTAATTGAGCTAACACGAAGATAGCGGCGGCGAGTCCTGAAGAAGAAGAAGACCCCCGGAGAGCGGTGAAGACCCCCGGAGAGCCGGAGAAGACCCCGGAGAGTGGGAGAAGACCCCGGAGAGTGGGAGAAGACCCCCCCGCCGCCGAAGATGTCGAAGGAAGCCCGCCGGGTGGTGGGCGCTTTTATCAAAGCGCCCCCCCGGCGGCGGAAGAGAACCAGACGGCGGTGAAGAACAGCGGCACCCACCCCCCGCAGAAGCCCGCCGGAGGGGGGTGCTTTTATAAAAGCGATCATACACACCCCCCCCGGCAGCCAACTAATAAAATATTTCAATACACTGTGTGGTTTATTTGTGTTTACACTTTTCTTGCAGGTGAATGGGTAGGGGTACAATGTACCCCATACTCATTCACTCAGGGTGGGGGGCCGGTATCTGGGGGCCCCCTTATTAAAGGGGGCTTCCAGATTCCGATAAGCCTCCCGCCCGCATACCCCGACAACTAACGGCCAGGGTTGTCGGGAAGGGGCCCTGTCCTCATCAACATGGGGACAGGGTGCTCTGGGGTGGGGGGCCGCAGTGCGCCCCCTGCCCCAGAGCACCTGACCCCCCCATGTTGAGGGCATGCTGCCCGGTACGGCTCAGGGGGGGGGGGGGCGCTCGCTCGCCCCCCACTCCCCTCCTGACCGGCCGGCCGGCGTGCTTTGGATACAGGTCTGGTATGGATTGTGGGGGGACCCCCATGCCGTTTTTTCGGCGTAGGGGGGTCTCCTTACAACCCATACCAGACCTAAGGGCCCGTTATGCTCCTGAGGGGGGAACCCATGCCGGATTTTTATTTAAAATCCGGCGGGGACTTCCTTCTCAGGATTCATAACAAACTCCGCCCACGTGTAGAATTGGCGGGAATCCACGTCGGATCCCCGTCGCTTCTATGACGCACTCGCTGGAATGTGCTTTTACTATTCCAGCGAGTGCGAGATGTCGGCAGCCTGTCGCCGAGAATCAGAGTGATGCTGTCGTGCTATAAACACATTCTCGGCGGCAGGCACTGTATAGACTTCAGGGCCCAGATTCACAAACGTTTTACGCTGGCGTATCTAGAGATACGCCATCGTAAGTACAAATGTGCGCCGTCGTATTGTTACGCCGATTCACAAAGCTAGAAACTTTGTAAATCCAAGGCTTCAGCCGCCCGACGTAACTTGCCTACGCCGCCGTATCGTGGGTGCATAGTTACGCTGGACGCATTCGGCGTTACCATTTTAAATATGCAAATGAGTAAGATACGCCGATTCACAAATGTAAATGCACCCGGCCGCTTCATATACGCGATTTGCGTAAGCCTTACATCTGGCGTAAAGTTACCCCTCATATAGGAGACAGTGTTCGACGTATCTTAGGCAGCTATTTCGACGTAACTGTGAGCATGCGCACTGGGATGCGTCCAAGAGACGACGCATGCGCAGTTAGTATTTGAAGCTGTGGCCATCATTTGCATGGGGTCACGCTTCAATATAATATATCACGCCCACTTCCACCTACTTTGACTTACGTCGGCTTACGCCGACAACTATACGCTACGCCGGCGCAACGTTGAGCGCATATTCTTTGTCAATAGCATGCTTGCCTCTCAACGTTGCGCCAGCGTAGCGTAAAGTAGATACGTTACGCCCGCACAAAGATGTGCCGCTCTACCTGAAACCGGGAATTGCATGATCAATTGGAGGGGGCTATGGCCAAAATCGATGACCTGGAGAACAGGTCAAGAAGACTTAACTTTAGGATCAGAGGTCTGCCTGAGACGTCACAGATATTCCTGACGAGGTTCACTCACTCATTAAACTTCTCATCCCCGACATCCGGGCCCACAGACTGGAACTTGACCGGGCTCACAGGGCCCTGGGACCCCCTCGATCTGATGGTCTCCAGCGTGACATTGTGGTCAAGCCTCATTATTACAATGCCCCACAACTCCAGATTATGGGACACCCTGTACAAATCTTTGCTGACATCTCCACATTTACTATTCAGAAGAGGTGAGCACAGAAGACACACACAAATCTCATTCCTCGCTCTGTCATGAGTGATTGTGGGTGCCCGACGGTCATTACGTCCGCCGGGCACTAGCATCGACTCTGGCTAATTGTGTATGTAGTGAGAAGTGTGATCACTTATTGATTGCATTTAATTAAATCCAGCCCTCACAATACTTTTGTGAGAATAGATCACTTTTTCATGCTACAAATCCCGCTGGTACACAAGGCAATCATTAGAGACGCGGTCTGGTCGGACCACTCCTTCCTTCTCCTGACTATAAATAAACCTGCTACACAACAAAAGGGGTTCAGTTGGCGACTTAATGCTTCAATACTCAGCAATCCCACCCATGTCAGTGAGATCGAACATGACATCCAGGAATATTTCTTATTTAATGATGTCGACAACATCTCCCCTATCTCTCTATGGGCAGCACATAAAACCTTGATTAGGGGTAAACTGATCCAAATGTCCTCTAGGATACGCAAAGCCCACAAACTAGAAATTGATAGGCTGGAAAGGGAGTTCACCTCTCTAAGCAAACAACATAAACATAGGCCCTCCTCCGCATCAGCAGCATAACTTGAAGTAGCGTGCACAGCCCTTATTTTGGCTCTTACTGCCGTAGCAGAAAAGAGTTTACGTCGGGAGGGTGGGAAGTTTTACCATCAGAAAGATAGGTCGGGCCCTATGCTAGCACGTAAGCTGACTCCTAAAATTAGACCCCGCGCCTTACCTAAAATAACACTACGCAATGGAGCCCTCACGCAAAATCCCCAGAAAATCATGGAAGCTTTCCATGACTTCTACCGCACATTGTACAGTAAAGAGGGGAAGAAACCCCCACCCAGCCTGATTGACTCCTTCCTAAACCCACTGAAGATCCGCAAACTCCAGGATTGTCACAGGGATAGCTTAGAGGCCCTATACTGGCGGAGAAAATCTCTCAGGTCATCAAACACCTCAAAAATAATTCTGCCCCTGGTCCTGATGGTTTTTCAGTTCCATATTACCAGCATTTTGCCCCACTACTATCCCCTTACCTGGCACGATTCTTTAATCAACTCCGTGCGGGAGCTCAACTAGACACGGCCCTAAATTTGGCGTATATCACTGTTACACCTAAATGTGGCAAGGACACTAGTTACATAGCTAATTATCGCCCCATTTCATTGATTAACAATAACCTAAACATTTTAACGAAATTATGGCAGACAGAATTTCCAATTTTATTGGCCTTTATATTCATAAAGACCAGGTAGGTTTTATGCCTGGTAGACAGGGACCTGATAAGATCAGAAGAGCAATTGACATAGTTTCTTTGCTGGGGTCTAGATGGGACGGGGGACCACCACAGAAGGGATTCTTGCTTTCTCTGGACCTCATGAAAGCATTTGACTCTGTCTCCTGGTCTTTCCTGTTTCCGATCCTACAAAAATGGGGTTTCATGTAATTATTTCTTGAATACAATTAGGGCACTCTACTCCAACCCACAGGCAAAAATCAAAATGCAGGGATACTACTTGTCATCTTTCCCAATTCTAAACGGTACGAGACAGGGCTGTCCCTTATCCCCATTGATCTTTGCCATGGTTATTGAAACCCTAGCTATCGCTATCAGAGACAACTCGGATATATGGCATACGGTGCAGTCCACAAACCCACAAATGCGCTCTCTTCGCGGATGATGTATTACTTTTTATCACCTCACCCCTTACTTCATTACCAAACATATGCAGGGTTCTTGATGACTTTGGCAGAGTAACTGGTCTCAAGGTTAACTATTCGAAATCACTGGCACTTAATGTTAACTTACCAGCAACGCTGATGACGCAGCTTAAAGGCAACTTTTGGTTCCGTTGGAAGACACGTCAATCCCCTACCTGGGGTTAATCTCACCACATCCATAGACAAATTGTATACCGTAAATTTTCCCCCTATCTTTCGCAAACTGGAGGACGATCTCTCGCACTGGGATAAATTAGGCCTTTCCAGAGAGCAAAGAACAACAAGAAATAGGCACAGGGCCGGCATGACAGGGTTAACAGTAAACCCTTACAAGCCAGGGGGGGAGTGGTTAGGGGAGAGGACAGTGGGGAGGGGAGGAGAGGCTATAAATTCCTCCTCCCTTCTTTCCCGGGTAACACAGCTTGGGGAGAAAAGTTCCAACCCACCCTCCCTTTTTGTTATGGGCTTGCTGATAGTGGTGATAATGGTTGAGAGAATTGTTGTTTTTGGGTGCTTTCCTTGTGTTTTGTTTCTCCTTATGCAGGTACAATGTTCATGCTGTCGTGGCAGTGGCGGGTGTTTGGACTTTTCAGGAGAAGAAATTACCCCAAATATAGATGCAATTACCCAGAGGTGGTATGGGTTCTGAAGGGGTGTTAGTTGCCAGTCTACCAAGGTGTAGCTGGAATGTTGGTTAATGGGGGCACAGCGGTCAGTGGTCGTCTATCCCTGTCCCCAAGGACCACCTTAGGAAATTTCAATCTAGAATCATAAAATGTATTTGGGGACCAAAGGGGCACAGAGTAGCCAAAGGGACCCTGTACAGGACTTGAGACCAGGGAGGGGTGGGTTTACCTAACCTCCTCTGGTATCATTTGGCAGCACAGCTATCTCAAGCTATCCCCCAATACACCCTGGACAATATTCTCTGGTGTCCCACCAAATCCAGACCTGCTATTATGGCGCCCACACTTTCCCACTCCCTAGCACTGTGGGTTTCTCTCAAAACTAATCCACTCCTAATCTCGCACTGGCACCCACTGTCACATATTTTTCGAAACCTCTTGTTCCCTCCTGGTTTAGGCATTACAGCTTTCCGGTGGTGGTTGGATAAAGGACTGTATAGGATAGGACACTTTGTCAACCCAGCGGGGCCTCTCACTCTGGCCCACTGTATTAGCAAACTCAACATGCCTACATCGGAAAGGTTTAGATACCACCAAATCGCTCATTTTATCCGGTCCTTACGGACTTCCACAACGCCCCCACTCTCGATCACGGACTACGAAAGGTGGTGCGGTCTAGCCATGGAGCGGAGGGGGGAATATCAGTGATTTACCGATCACTTGCTAGGGCCGACACCAAAACACTCTATATGAGAGAATGGGAAAAGGACCTGCAACATACTTGGAGCATTGAGGAATGGCATAGGACTTTGACTACGGCCTCTAAGGGCATTCTAAACATTGCTTTAATTGAGGCAAATTTGAAAGTCCTAATGAGGTGGTATATGGTCCCTCTAAAAATTGCCAAAATGTATCCGAACGCTTCTCCTTTGTACTTCCGTAATTGCGGACATATTGCGTCGACACTTCATGTTTGGTGGGATTGCCCTAGGATCAGGGGCCTATGGAATAACATATTCTACAACATTAGGAAAATTACAGGCTTTCCGGCCCAACAGTCTCCTCATTACGCCCTCTTAAACTTTCCTATCCCCAAGATTCCTAAGCTAGCCCAACGCCTGATCATGTTTATTTTCCTTGATACTAAGCTGACAATTGCTCATGCTTGGAAGCAACCCACGGTGTCTTTTCTCTTGGTCAAAAGGAAGATATCATGGATCATGGCCCAGGAGAAAACAGTTAGCATCCTATTGGATACTGCTGACAAACATAAAGCCATCTGGGAACCATGGACCAGATACTTATCTCAGACTTCTGCCATGCCCTGCTGACTCGGGTTCGTGTAGATGAGCGAGTTCCACGCCGTCTAATTTTACGCTTGTTTTTTTTAATTTATTTTTTCTCTTTCCTTTTCTCTCTCTTTCTTCTAACTGCTTACATACAGGTACGATTGAGGATATTCCCCTCTGGGACACATTTTCTGTTTGGCTCCACTGTGTAAAAGACAGACTGTTTCATCTACCGTTAGCAGTTGGAACACCTTTTGGCCTTTTTTTGCCTGATACCTACTGTTCATTGGACATCCAAATGTATGTACTTTGTCCACCAATAATTGTTCACCCAAATGCCTAAACAAAGCAGTTCAATGAGTTATTACAATATTAGCACAGTTGTTCTTTTTCATTTTTCTTTGCAATTTATTATATATCTATCTCTCTCCTGGTTTCTCCTGCCTGTAGCAAATTGTTGTACTCATTACTGTACTCTGTTGGGGGGAGATGGACCCCGCCTGCCCAGCACAGCTAGATCCCGTGAGGGGTGCTGGGGTCGGCGGGTTCCCTCCTTCCTCGGGAGTTTTGAACTTCCACAATAACTTGCTGAGATACATCTGCTCCTTCTTATCTTCAACATGTAATGTGTCTTTTGAATAATTGCTTTGTCTGATGTTAACAGATGGCTCTGCCTGCAACTTTGTCAATATATATATATATATATGTTCTCATTATTAATAAAAAACAATGGAATGAACAATAAGAGTCATAGTTATTGCATACATATACAGTATATATATATTGTCACATGTCATGTGATCGCCAAGTTAGTGAGCTAAGACTCCATAGTATACTATACGAGTGAAAATAATAACACAGTGCAGCAGATAAGTGTACAGTATACATAATAGATCATGGGGCAGCTTTCTTGATGATAGTGAAAAACATTGGACTAAATACCCAATTGTCCTTGCAGTCATGTTTGCGAGCATTAACATTAGCCTTGTACCTAATATAACCAGAAATTATTTGCTACGGACACTGCATGAGAGTGCTGCCTGCTGCTGGACCCAGCTGATGTGGTTTTAAAAAAAAAAAAGTATTGCTAAGGCAGTCACCACTACAATTTCAGGATTTCAGGAATCAGAGGATTGGGAGCACACTGGTTCTCAGAAGTGATCCTGCCACCATCAGAAAATGGGTCACAAAGGTTTTTACATAGCATCTTTTCAAAGTGCTGCATATTGCACTCCCTCTAGAATAGTGGTAGTAGGTCTGCCTTTTTAGTCTTTTTAGATGGCAACTATTAGGGTGGCCAATTAATAATGCTCTCTAATCCTGATGACCTGAAACCTTGGAGGTGGTTTACAACCACTTTAAAGGGGTTGTAAAGTCAGAAGTTTTTTTTTTTTTAATCTTAATGCAAGTTAAAAAGCTTTCTGTGTGCAACAGTCCCCCTCACCCCCCCCCCCCCCAATACTGAGTCCCATCTCTGTCCAGCAATCTCCACAAGTGTATCAGCCACCTGAGACTCTCCCTCCTGTTTGGAAGAAACACAGCAGCTATGCCATATGCTCCTACTGCTGTCAATCAAAGTCAGTTAACTAATCAGGGCATAGAGGGGGTAGGGCCGAACTGCAGCTCTGTGTCTGAATGGACACACGGGGCCAGATTCTCGTAGCAGTTACGTCAGCGTATCTCGAGATACGCTGCATAACTTCAAAGATACGCCGGTGTATCTATTTTCTGTATTCAGAAAACAAGATACGCCGGAATTTTGCTTAGATGCGAGTAGCGTAATTCTCTTACGCCGTCGTATCTTAGTTGCATATTTACACTAGCCGCTAGGTGGCACTTCCGTCGATTTAGGCAGCGAATATGCAAATGAGCTAGATACGTCGATTCACAAACGTACTTGCGCCCGGTCGTCGTATTTTACGTCGTTTGCGTAAGTATGGACGTTGAATTTTCCATTGTTTACGTTGTTTGCGAAGTTATGTTCACGTAGAAACCAATGAGTACTTGCGGAGTAATTTTGAGCATGCACACTGGGACACGTCCACGGACGGCGCCGTTTCGGAAAAATCGTCAATTACGTGGGGTCACGATTCATTTACATGGATCACGGCCCCTACCTGCCTATTTTGATTTAGGCGCGGTTACGCCGGCCCATTTAGGCTACGCCGCTGTAACTTTGGGTGCAACTTCTTTGTGAATACGGCACCTGCCTCTCAAAGTTGAGGCGGCATAGCATAAATCAGATACGCTACGCCCGCACATATATAGGCGTCCCTACGATAATCTGGCCCACGGAGATTTAGCTCAGCTCGGGTGCCCCATGGCAAGCTGCACTCATCAGGAGGGGGCCAGGAGCACAGAAGAGGCACATAGAAGAGGAGGATCTGGACAAATCCACTTCAACAGAACAGGTAACTTTGACATGCTTGTTATTTTTATAGAAAACAAGACTTTACAAGAATAAGTGTGGAAGAAGAAGCCAGAGGAAGACCGAAGAAAAAGGAGAAGACCAGAGGAAGAAGCGGGAAGAAGAAGCCGGAGAATGACCGAAGGAAGAAGTAGAAGAGGAGCCAGAGGAGGACCAGAGGAACACTGAAGGAAGAAACGGGGAAAGAAGAAGACATTTTAACTGCTTACCAACCGACTTACGCAGTATAAGTTGTCAGAATGGCACGGCTGCGCAAAGCAACGTATATATACATCACTTTGAATTTTGCACCGTGCAGGGGTGCGCATGCCCCTGCCGCGAACTCCGTGACCTACATCTACATGGATAACTACATGCTCACACCTCTAGGAGCAACACCTACCCATATGGAAGCCATTAACACCCCAGGAGACCCAGATCATGATATACCCCAGAATGCAGGCGATTTATTCCTGAAATTATCAGAACTGCTGGAGAAGGGGCTTGCACATACAGCTGACAAAATCACTAATGACATTCGCTCTGACTTCCAAAACCTGGGCTCCAGAATGGAAACAATCAAGCACAAACTTGATATTACAGTGTCCAGGGCCAACCAAAACACTTATCACATCCATGTCATACAGGAGCAATTGGATGTAGCTCTGAGCAAGATCGATGACCTCGAAAACCGTTTGAGGAGGGACAACTTCAGAGTAAGAAGCCTGCCAGAATCCATTATAGATGTCCCCACAGCCATCAGGGACCTCATTAAAGCCCTCATACCAGCAATAGCCCCACACAAGCTGCAGCTAGACA